>JAECUM010000221.1:0-305232 GCA_016617855.1 Megalonaias nervosa | reverse complement strand
ATATATATATATCTATATATATATATATATATACATATATATATATATACATATACATATACACACATACTGAAGAATGTGTCTTTTACAAGAACTGTAACGAAAATCACCATTCAAACTTTTGAACTGAAGCCAGTGTAAAGCAGTATACTGATCTGAATGCAAATTATTCCTGGCCCCATACAACGAAAGTTACCATAACATAAAGTTTAACAAATGAGTTCTGATGGATTTTGGAAAAATGGATATGTTTTTATACAAGAAAGTTCCTATACCTATAAATTCCAATTTAAAACCCACACATGAATATTTGCGAATTTTCTTGTCTCCTAATTTTCTTAGTAAAATTGTTCTTCTCCAGTATATAAGCAAAATTCTTTTTTAAAAAGAGAGGAAATATTTACCTCAGGTTTAGAGTTAAGAACATGCATTTTATGCTTTTTGCCTTTCTTGTGCTATTCTAGCACACATTCTCCCATTCTTGAAATGTTTATTACATGAACACAAGCAGTGATAAGGTCTTCTGCTTATCTCCCCTAAAAGGTTTAATCCATCCCTTTTATGATACATCCATGCCCCACTTCAAATTATACACACATTGCTTTCTGTTCATGGTTTAAAGACTTCTGACAAGCCTGTTCAGATACCACGTTTGTTTGGTTTACTTTTGTCAGTGTGCCAGTGCAATGTTTACTTGTATCCTTGTTCAATTAATCAACCAACAGATCATTGTAAAAATAAGTGAACTCCGAGCTTACAATATTCCATCTATATACGTTTAATAATTGTTTTTATCAAAACACTCTCTGTTATGTGTGTGTGTGTGTGATTTGGATTTTTAACATAGCTTTAATAAATTTCCATTTGCTTCGATGTCTGCAGTGTGGAGTTTATAGTGACGTCTAATGTTGAGGCATCATGCCGCAGATATGTAGCATGATGTCCCACCCAGTCACAGTATCCTGACACCAGGCTGACCAGTCCTAACACTAACCTCTTAATGCTGAGCACCAAGCGAGGCAGCTGTAAGAAACAATTTTTATAAGTCTTTGGTAAGACTCTGCCACTTCCAGGATTTCAAGGAGGTTTTTAAAAAATTCAAAGATTTTTTTTTACACATGGCTGCAAAAACAAAGAACCTGACCTGCTGTAGCATAATGTGTCCTGGAAGATCAGAGACTGTGTTATTACTGTCAATAATTAGAAGTGGTTCATTATATGTGTATATCACTTCATTGTTGAAAATGTGCAAGACAAAAGTAATATTTATAGTATTTGTCTGAAGGTTCAATTCCCCTTTTCCAACCTTACACTGGTTCAGTTCCTAGGATTTCTTCAGCATGAAGGACTGCAGATGACCTAGATCTTTTGGATTCCATTCAAAGTTAACAATCATGGTAAAATGTAAATTTCCAAAGAAAAAGTCCTGATTTCTTGAGACACTCCAAAAATATTCAAACTTTTTTTGTGTTGGTTTCAAAAAACCTTACTATACTATACATAGTATATATCCGAATGAATGTCAAACCATTGGATGCAGACTGTATGGTATAACAGAACAATGTGTAGGAAACTACTACTTCATTTCTTATGCTATGGAGGAAAACAAGACATGAGAAGGCCTGAAATCTATCACAAAGACATGATCTCAGTTATGCATGGTGAGCTTAAATTCAGATCAACATAGTAAACTGACATGCCATGTGATGGTTGTTGTGTGCATTATATACCTGCCTAGAGAGTGGTGGAGGGAGGGTTTTGATACTCTGATGCAGGAGTGTAACTGGTGTCACTTCCTGTGATACTTTGAAGCCGACGCAGGCTTGGGGTCCAGAAAAAGACCCCAGTGGAACTGTGAGTTAGGACTAGAACCACAGAGTGGAAAGTACATTAACAGATAAGAGACATAATTGAAAAGATTGAACCATTTAATTGAGGCGACAATGGATCTTACAATCTATAATATAGGCTACTTTAAAGAAGCAATTTTCAGAGAATTCAGAAAAAGAATGAAAGCTAAGTCCCTCAAAGAGACTGACACTCTACTAATTCAGAAATTAACAATAAAACCATTTTTTTTCTTTTTAACAGCTGAGTCTTGAAACCTACTCTGATACTGAACAATTAGAGTTTCAAACTTGCTGCTGTGGCAGTTATATTGGTGGCATGATTGGCACTAATTTCATTCAGGACCAACGCATATCAATATGACCATTCAGTTGTAAGGAGTTGCGATAACAAGATTTTCAAGACGACTACTGAGGCAGTCATATTAGATGCAAGATTGGCAACATTTGCATTAAGGACCAATTTCATATCACAAGAATTCTTTTGGTGAAAGTCCAATGTTGACATGATTATCAATCCAGTTGGAATAGTGGTAAAAGATTTGTAGGATGGCTCCATGGTGTCCATATTGGATACATGATTGTCATAAGTTTCATTTAGGACCAACTAGACACCATGAGAAGTCTTCTGAAGAAAACCTCATGTCGATATAACTTTCTATTTAGGAGGAGCAGAAATAAGATTTTCAACATGGCTGCCATGTGGCTATAATGGATGTTATATTTGCACAATGTTTATTTATTAAATGTCACAAGAAGTCTTTTTGATGAAATCCCCATGCTAATATGACTTTTCATTTAGGATGAGTAGAGATAACAAGATTTCCAAGATGGCTGCCATTGTGGAAATATTGTAATGTTAGACTGGTACCATTGTCATTAAGTACCATCTACACATCATGTTTTTTTGTGAAAATCCCTTGTCAACATGACCATCCATGAAAATGGAGTAATGATAACAAGATGGCCACCAAGGTGGTCATAGTGGAGGCTGGATTGGCAACATTGTCATTTTACGACCAACACATCATGTCAAGTCTTATGGTGAAAATACCAAGTCCATAAGACTTTCTTTTAGAAGGAGTATTGATAACAGGATTTCTAAGATGGCTGCCATGGTGAACTTTCTATGTCAGATCAGCACCATTTTCATTTAGGATCAATTAGATATCAAAATAAAGTCTTCTGGTGAAAACCTCATTTCAATACAGTATAACCATCCATTTAATTTCAAGATAACCATCATGGTAGCCATATTGAATGTCAGATCAGCACTGTTCACATTCAGGACCAACTACACATTACAATATTTTTTTATTATTGAATACGTTAAATGACCACTCCTTGGCTCCCCACACTACATTGTGCACTAGACTAAACGACCTGGGACTATATTCATCATTCCATAACTGTAAACGGAAGTGAAAAAGGAAGCGTTGTTTCAAAGGTGGCCGGCGTAGAACAGGAAGAAGAATGCCAGTTATCTCCCTTTCGCCCTTTCCGGCACAGAAATTTAAAAATTCGGCCGTTAATTTAGACAACCTAATTCAAATCCCAATTAAATCGACAACCTTTGTGTCAACTTTCGAAGAGATACCACTGCGCATCGCATTATTCAATGCCCAATCAGTAGGACCATCGGAAAAGCGCACAGAAATAGTTAATTTTATCAACAATGAGAATACTGACGTCTTTTTCCTGACAGAAACATGGCTAAAAACATCAGGCGATGAACCCAAATGCGCGGATCTAACACCCACCGGTTACTCCATCAAGTCGTTTCCCTGCCACTCTCGCGGAGGTGGAATTGCTGTCATCGCAAAGAACTCCATGATCAACCGTCTTAACTACACTATGACCTTCAATTTCTACCACACATCGTTTGAACTAGTCCAAACTACACTCACACTGGAACAAAAGTCAGTCCATTTTTTCTGCCTCTACTGCTCTCCTCCTAGTAGAAAAAACAAGCTGACAGAATCTCTCTTTTTGGAGCAGTTTCCGAATCTCCTGGAGTATGGAAATTTGATAGGTGGCAACCTGATTATTCTTGGAGATTTCAACTTTCACTTTGACTGTCCTGGAAACCCATGCACATCAAAACTCCTGATTCCATTCATGTTTTCAACCTCAAACAGTCAGTTAGCCAACCCACCCATAAACATGGTCACATTTTAGACTGGATTCTTTACAGACCTGATGATAATATTCTACAGTCCTCCCTGGTGTCCCATGAACTTTCATCAGATCACCTCTGCATTATATGCCATCTTGACGTATCAGTCCCTAACCCTCCACCTTTATTCGCTACTAAGAGAAACCTCCGTATGATAAACAGAACCCAACTAATGCATGACATCCAAGCAACCCTAACAACTAGCTTACCTCCTACAGCAGAACAACTTGATAACTGCCTGCGTTCATTGCTTGACAAACATGCCCCAGCAACCAAGTGCAGAGTAGCAATTCAGAAGTGTTCTCCGTGGTATAGCAGTGTTAGGGACCAGCTTTGCACTGCTAAAAGAGACCGCCATAAAGCTGAGAGGCTTTGGCTTTCCACCAGACTCACTATTCATAAGCAAATCTATGATGCCGCTAAGAAGAATGTCACAAACATAGTCCATGCAGCGAAATCAGCCCACAACAGTACTAAGATCACGGAAAGTTCCAGCTGCAAAGAGCTATTTGAGATTACTAACAAGCTAATGTCAAGGAACAAATGTACACCACTTCCAGCTACCTTCTCTCTAGTCGACCTTCCAGACCTGTTTGCAAATTTCTTCCGTGACAAAGTACAAACCATCAGAGATAAACTTGACAACACAATTTCAGTTGACTCGTCATCACACAGTTGCAATACAGAATTTCAGCGGCAACCGTTAGCAGCATTTGAACCTGTCTCTATGGATTTAGTATGTACAATCATGATGAAGAGTGCACCAAAGTCATGTGAACTTGATCCGATTCTGACGTCACTGCTGCTAGAGTGCTTAGATCCAATACTGTCTGCACTAACTGATGTTATTAATACCTCTCTCTCACCTGGGGAATTCCCATCATTTTACAAAACTGCCATTGTAAAGCCTCTGCTGAAGAAACCAACACTCGACCATAATGATTTAAAGAACTACCGCCCAGTTTCTAATGTCCAATTCATGTCAAAAATCTTAGAAAAAGTTGTTCTATCCCAACTTGTATCTCATCTGAATTCAAACAGTCTTTTTAGCAATGTACAGTCTGCATATCGCCCTTGCCACAGTACTGAAACTACTCTTCTGAAAGTAATTAATGACCTTCTCTCTGCTTTGGATAGCAGAAAGATTACAGTCCTCACTCTCCTTGACTTGTCTGCAGCATTTGACACTATAGACCATGATATATTACTTCACCGCCTCCAGCATGTATTTGGCATTCATGATACGGCCTTACTATGGTTCAAGTCCTACTTGGTCAACAGGACACAAATTGTGTCCGCAAATGGAAAACACTCCAGCCCAGTTGATCTATGCTGTGGTGTTCCACAGGGGTATGTTCTTGGACCTGTTCTCTTCATTCTATACACTCAGCCACTCTCAAATGTCATAGATCATCATCCAGTCTCACCAATTGTATGCTGATGACACCCAAATATACAAATCTAGCCATCCAACTGAAGTTGAAGCTACCATCCAAGGCGTAGAGAGGTGCATTTCGATGTGAAATCATTGATGACATGTAACAAGCTGCAGATGAATGATGATAAAACTGAAGCCATTCTGATTACAACAAAAAGACTCTCTTATTCACATCCTTTACCTCAGACAATAAATATCAGCAACACCAACATTAAATTCACACAGTCAGTACGAAACCTTGGTGTTACTCTTGACAGTACCCTCTCATTGCACCAACATGTCATGAACATATGCAAGGCTGCATATCTTGAACTGAGATGCATCAGCTCCATTCGCAAGTATCTTTCAGTTGATGCCACTAAAACATTTGTGTGTTCCTTAGTACTTTCACGACTGGACTACTGTAACTCAATTCTGTCTGGTTCGTCTCAATATCTACTCCAGAAACTTCAAAAAGTTCAAAACACAGCTTCTCGGATCATCCTTAGAGTACCACGATCAGAGCACGCCTCTCCCCTGCTCTCTACCCTACACTGGCTATCCATATGATCCAGAATTAAACACAATATTTGTTCTCTGTGCTACGTTTCACTGACGGGCTCCAGTCCAACATACCTATCTGACCTCACCCATGTGTACACACCTGCAAGATACTTACGCTCCTCTTCTGACACTCGTATTCTCATTATTCCCACTATGAAAATGAAATCATATGGACAACGCTCTTTTGCATACCAGGGCCCAGCAACGTGGAACTAATTGCCCACTGCACTTAGACACAAAGACACAGTGATCTCATTCAAGAGCGCTCTTAAAACTCACTTATTTCAACTGCAAGAACAGACTTAAAGACCTAATAATGTATCCTTATAATGTATCCTTACCTTAAATATTTACAGCATGTTTTCTGTTTCTAATTTCGTGGTGTTTGTTTTTATTTTTGTAATCATATCTTTATATATGTTTTTTTAAGTGTTGTCAAATGTTGTAAAGCGCTTAGAGCTTCTAAAGATTAGGCGCTATACAAAGTCCTCATTATTATTAATACCCCATTTTATATGATCTTCATTAAGGAGTGGTAACACAAGTTTGTCATGCCACTGTAGCAGTGATACTGGATGGCTGGTGGTACCATTTTGATTGATGACCAACTAGACTTTTGGAATCAGTGCATATGAAGTGTCTTGGCAATCCTATCTGTACACCTCTACCATGACAGCTTGTGCATAAAAGGGTCCAAACCACCCCACCCCCCAGACTGCAGTATAAACATGGGTGTGAATTACAGAGGGACCTCTACAAATTTAAGGGGATGGCATCCTGGCTGGATATCAACAATGACAAGATGTGTGTGTGTGTGTGTGCATGCATGTATGTGTGTGTGTGCAATGTTAAATGGTTTATACTAATTTTACAATCATGTTGGGGATAATTGTCAACGAAATGCTTTTTCTAATGAGGTTGTGCACTTTTCTTTATGTTTCAAGATTCACTTTTTTATAAATTACCTTTATTTTCAAGATAACCAACCTTTGAGATCACTAAAAATGTTACTCCAAGAGGTTTCAACATGCATTACATATATTTCCAAAACAGCGTGCATGATGTCACTACTTTTTGCATTTGAATCTGGATATATTTGGGTGTTACTGCTGATTCACAAGACTAACTTTAAAAAAAAAAATAGTGACATTTAATTGGTGCGACAGTTGCAATTAAGGTTGAAACTTTATTAAAAAGATATTGTTCTATTACTGAAATATTGATGCATAATTTGATTACAAGTTATAGAAACTTTCTGCTCATCCTTGAACAAACCTGACATAGTTGCCATCCCCAGAGTACAAAAATACTGACTACTTATGACAAAAATACTGATTTTCAGAACAAATACAGATTTTTAAAGCCAGACAATAACTTGGTTAATTATTCAATGTCAAAGATGCATGTGTTGCACTCTTGCATATTCTGAGTAAGTCATCTGGCACAGGCTGTTTATAGGAGCCTTTTCCACGCCTTGTCTTTTCAATCATTACTGATTCCAATATACCAGCTTTCACTGATGATCTGGATTCTGTGTGATTTTCTTTACCGAATTAAAAACCCTCTCAAAATCAGCAATAGAGTGTGGTAAAGAAAAAAGTCCTAACATAAAATAACTCAAGAGTCGACTGTTTTCATTCTAGCACACAAGTGATCCTTTGTGATTTTACTGTCTGGAAAAAGTGTGCAAAATAGATCGTCAGCATAATCTGCAACCAAAAGGTGAAGGTTCCTTACTAAAAGAAATTTAGTAAAATGAATGTTTGATCGAATTACATTAAGGTTCTCTCTGGTATTTATAAATACTGTTAAGTTCAGGCTGTGCTGTTGATGATGAAACAGTAAGCTGGTGTTTATTAACTTTTTCATGTTGTTTTATGTTATAGGCACCTCCATTCTCAATAGCGAAATCACAATTACACAATTTGCAAAAAGTGTTCTCCTTTACTAGATGGTTTCACAAATTGAAACATGATGGCATAATTGTCCTTCCAGTTCTGTTTTCTTCTCTTCGCTGGAGAAAATTCTGAATCTTCTGCTTTCCTTTCTGACTTGATAATGAAGAGATATAGTGATTGTGGCATATGTTTTGCACATCCAATATGGTTGTTAAAACTGGCCTGGTAGCCTCGACTTTGAATGAACCAATCATATTTTAGAACTACATATCCCTATATGCATGCAATACATTTACTCTAATAATGGAACCAGGTGCCTGTTCTAAACAGAAAATTGCAAGGAAATGTTTAAGATTTTTTTTATTATAAAAAAATTGGATTTCTAACACAAAAAATGTATACCTGTATTTAGGTATAAATTACGGGATAAATAAGGAAAAAATGGAACACTTGACAGTTATGCTCTGAGTGCCAATTCTGGAATTTTAAGTTCACTGCAAACGTTGAACTCGCTTCTCCATAATGAGCTGTATCTGTAAAACGAAGCTTTTCATGCACCAAGTACTCCTTTTGCTTGCTTCCCTTGCTAATTAGTAGGATAAACCACTGACTAATGCTAAATACTTTAATCATATATACTACATAGTAATACTGATAACAGTCTGCAACTGGTTCACTGAAATGAATTGACCTGACATTATCGTGACTGCTGGCTCCTACACTGGCTGGATTTGCATGCCCTTTAACCATTTTTTTGTATTATTATTCCATCCCCTTTATTTTATTTGATACAAAAGACACGATTATTATGACAATATAAAGCAGACAACATTTTACTGTAATGAACGTAACAATACAACAAACACTTCCACAAAATGGAGATTTAAACAGTCTGCACTTAATTAGGTTATCAGAACATTCACAGCCATAGTTGTGATGGTAGATTAACAATTTTGAGGTCTGAATAAAAGAAGGCAACAATTAACTGTAACTGAATTAAGATAGGAACTAAAACAAAAATTTCACTTGATGAAACATTTTAAATTAGTATTTTTTTCTTAAAGTGTGGCCACCAGTAGGTATTACTGACATTTTCATGGATTGAAATATCATTGAACAATGTCATCTACAGTGCATTTAATATTTTTTTGTTGTAAAGAAAACTTTACAAAATACAAGATTTCTTACTAAAAGCTGAGAAATTCATGATGCTGAATCAAATTCAGTGGCACTAAATACAGTGTTCCATGATAAAACAAGCTTTATATTGAGGTCTAATTTATTAGTTTTGGGCACAATTTTGTTCACATTCAACAAATATGGACTGATTCTTATGGTACTTTCTGGAAGAAAAAAGGTATCCTTTTCTGACTCAGTTATAAGCAGGTTTGTGTTTTATCCGGGCAAGAGTTATTGAGTGAGAGGTGTAGTTTTTGCAGATTAGTGATAACAAACTTGTGCTAAAGGACTAATAGAAAACAGCCAGCAGACAACAGCTCATCCCATAAGCTCTTTCAGTCTATAACCAATTGAGTTAAAAACCATACAAGCACAGTTCCTAAAATTGTTGGGTTCTGAGTTACTTAATATCAGTTGCAGGAACTGTAAGAGAGAAGAATGATTCTGTATATACTGACCACTAATAATGATAACTGCAATATTTAACTCATCCAGTGTAGAAATGAAAACACAAATGAGGATGCTTTCCTTCATCTTAACAACAGCATTTGTTTTGGAAAGTGATGGAAAGAAAACCTTATTTGTCACTTGCAAACAAACGAAAACTGTTTGAAAAGTGCATACAATTTTTCATTTGAGACTTATAATCACAAAATCTCATAGCTGTCTAATGTTGGCAAATTCACATCTTGGATAAAATGGAACTTGAGAAATATAACTGCATGGAAAATTTAATTAGATAAATTTTTGTATTTATTTCTTAATACTTTTAAACAAATATGTAGCCTTAAATTGGTCCAAATGTTTCTTCTTCTCGTATCATTGAATTTATTGCTTCAGACATAAGTGGCATGGTTGGGGAGCAATTGACAACTGAGACTTACTGTTCACAAAAACTCTTTTCTATATTGTAAACTGGAACATCAGTTTTAGTTCATCAAATCAGCTTTAATTACTATCTGTACCTTACAAGATCACAACAAAAGAAAAAAACAAATGAAAGAGGGGAAAACTTCTGGCACCTAATTGTCATTTTTAAAAATCTTCATCAGCCAAAAATAATAATTACATATTTCAGTTTTTATAAAAAATATATACACATTATGCATTGTCTGAATCAAATAATATATTTCTTCCTTTTCTCACTCTATCTTACACATATTTGGACATATAAACATCTGATTGTTGCATTTTTTAAACTCAGTATGTTAATAAAAGCCTTATTCATTAAATAATTCATAAAAAAACCAATCTTTGTATTCACATATTCATTTGACAATTTATTGCTGTATGCAGGAATGTAGTAGTAAACATTGACCTTCGAATGAAAAAACATTTTGAAGGCGTCTTGATGATCCTTACCTCGACTCTGCCTTGTTGATGGCGGTGACACTGATGGTTGTGACTGCTGATCGACCTGCTTATTTATCTCCACCAAAGATGTGGAACTCTTTGTGGATAGATTGCTGTCAGAGGGTGATTCAAGAACTGAAACATTGGAGACAATCTAAATTACAAACAAAATAATGATAATTAAAACTACTGTTATGTCTGTAGGCAGATAAAGCAGAATAATATGCTCACAATGTACATAAGATGAGCAAACATATGCACCAACTTCAACCAAAAACAAAGTAAATTCTTTTTCACTGACATAATTTTGTCTCAGTTCAAAATGAATCTTTATTTTGCTGGTTCACACTCAAAAAGATGATTACATACATACAGTATCAGATGGATACATTCAAATCTGTCATGTAATATTGAAAAAAAAAACAACCCAATATATAATGCTGACTAGGGGTGAAACGATCCATTGATATATTAATGCATCGATACTATTGCTGCACCAATAAACATACTGAACAAGTGGTGAAAAATCGATACAAAATGATAACTTCTGTATGCAATTTATTTTTATCTTCGGCAGCTGTCAAAAATTGTGTTAGTCATTTGCCTTGTTATTCTTTAAAATGAGAATTCATCTAAGACAGCTGCTGTAGGCACAGACATTCATTTTTCCATGTTAAAGTGAAAAAGACTTAACACTCACTTGCCATCTACAAAGTAACATTAAAGGACATGGTTAATAATACTGCCCCCACCCCCCCAGCAAATTTGATAGTAAATATTTTATTGCAACAGCTTGTTCAGAATAAAGAAGTTAGAATTTCCTCTGACCTTGCCACCCCATTTGTGAAATTTGGATATTTATGGTGGGGTGTAGGGTAAGATCCAATTGCCTATCGAAAAGTTGGAATTTGCCAACACCGCTCAGTGTCAGCATAGGGTACATGATTTATTTTCCCAGAATTATGAGTGTAACATCTGCTGACAGATGAGAAAAAACTACAGCATTGATGAAATTTGTCCTGGAACTTGTCGTTTGCATTTCTAGTTACATAACATAAATGGTTCTTCAACTAAATTTGACTGGCACATTGTGTCCTGGAAAAAGCATTATGTTGTAGTTTGAACTTACATCAAGGAATTTTACAAATGCCTTTTTAAAATACCCACTACCTAGCACACCCAATTCCCAGTCTGGTTCATCTTCAGATGACGATTTCGTTTTGCAAATACAGGCTGATGGTAGTTATGATGATAATAATTTTTTAAAGTTATGAAATATATCAGATTACTGGAGCTGGGAAATTGTTAACAAAGATACTTGTAGGTGATTTTGAACCTGAAAATGGTGTTAAATACGAGTCCAATGTACATGCTGGGTGGACAAAAATTAGCAAATGCAGAAAAGGTAGTATACCAAGCCAAATTAAAATACAGACAATTTAAAAGTAGAATGCAATTTTCATTTCTTTTATCAAGCAATTTAGACCTGAAGGCTCTTGTGCTACAAAGCTACGTTTCCCTACTGGGGTTAAGATAAACTAGATAACAATGAAAAAAAAAAAAAAATTAACAACATATTTTAAATATCAGTCAGGTGGCTAGAGTGAGTCATGCAGCTGATCAAATGGAGCCAACTTAGGGCCTAAATTAATACAATTCACTGACAACTAACAGGTAGTATTTTTGAAACTAATTTTGCTATCTTGTCATTGAAAAGAATGGCATATAAATATATATAAGTATATATCTGTCTGCAATCTGCATACTGGAAATACAACCATTAAACCACATAAAGGGGCACCTCCTACCGCTGACAGACCTTCTAATGATGGAAAGACCATCAAGTTACTATGTGTATCAATAATGTAGCATATTGTAGGTTGTGAATTGTATGGATGCATAACACTGATGTATTGTTTCACCCCTAATTCTCACATTACCAGAAACTCTGAATAGGTTATGGTTTTAATTAGACACATGATGTTATAAGCTTTTTTTGTCATTCATGCAACTTTCTTTTTGCATACATTACCAGAAACTCTGAATAGGTTATGGTTTTAATTAGACACTTAACGTTATAAGTTCTTTTTTGTCATTCACGCAACTTACTTTTTGGATGTAACTGACCAGTGGCAGAAACTACCTGTTCTACTGGAAGAATGGTTTAGAATTTTAGGTTTAGACTTATAGGCCACTCAGTGAGACATGGTCAGTGCTGAGAAGGATTGCTATTTAAGTGGGAGAATATTAAAAAAATGCAATGGATCGATGTATAAGGGATTAGATTTTCCATATGATTACAAATGTTGGCCATTAAAAATAAAGTTTACTAACTGTGTACTTCAAAATTCTCCCATTCAGACAGAGAGTTCAACCACTTCTTGCACCTGTACAATTCTTTCCAGCAATGTTGGAAATGGCAGAGAACAAACTTCTTGGCTTGAATCATATCCATTATTCCATAAATGCACTTAAAATAACATTAAAAACTTACATTATAGAGAAATGCTTAACAAAGCATCTGTGTCTCACTGCTGAATTTGTTAAGTGCTCTCTATTATCTCCAGATGTGGCTATTTTAGAGCTGAATAGATTTAATTTAGAGATTTATGATGTCTAAACATAAATACCATTAAATATTGTTACTATTTGATATCTGTGCCAAGTATTTTCCAACTAAAATGGGGACAAAATCATTACGTGGAATTTTAGCAGTGTGGATGGGAATACTCCAACCTTACTTCATTTCCTATCAAGTCAATGACTTAAGAGTGAAATGGAATCAAACAAAGTTGTAAAATTTTTGTTCATCATGCTAAAACGCACCATAACTTATAATTCCCATGCTATTTGAAGAAAAGATGTTATCCTGCCCATCTGATGTGCATGCATTTGGTTAGTAATATTGTTTAACTTCTCCTAAAATATTCAAGATGGTGACCCCAAACCTTGGGATATGACTGAGTGGTTTGCTGATGTGCATAATGTTCTACAATTCTGAAACAGCCCCTCAAAGTGGGGGTTAAAGGAAGAGATGTTGTTTTACATAAATATAAAATAACTCCCAAATTATGGGACCAACGTCTCTGAGAATATGTGTTTATTGACCCTAGTCTCAAAATAGATCATATGAGGGTTTGAATGGGACCCCTGAGTCATGTCCTGAAGTACATTTGTGGCCCCTGGGTTGCAACTTAGAAACCACAAAATACCATTCAATAACTGTATACTTTCTCACATACCCACACTGGCCAAACCTGAAACTTGAACCCATGCAGACAGAGGTGAGATGACAAAGATCCGTAATGGTGAGCACTTTAGACCACTCGGCCACTCAGAGCCCCCTGTATACATGTAATGGGTATGAAAAGATGAATTCATATATGCAACTGGCATTTGCCTCCAAGTCTATTCTTACCCATGATAACTTTGTTACTAGGTCACGACTTGGAAACAATAGAGATCCTGATCCCATAACCATAGATACACTTTAAATCAAACATGCTGCTAAATTTGGCAACTGGGTATGTTCCATTACATTCTGGCTGGGGAGGGGGGAGGGGAGGGGAGGCTGTGGCTGTAGAACATGAAAGTTGGGAAATTAATAGAACAATATCCAGTATGCCTTTTAAAAGTTATTCCAAACTTTGTATACATGAGCTACCAAGTGACAAGAGTTTGTACTCTTCACAGAACAACTTTTTTCAGTTCAAGTTTTAACACAATAAAGTTAATATTAATGAATGAGTATTTTTCACATAGGTAAATGTGGGACCTAAATCCAGCAAAGGCAATGCACATCTCTGGTACTGGGTTTAATCCATACAAAGTTAAACTGCTGACCATCTACAGTTGGTGATTTACTCCAGGTTTCCAATTTCCTTGTCCTCCTAGATCAAAGCTCACCAAAATCTGTGCTGCCCAGAACTACTTCATAAAAATTATAAAAGCTTTCTGTGCATTTTACTTAAAATGTCTACACTTTGATATATCCATTTTAAAGCTGGTATTGTGTGAGTTATTATTAAAATTAGCAAAACACAAAAACCCAATTGATGAAAATTTATTTCAGGAAACAGACTAAAAACTGTACTACACAATTGTAAAAAAGGATAGACAAGAACATAAATGTACCTCTGACTTGTACACTGTATGAATTATTCAATAGATCGGAGTGCCAAGATTCTATTTCAACTGAATCTTTCTAAATACAGGTGAAGAAAGCAACATATCTTTTATGATAACTATTTGATTGCAGTATCTGTAAATGGGAGTCATTCAGTTTGAAAATTCAAGTTAGTAAGGGTTAATTAAAACTACAAGCAAAACTTGTTTAGTGCATAGTGGATGGATGAATGGATCAGTGGATAAATGTATGCTATTATGTAATATTCTCCAAAACGGATGCAAGGAGAAAGTACTGAAAGCAAAATTAATGGAATATATTGTATTTTCAAGCTGTAGACAATGGCTCACAGGGTAAATGCAATACTGCTTGGTCCCCATGTATATGACTATTGAACTGGATATAATGACCAGTGCCAAATGTGGCTCCTGAGGGAACTGGTCTCAGTATCCAGTATAAAAGACACACACACACATAGTGGGCCAAATTATATTCCTATCATACAAGGGTGCAGTCACAACACTATTTAGATACTGAAATAGAGCAGTCAGGATAATAAACTCTTGGAGTTTCCACCCGAATACTATTGTTACTGCTGCAGAACTGATTGATGTCATGAAATACTGTCTGGTGATGCAACAGTCAATGACATAAGGGAAATAACTGACTGGCATTAGACCATTATAAATTTATAGTCAGCTTCTGATCAGATGTGAATGGTGTTTGTACTTTATAACTCTGTGATGTCACACTCAGTGACACCAGTTCCTACTAATAACTACCACTCACTTTTGGATAAGGTGATGCAGTGTAATGGTGACCAGTGGTCTTTTCTGCATTTCTATTAAATACTGAAAATTATGTACCAGGTGCTAAATTATCAGAATAATAGCTTGTCCAGAATGAAGTATTTGTATGTTCCGTAGACTACAATCATTAAATAAAATTTCTTGTATAGTGTATTTTGTATTTTGGAATTTCAATGCTCTTTTGTGTGCAAAGTGTTGTAAATAACATTTAACAGAACTGTCATTTTATCTTCCTGTCTGCGATATGTTTATGTCTACATTTATCTTACAAACAAGAAGTTACTTTAAATTATAGATACTGACAAGTGTGATTTGTAACTGCATTTTGGTATTTTGTTTTCTAATGTTTGAAACAATAAAGCACCACATAAAAAACCAACCATCACACTGATATTCAAATTTGCACCATGTACAACTTATTATTATTAATACTGTTATTGTTGTTTTGTTCTGGTGCTAGTATTGTCCTTTCAGTAGTGATATTATTATTATCACAACTAATCCCCATATTTGTTTCATAATTGCATGGGGATGTAAGAAATAAAAGTTATTGTTTTACATTTTATTGTTTATTTTTGCTATTGTTATTCTTCTTCTTCTTATTATTATTATAAATACCATCTGTCTGGTATAATTCATCAACTGTACATGAACCATAACAACAATGCTTAGTGGTCACCATAATTAAATATTTAATATTCCAAAGAACATAAATTTGTTTATAAGTTTCAAACTGCTACCATCATTAATTTTACTACACGTCGCTAGATACTTTGTCTGAAAACCATATAGTGGTAGCTGGGCACAACGACATCATAGTCTCTTCTTAGGACAAGGCTCATTTCAATACAAATGCCATAGTACCCCACCTTTAATCTCTGAAAGTATTTATTTAGCATAGTTGCAATCTAGCTGAGAATTATTTAAATTCTTCATACCTTATAAATTTCAAATCATACCTTGCTCCATCCAAGCAAATTTTATGATTTGGAAAAGTATAGATGTCACAATGATATATCCATGCTATTTCTGGCAGTTGTAGTGGCCTAATGTACATGATGGGGTGTAATGCAGACTCTCAAGCATGTAAAAAGTTAGTTATCAGAAAATATATACACCATGCAAAGATACCTACTGCTATAACAGGTTCTGTAATTTATATTTTTTTAGACACAGCTGATCTATAAAAGCCATAATTAATATTTGTACATAGAAGTTGGTTTTATGATTGAACATTTTTAATTTCTCATAAAAAAGAAGCCTAAAATCTATAGATCAATGTATCTGAGTATTAATATATTCATACCAATATTATACAAAAAAGAGCACAATAAAGCTAATATAGTACAATAAAGCTGATGTTTACTAAAAATCTATTCTATGATTCACTTAGATTTTCTGTTACTATTTTTATGTATCTTTACATTCAGATTTTCTCTCAAACAGTAGTGTCAAAAATGTACTAGCTATTTTAAATATAATGTACATTAAACTGAAATTACTATAATAATTGTGACCTTTTTGTACGACAAAATCAACAAGTATAGATCTTTTCTATCATACTTGACTTCAAGTCTATAGATTTGAAAATCTCTATAAGTCATAATAAAATATTCCCCATTATTAGAAGTCGGTTAGGACCTTTTTCACAATGATGTGATAATTCTGTTCACAAGAGCTTTGTGTTACAGAAATCAAAGCCTCTTTATCATGAAACAATGTCAGAAACACTCAGGATTTGAGGATCAAGGTTACCTATATGTTTCATATGAATGGTGATTTTGGAGTACAAGTCTGAAAAGCTTGTGTGATTATTCCTGGCAACAATCAAACTCTGCAATTCCATGGTTCTTGCATTAAATACGTTAAATTATCTTCTCTAAAGAGCCCACAATATATCCTACCTTATTCTAGGTATAACTCTTGAAATTAACACAGTTTGCTAATCTAAATATTTATTCAGAATTAGTGTTTTTTTTTTTCTTCCAAACAATCACTGTGATGACATCAATTAATATTGACCATCATCACTGTTGA
Source organism: Megalonaias nervosa (assembly GCA_016617855.1). NCBI lineage: Eukaryota > Metazoa > Mollusca > Bivalvia > Unionida > Unionidae > Megalonaias > Megalonaias nervosa. The sequence continues at coordinate 287,826 of JAECUM010000221.1, read as the reverse complement.
CTTGGGTTGAACCAGAATTTCATCTAAATTCAGAGAACAATTGAGACCTGTCTTACTAGACGTATGTTGTGTGTGTGTGTGTAATTTGGATTTTTAATGTAGCTTTAACAATTTTTCAGTCATATTATTACCATGTCTGCTGTGAGGTCGCTTATAGTGATGTCTAACACTGGGGCATCATGCCACAGACATGTTTCATGATGTCCCACCCAGTCACATTATCCTTACACCAGGCCGACCAGTCCTAACCTCTTAATACTGAGCAACAAGCAAGGCAGCTGTAAGTAACATTTTCATAAGTCTTTAGTATGACTTGGCCGGGGTTTGAACCTGTGATCTCCAGCATCCAAGGCGAATGCAATGACCACTAGGCTACCTGATTGGTTAAGACATCTTTTCTTCCAGGTGATTGAATTATTAAGCCATAAGCCTTCTAAAAAGTGAATGACATTTAAAGAATCACTTAAATGAGTTTTTTTGTATTGTTGCTGAAATACCAACCCATTCATTCAACCACTGTTGTCATTGTTTTTACCTGCATAATTATTGATAGCCAATGAAACCAGGGACAGTAAGGTATATTGAAAAAAATGGAACGCAGAAGGGCTGAAATCTCTCTTTTACTTGGGCATATTTTATTTGTATTATGGAGTGTAAGAATGAAAATGTGACAATGAAATACCTATGTCCATGTCATACTTGTCCACTTTTGAATGTGTAAACAAATTCAAACACAATGTACCAGTGCATGCTGCCTTTGTGTGATTATATCCAATGCATATGAATTTAATACTGATGATAATGTAGATATTTTGGAGACCCTTTCAATGTCGGGTCTTTTCTTTTCTTTTTACCAATTTTTTTTTCTTGTACAAAAATTGCAAGACATATTGAAATATTAAAATAAAGGGAAATTAAACCACTGTGACAAAATTCTCTGAAACATAAAAATGGATCCCTATCCAAGCATGCTTTACATGTGATGAGTGGAGGCATTACTGAAGCCCGAAGCCAAGTATTTATAAATTGGCATTTTCACCCAGGTGCTTGCTTGAGATGTGGTCTTTAAAGAAAAACAAAATCATGTGACAAAGTATTATAAAACAAGCTTTACACCCTTCACGAGTCATATTTGAACCCTGTTTTAGTTTGCTATAACACATCATAATAGGGTAGGTCGGGAACATAACACTAGAAGGGTATATACATGCTCAGCCTCATGCTTACTCCATTAATTCTGCTGAAACAGCATTTCACCCTAGTGTGGATGCATCTGTCTGGAGAAAAATTCAATATGGCTTAGGTCTGATAATTTAAAAAAAAATATTTTCAGACATACATTTTAACTCCTCTTTACTATTTCTGACAGGATTATATGCACATCATAGTTCTGGTAATATATAAGACTGAGAACTTGTCTCTTTCCAAATGGTGATAATACACTGGCCTTTCTAAATCTGCTTGAAAAGTATCAACAACCAAAAAATGATGCTGACTGGCAATGTGTATAATATTTTCACTTTTCCATCTATAAGGAAGATTGAACTGTACTGAATCAGTAACAAATAAAAAATGATACTGTAATTAACTTAGATGGGATCAAGGTGAGATTTCTCATGATTAATAATAAGCCCTAGAGATACTATCTTTTCTAGGATTAAATTTGTGTTTTGTAAGAAAAATATGGAGCATCTGGTCATGTTGATGCAGTCATCATTATAGTAAGAGCAACAAATAGCCAGTTTTCCTGTATTAGTTCCAAAACATAGAAAACTTTCTTATTTTAAATGCTTGTAGGTGACAAAATCACTCAGAGCCTTCAGATTTACAACTGACCTGAATTTCCCATCAAGTCAAGGTACAATGTGTGTGTGTGTGTGTGTATGTGTGATCTGCATTTTTAACATAGCTTAAACAATTTTTCACTCATATTACCATGATGTCTGCAGTGTGGCAGTTTATAGTGATGTCTAGAACTGGGGCATTAAGCTATGATTTCCCATCCTGTCACATTATCCTGATGCCAGGCTGACCAGTTCTAACACTAACGTCTCAATGCTGAGTGTCTAGTGAGGCAGCTGTTAATACCATTTTTTGAAGTCTCTGGTATGATTCAGCTGGGGTTTGAACCTGTGACCTCCCGCATCTGAGGCAGGAGCTCTAACCACCAGGCCATTGGAGCAGTCCAAGGTACAATGAACAGATTTGAAATAAAATTTCAATTCTCATGAAATCAATGTACAATAGCTTTTTTCCTTAACATTTTCTCTACTTCATTTTGCACCAGTTAAGCAGTTAAGCAGAAAAGTTGATGTCATGCCATGTGGTAGTTGGTTTTGATATGGGCTTTTGTAAAATCCAATCTTGTAATGATTAACTGTTTGCAAAATCCATGTGTCAGAAGTCAACAGCTTCCATGCTCCAAGACATTTACTTATTTTTCCTACACATGAATTTACCTGTCAGTTATGTTGATCATCTCCCTGCTGAGACCTCTGCATTTTCTGCATGCCACGAGTTGTATTCATGTTGCCATATCGTTTGGGGTTATAATATGGTTGGTATCTGTTGAATCCTTCCTTCCTGTGTTGTCTGGTACCCCCTCCCCCCCAAAGCAGTTCCTACCTCTGCCATTGAAACTAAAGTATGATCATGTCACTTGAGGCAAAGTCCAGCCTCACATTTCTTCATTTCTTGTGCCACATTGCCACAAAGAAAAGGAGATTGGGGTGTTCAGATTGTACAGACTGCTTTTCATGTGGGGCCTAAATATATATTCCCTGTGGAGAGAAATGTTATACTGAATGTGGCCCATTAGGGTCACTGCATCCAAAATGCAGCTATTAATCTCAGAAGTAATGTACATTTGTGGGTTTTTTTCCTCAAGCAGATTCAACTATGGTCATCATGGCAGCTGCAACCAAAAGCTGTGTCTCTTGAAAATTCTTGTCAATGGACTGTGCAATTCTGTTCCAATTCTCCTCCAACCTCTGGGGTAACTTTAGGGGGGACACATTTTGTTGCTGTTTTGGGGAATTTGTATTTTGTCCACAATTTCATCAGCTACACAATGTGATGTTGCTGCAGTGTTAATCAGCTGTGAAAGAGACTCTGAAATTGTATCCCTCAGTCAAGAGTTTTAGGCAACTCCCATGCATAATCAATTTGACTAAATTCTCCCTAATGACCTTTTTTTCAGTTGCAAACCCCATGTGGACAGGCTATCCATAATGCATTCTTTAGGAAAAAATTATCCCTCTTTACGCATGTTTTTGCCAGTTTTACAACAATGGACTTTCTTTTAGATGAATGTTTTGCCTTTATTTGGCACTGGATTTTTCTCTTTCCCAATTTTTGGAGTTTTCATCTCCTTCCTCATTGAGGAGACTTCCATGGTTTCAATATCATTAATATCAATACCATGAAGAGTCTGACATCGTTAGTCAGATCGGGTGAGTTACAGCAAATTGTCCATGTCTGCAGCCATAAGTCCATGTTAGATTTGTAAAGTTTGGGCAATCTGACCTCAGAAGCATTCAAGGTAGGCTGCTTAATATATATATCCATATATATATATATATGTTCATATTCATGCATGTTACAGCATGTGATAATTTCATTTTCAAAAACACTATAAAATACATGTTTGTTTCAATATCAGTCTATATACTTACCACCTCGTCTTCTGCAAAGTGAAAAAATGACTTGTGGAGGGTGACTTGCTGGTTTTATTCGACTATCATTTGATTTTTTTCCTCTTTAAAAAGCACTGCTCAAGCAAGTATATGTGAGAATGATAATTTATACATGTGAAGTAAAATACTTATGAAAAATAATGGCCTGTATTTAAAGTTTTTTTAAATATGTTTTTATTATATACCAAACATTCCTCAATAATGGTCTTTAATAGATGAGTCTTTACTCTAAAGTCTTTTTTAATTCATATCTGGATGGTATTTAGCATGTCCGCAGTTTGAGCAACATTTAAAAGGAAATATGACATAAACATTATTAATGCCACACAACAAAAATAATTCTTAAAAAAACCCCAATAATTCAGCTGTTAATATTAAAATAATTTGTTGATTATAAAATCTGATTAAATTTCTTAATATTAAAGTACAAAATCACCATTAATTTAGAATACTGGCTCCATTTCTAATCGTATTTGTCATTTATTCTTGTTAAAATTTAAGGCATCTGAATATTTTATTACTTAATTTCCACACTGACAAGTTAACTGTTCTTGCTGTCTTCTACATTAAATTCAAAACTGTAGTCAAGCATCAACAGTTTAAATATAACTGAGATATGAATTTTTGAATCTTATAAACATACTTCTGTTCAGACTGCATTAATGAGGAAAGTTTGGCATGAAATTAAAAAATATGGAAAATCTGCTCTCTACTTAACAGGACATTTCTATGATTCAAAGAATTTTGTCATCTCCCTTCAACTGCAGCCATTATAGTTGTAGGCACATGTATCTTGCATGGTGTATTTAGTATGAAATGATCTTTGTTTTACCTACTCTGTGTCATATGGTTGCAGTTCATCATGTACATCATGCTGCACCTAAATATAGCATGGATTCAGCATTGCATGCACCACTTATGTCTATATTTTCCCAAAGTACAAAAGTATGCAATCATGCAGTAACCTATGGTTTGAAATTTTTCAAGGTATAAAGAGAATTAATATTTTTAAACTAGACTGTAATTGTGTCAGGTGAATACTTTAGGTACTTTTGGTGATAGAAGGTGGGGTATGGTTCATAATGGATCTGAAGCAGACCATAATCAAGTTTATCAAAAGACATAACATTTTTTACTTTTTAATTTCACTGACACAGAAAATTGTCACCATAGCCCTGGTAATACATTACCAAATGACCCTTGTCATTGAATTTTCATCCCAGTTGAAACCTTAGCCTTTGGACTTGCAAAACCTTAAAGACATTCATGTCCCATTGTAAATTTCTGTGCAATGTTTGATGAAAATTTATCTATGGAAACAGAAGACAAAGTCCAACAACTTTAACAGTTCTCCCCACCTAAAGCTTTTAGCCCCATACTTTGGCAGGGAATGTTATGATACCTTCCATCTGTCTGTCTGTCCATCCATCCATCTGCCCATTACCTCATCTCCTACTAAAGGCTGTGTGGAAATTCAAAAAACATTGTGTTTATGTTGCTCTTGATATGTGACAGATTTTGTACTATGACCACTAGATCAATGTCTTGGGGTTGGCTGGGTTGGGTTGGGTGAGTAAAGGAGGTGGGGTATTTGATGGGGTGGTGATGGTAGTGGATTAATAAGTAAAAAAGGATGAAGATTTGTGATGGTGAGCCATTGTAGTTGCTCTAGCTACAATTACCACCTGTGACCATAACCTTTGACCTTTGTCGACTTGAACCTCTAGGGATTTTCTTCCTCCTTGATGCAGCTGTGGGCAAAGTCTGCTGTTGATCCACTAATACAAACAGGAGATATTGCAATTAAAACCTTGTAACCCAAGGCTGACTTCCACTGATGGACAGGCAAGCCTTGTAGCTGCAATGCCTCCTCTTTTGTGACATTCATTACAGGCAAGACAAAGCAATTGCACAGTTAAAGTAAAAGAAGTATTTTTTTGTATACTGTATACCAAGACTTGTTCAACTTCTTTTAGTTCCACCAGTTTCATGATAAATACATTATTTGCAAAATTACTGTAAGGGTTCCAAATTTCCATTGTCAGGTTAGCTGCTTGTTATGCAAACACTATAGAATGTTCTGAAGAAAGTCACCACTGAAAAAAACATTAATACCAGTTAGTTAGCACATTTCCCAGAAAGGTTGTACCCAGCTCAAATGTATGTCAATGTGGTTATGTAGGTGCATTTATTCAGATTAAATATTTAATGCTCTAAAAATTACTAATACAGTAAAACATTAATGATTGCTATACACTTGTACATTGGTGGCCAGGTAGTAAACTGGCTCAAGAGAAGAGATATCAGGTATATCACAAATACCAGTGTAGTACAAATGTTTTTTCAACATGTGCAGCTTTCACTGTGACCACACAGCATGGAAAATTCAATCTTGTTTGTACTGGATTACATCTCCAGTCTGACCTTGTCCAAATATGTCCATTTACTTTAACATATACTTATGATACATGTGTTTCTCGGCATGTATGTAATGACCTTCCAAAGGAGCATGGATTTATGATGATCCATAAAATGTTAATAATCACCATTTAAAGGTAATTGTAATCAAATTTAAAAAATGACAAATCAGTCTGTCAGAGCAGATTTGTTATATTTAAACCTTGTATATACCTCTGGATACCGCAACCCCTCAAGACCAAAATATCTTTTTGTCCCAAATTTTCCTTCTTTAATATGATCATTTTTTCTGCAGTAAACCAAAACTCCTCAACTCTGAATACTGAAACAAATTTTGATCCCAAATTTCATAAGCTTAAAAATACCCCATAAAACTGAAACTCAGTTGAAACTTGGAAATATATTTTAGTTTTAAATTCCTAACACACACTGGAACAGATTACTTATGGTTAACAGAAACTAGTAGTCTGATCTATGAGACAAGGCCCTGGAAAATGCACCAACGGCATACGTGGCTGAATCAACACTTGATTCACGGGCTTACACAGATTAAGACTGGCAACAAGTTAATCTGAAGTCTTTGCACCATACAAATGAGTCAGCTTTTAAAGCTGATTAAATGTATCTAAATGCTTATAGGTAAGCAATTTGGCTGTTTATCTGATGATTACCTAATTGTGATTGAAGCTATTCATTTTGATACAAGATCAACAGAACATTGTTCCTTGTTTTTTTAAATTAAATTATCAGCAATTTATTAACCAGCCATGTGGCCTCAATTTTGTTGCTTTGCCAAAGATGACTGATAATGGAATATTCTATATGTCCAATTCACTCAACTGATCTGAATCATTAACACAAGCCACATTAGTTAAAGAATGAAGTGAAAAACAAGAGATAATGTTTCATCCCTTCTTCAAGCCAGACTCTTGAACTGTGAACATTAAGAATTTAATGGAGTATTTAAACATTTTGGAGTATGGACTTATAGTAAAGTTATAAAAGTACTTAATCTCATTCCTCAGTTGTTTCACGTGACAAGGATTGTATTTCTATGTGGAACAATGACATTTATTCGTATTATTTTTGGTAGAACTATGAATGTACATTATTTTCAGCTAACTCTTCATTAAATGCAGGTATTAAAAAGAAAATAAAAATAACATCTTTCTGAATTTTGTGCACTTTTACACACACAGATGCTGAAGCTTTTATAACTGCATTATATTTTTCTGTCTCTCTCTCGCCACATAAGCGCTCAGAAAGAGACTTTTTTCACATCTGCAAAAGCCTCAGTAAAGCAAAATCTTCTTAAAACTGAAGAAAAAATTTGGGTCCCAAGGGTTTTCATTTATGAGGGGTTTCAATGTATAAACATGTTGTGTTGCATTTTGCCAACAAATCAAGCACTATAAACTCCAAAACTCTCACATGTCAACCAGAACTGCATTTAGGAAGAATTTTTTAACATTTTTATGAACATCTGTAAGCATAATAAACATATAGCTTGAAGTATGCGTATATGTACATGAAAGAGAGAAGTTGTAACATGAGAAGTTGCTTCAATTACTAAAATATTTATGCTTAAATTAACTCATTTTGTAAATCTGAAAATAAATGCCATGGTCAGCATAGATAAGGTGTCTTTTTTCCCCCCACCAATCTGGATGGTGCAGTTAACCCTCAGTAATGGTATGCTGGTATGCTTACTCCACCCATTACCAGGGTCACATGAACAAAATTATTTGCTAAGGATACCCAACAACAACTTAAAATCATAAACATTTCGCCTAGCTGCTGTGGAGGAACTTTAAGACATCATTCATTAAACAAAGAATATGAAGACAAAAAAACCCCCAACAAAAAACAAGCAACAAAACTATTCAATAAACAATTGGATGTGCAAACCAATGTTCAAAGTGTTGAGATGTCTGGGTGACTGATACCTGGACATGTACATTTAAATAATTTTTATGATTTTTAGACTTCATGACAATTTACAGCAATTTATTTGCTGACAAATCAGAAAATAATAAAATATTTATTCCATCTTACTTCTGTCTTATGTAAAAGCACTCCTTTCCCTTTTGGCAAACTCAAGAGACACTCACTGGAGACCCATCTCAGAGACTGAATAACAATTGTTAAAAAACTAATAAATCCAAGTTAAAAAAGTTTAGATAAAGAAACTTTACATATCATGTCCTTATTTTAGTTTAGAAAAGGGTGTGTGGTTTTCTATACAATACAGCTATGAAAAACTGAATGATATTTCTACTGTTGCTGGTGTTACTGAATTGTAAACATTCATCATGATTGCTCACTATTTTAGCACAAAGTTATCCGACTGTTCACAACTATTGTCAACAACCTATACTTTGAAAGAAAAAAGACAACTTATATATTAACTTTTGACAAGACACAGCTCTAAACTCAAAACTGCATAAATCACCTAATCCACAATATGCCTCTTCATACTGCTGCTATGTAAATATACTGAAGAATGGAAAAAAATCCAAGTGGAAAACAGCCTTGAAAAGTTTACAATGTTTCCCCTGAAATTTTACACATAAGTCAAAACACTGTATTTATTTCAAGATTGATTTTATTATATGAATTATGCTGACAAATTAAGTGAACCATGTGTTCATACTTGTGTATATGTAGTACATATAAAAACAGAACCATCTTGGTCACTAACGTAAACTCAAATCAGAGAAGATGGCCTTGGCATAACTGTTTTAAATATTAACTGTTTTAAATGTACTATGTTCCCTGTCTTACTGTAGTCACTATTTCAAAGTTCTACCATAACCTTCGAAGACAGGCATCCACTGTACAACTATCATAACCCAGAGATGAATTCGCATGAAACCTGCAGTGCTCAGTGATATTACAAATAATAGTCTGAGAAAGATATAAATTTAAAGGCAGTTCTGCTACTGAAATAAGTAAATAAATAAATAAATAAACAAATAAATAAATAACTACACAAGTACAATAAATAAATAAATTATGAAAAATCAAGTTTTCAAAGTCCAAGTAGTCAAAGCAAGTAATGTTTTTGTGTAAATTACGAATGAAATGTGCTCGCACACTTCTCATCCAAAATAGTGTTTGATGTGTGGTGATAGTCATATAAAAGTTGGGATCTTCTGTTGTTTTTTTTTTAAAAAATAAATTAAAATACATACAATTAAAAAGTATGCTAGAGCTTTGGAGATCATAATGCTCGATTCATGGGCAAACTGAGATGGGAGGCTGCACTGACCAACTCTTTTGTCATGTTAGCTAGGAACAACCTATCTGAGAAATGCACAAGCTAATGGGAAATAATGTTCATTTCAAATAACGCTTTCATCTGAAGCGAGTGTTGCTTTGAAATGGAAAGATGTGACACTGTACAGCTATCCTGACAATGGGTAGAACAAATAAAATATGAAGACAGATTTTTTTTGTCTTTCATTCTTACATAATTACTACTTTTATTGTATCATAAAATCTCTCTTTGAGGTGGTGGATAGGGAGCTTTTCTTATAAGCATAGGAACATGTATATTTTATCTGATTAATAAGTCCAATATATATATGTTACACAAAATTAATACCCAAGGGGACAAAGCAGTGCCCACTGTGACTAGCACCCACACCTGTCAAAAAAAGCAAATCTATGGTTAGAACGATATATAATCTGGTGAAAAATATTGACTTTTTTAAAAACTTATTTCATAATATGCTTTTAATTTATGCAAATTTGGATTCAATGGAGCCATTAGTTTTTACAATACACCAATGGAAAGAATGAAGTGGTGAGAAACATTTCTTATAAAGTACACAGCCACATGACAACGAATGGAAGCATTCTTGTATGTTCAAATGTGATATGGTGTCTGCAGCAATTAACAACATGATCACCTGTGGCAAATGATCAGGAAATCAATTACAATACACTCCAAACAAGTATCAAGAATATACCATAGTACTATCCTATTTACATCTTTGTAAAGTTTGTTTTTTGATATTGCTTTGTGTAAAATAAATGAAATAAAAGATACTCAAAATTGTTTAGCAAAATATATATAGTCTAATGTGATTGTAGTGAAATAGTGTAGCATATCTGAATGCCCACAAAATTTCTATTGTACAAAATAAGTGTTCTAAACTCTGAGAGGCAGAAAACCCCCACAAAAGTCTTCAAATACTATTGTAATTTTAATGTTTAGTAAAGTCATGAAATTTGTGTGTATGTGTGTGTGTGTGTGTGTGTGTGAGAGAGAGAGAGAGAGAAGATTTTAACATACACTGATGTGCCAGATATACTTGATTACAATTCAAATCCATCTGCAAACAACACAGACCCTGATCTATCACATAGTGTGCCAGAAAATCGGGGCCAATGTTGCTTATTCTACTGATTACTCCGAATGTACTGCATAGAGAGGATATGTTGGTGCTTTATGCAATTATGCATTATTTCTTGCATGTTTTCACATCCAAATCTTCAGTCAACATCAACACAGAAAACTGGTTTAATTGGGGTGGGTGGGTGGGGTGTTATCAGATTATTTGGCAACTTTATCTTTCTCTGAGATAATAAAAGAATCTATGTGGGGTTTGCACAAAGACTAGGAAATCCCAGTAAAGGAATTACATTATTTGTCTCCCCCAAAGGCTCAATGAAGGGGGAGATAAATAATATAATCTCATGACTGGGATTTCCTTGTCTTCGTACAAATGCCGACAGATTATTTTTCTCACCCAATGTTTTCCAATTAAATTAAAATAACCTTGCACTTTTGCAATTTAGTTAACAGATTTAAAACACAGTATTATTAATCAGGTATTATTATTGCTTGTTACTCCATATAAAAGTCATCTGGTCTTGTACCTTTTTTAAATGAAAACCTGAATAAATATCTAAGTAGAATCTAGCTATATAAGTTGCTCTTAGAAAAGGGAAAAGAATCAAGAAAAAAGCTGTAATTGTTAGGTGTTGGAAGTACTGCACAACAAGCATCTCGAGCCATGTGCTACTGTTGTTCAAAATATAGTCCTGCACATTTATAAGAATATGTTAATAACAGCAATGGGACAACTTGTCTACCCTGAGTAAACAAGTTCCATGCATGAGAAAATAGAAACATAGAACTATTACTGTCTTTACACATTTAATGAATTAATTAATATCTTTATAAAGATAACTTTTAACTTTCACCATTCTAATTTGGCAAAAAGTTCTATGCTAGGCAATGGTACGATACATTACAATACTGGGTACAGACTACAATAGAGTTTTAAGTGTGTAGGGAAAAATCAGATTTCTAAATCATGATATTATTGGAAATCAATATTTTCTTTTGTGGAAATATGGCAGGTGCAATGAACAATATGCTACATGGAAATCTTGTGGGCTGTGAGCTGATGAATGAACCACTCTGATTGTAAGTGCAGGAATTTTCATTTGTTTACAATTTTTGATTCAACTGGCGCTGTCTGGGGGTGTTAGACAAAGTTTGAAGAAGGCAGGTCTGATAACACGTTTCTAGTTGCGGTCTTTGCGGTAGCTCTTGAGAGATTTTGATCTTTTTTTTTTTTCTTTTTTTTTAGTCAGTGATGTCTCTAGTCTCTGTGCCAAGAACAGTGTTTTCTGTCATAGTTCATTCTACACAGCATTGCAAATTTTATTCTATCTGTAACTCAGTAAATTTTCAGGTCAGCCTCAATGAATGTAGCTGACAGTATCTAATCCATTTCACATGAAGTATTTACAACTATTTAGGTGCTTTTAGCCATATTTAATGATCCTGACCTGAAAATTTAGGGAGTTAAGCCTACAGATAGGATAAAATTCACCATGATGTGTGGAACGAACTACAGTTTCTAGCATAATACCAAATATCTCAACTTCTTGTGTTTGTGTGTGTCTCTCTCAAAATATTTTACGTGGTATATTCTCAAAGTTGGAGAGACCGTAACTTGCTATATGTTTTTTTGTGTTATATATCTGTTGTTGTTGCTGTTGTTGTTTTAAGAACAACTCAACCAGGCACATTAGAAAACAAGGGTTTCTTCTTTTTAACAGAATTTATTAGCTCATGGACATCATGACTGAGATGACGTGGTTGAGACAACCAGACTGAGTTAAGAAAAGTAAGGTTAGCAAAACTGCTAGATTTCTTAGTTGCATAGGTGAGAATAATTACATCTCTGCAGCACTTTTAGAACTTGAAATTCTGTAACTATTATAATTATTAAGTTACAAACCATTGGAAATACATGGACAAAGACAATACCACTTCAATGAGAACATTTTCACTTGTATAAAATGAATTTAATATATCTGCAGAAATTTAATGATGAAAAAATGTAAGACTCAACATTACCAACTAATTATGCTAAACTTTTCAAAACCTGGCAAATCAGCTAGATTACTTTTTTTGAAACAAAAGTCCCTAAAAGGGACCCAATGTTCTAATTTCTAGGAATGCAAGATAAGACTTTTCTTCTCGTTATACAACATTTTTTTAATTGTGTGTAGCATGCACTTTAAAATTTTTTTTCTTCTTAGTTTCACAAGAGGGTACATGTTTTACATAAGAACACTACAAAAGCTGTTTACTGATTGATCAGATTAAAGGTACCAAACCGGCCTTCATATCATATTCGTCACAAAATATTAAGTATGTCCAACAGAACTAAATTCTTTACCAGCCTTATTAAAGAATTAAATAATGCTTACCAACCTCAGTAGTTTTGTTCTTTGATTGCTGATGTTATTAAACTCATTTAATTTCAAATCACTTTGTAGCTGTTTATTCCGAGACATGTTTAGAAATACAAGTACATACGAATTGTAACTTGTTGTTCTACTTTGTCATGTTTATGTTGGGAATATGCAAAGTACCACACTGCAAATATGATAATTTATCTATAAATGTTCAATATTCAATACCTGCTTTTCATTATTTATGAATATTTTTTAAATTGATGGTTGAACTGAAATATAATATTTAGAATTCAAGCAGTGTTAATGTTTTCATCAAACGAACTTTTAGGGGGCACCCTTTTCATGATGAGTTTACTATGGAAATGCTGGCACATAATGTAAAACAAAAGAATAAGTTAATGTATGAAATTAGCGAATACTCTGGTTGGTGGGTTCAGGTTGGTTCTTAGAAGAATTAAGTATTGGATGTGTTAGGTCCAGTGGGTTCCTTTATGATGTGGGATATTTGCAAACTGTCACAGAGGAGTAGTAGCAAAATGCATTTACACCTCTTATGCCTGTATACAAGTACATGGAGCTGGACAATTTTGTAACATCAGTCTTTAGATGTATTTAATGTTGTGTATAGATATTATCAGAGAGTAAACATTTGCTCAGATTATTCAATGGAACTACAAAGTGCTCACTGGACTATATTTAATTTATTATTCTGAGACTATTGTGAATTATTCAAAAGAGGTCTGGACAAGGCTATCTGGATGCATCATGACTGTTGGCAGACCTGTACATTCATGGATATGAAACTCATTCGGAACATTAGAATCTTTTGGACTTGAACAGAACTTTGTTAGGATTATTTGGGATTCAATACATAATGTTGTAAGTTCATCTTACATTTTCATTTTAAAACACTGATAATGAAATTATTTCATAAGCTTTACAAAACTTGTTAGTTTTAACTCCTTCAGTTATTTAGTTTCTAACCATAGAGTTGTAACAGTTGACTCAGTGGTCTTTTCAAGGTAGTTGGTAGTAGCTAAATCTTTGATGTGCTAAACATAATTACATTATTAAGGTAAAATTTGCAATTTATTTACTTTTCTTCAGAAAACAGATTAAGTTCTTTGTTTTATTTCTCATCTTCAACTGTTGTTTGTTACAATTCAGTGATCAATATTTAACTGACTAATTGTGGTGTTTTTAAAGGTGACCATCACTGGTCAATCCTCTGATACGCCAAACATCATGATTATACATTTCCGTGGTTAACTGGAGGTTGGACACCAAGATATATTTCAGAGGTGTCATGATAGTCCAAATAATTAAAAATACTGGACCCAAAATTTTCCACAGCATCCTGTGTTTGATCTTGAAACAGAATTAAGACACAAAGACAATATGGGCTATCTTAAAAACTCTACACTACGAATGACAAGTTAACCATCATCAGCAGCACATCATAACAGAGTAACTGGGAGGGAGATCAATGTTGGTTGTTCTTTCAAGAAAATTATTGTTTTAATGCACTTTTAACAATACGCAGTCAGTGTCACTTGGCGCTAATGCAGGAGAGGTGTTTTCTCTACGTTGTGACATTGACTGTGTATGACTGATGTGGTTTGTTTGATAGCCTGTGAGGAGTGTAATGTGCAATGTGTTGGATGGGCACTTCAACAGGTTTCTAGGAGAGTGGGTGGTCGTCGCTTTTGTGTGGGGAGTTATAGAGAGCCTCAGTTTTCCTCTAATATTTCAACACATTTTAATACCAATGGTCAGTCTCTACTCAATTTTTCTTTCATGCCATATTGTGCATGGAGACATGAACAGACTCGTGGAAGAAACTCACTGGATTCATAAATTAGATACTTTGTATCCTAATGGCCTTAATACCAATGCACTATGTGGGATTATGTAAAATATATATATTTTCTTTAAATTGATACATTGCATATCCTTTATAACAATATAATTATATGTTTGTCTCTATTTTATTTTATTATTTTACTGATTCAGGTTTCATTAGAGACTCGTGTATCTTTTATATCCTGTCATATATATATAATTGTTATGATGATGCATATCATTTATGACATTACGTAATGACATAATTGTTATTTCAAAATATAAAGACGTCATCCGTTTCTTTCAAAACATTTTGTGCTGAAGAAGCATGTATTAAATGTGAAACTAGTTGCACAGAATTATCGGCGTTTGTGTTGTTTTTTATCCCAATTCTTTTATCTAGTAACTGGAATTTCTCAATAACACATTTTTGCCGTTGTATTCATTTTGATAGATTCTCTGGATGCTGTGTACATAGTCTTATCTTTCTGCAATCAAGTAACTCAAGAAATGAGCAATTTTTTCAGTTTTCCGTTTTTATCCTTTTAGATCTTCACACCAAGGTGTGAAGTCTATCTACAACCAGACTAACTTACAAGGGCAACTATCATGATGTAATGATAGGTGATTGTGGTGAAAAGTCCTCATATAGTGATAAATTAGATTTTCAAAATATCTTCATGGTGGCCACATTGGATGCAGATTGGCACCATTTGCATTTAGGACCAAATAGTCTCCATAAAATGTCTCCAGTTGAAAACCCCCATTTTGATATGACTTTCTATTCAGAAGGTGTAATGATGTAAATATTTTCAGGAGAGCTGTCAAGGTGGCCATATCTAGATATCAGCTTAGCACCATTACCATTTAGGACCAACAAGAAATCCTAAGAAGTCTTTTGGATAAACACCGAGTCAATATGACTTTCCATTTAGTAGGAATAGCAATAACAAGATTTTTAAGATCGCTGCTATGGTGGCCATACATGATGTTTGACTGGCACCATTTTTGTTTAGGAACAGTTCAACATCATATGAAGTCTTCAGTCTTCAATTTAAATGTCCATGTTGATAGGACTTTCCATTCATGAGGAAAACAATAAAAACATTCAAACAGCTATATGACATTTGAGGATGGCTACTATGGCTGTCACAGTCAATATCCAAGCACCACCACTTTCATTTAGAACCAATAAAATATCACAAAAAGACTTGGTGAAAATCCCATATTTATATGACTTTCCATTCAGGAGTAGCGATAATAAGATTTTGATGAATGCTATGGTGGCAATATTGGATGTCAAATCAAAACCATTTTCATTTAGGACCAACTAGACAAGAAGCCTTTCAGTGAAAATCCCATGCTAATGTGACCATCCATTCAGGAGAAACAGTGATAACAAGATTTTCAAGATGGCTGCTATTGGATGGAATCAGTTTGTTTCTTAGGTGAATCAGACCACCAAGCTGATTCTGACTTTTGTTTGACATGTACAAGTGCTTAGGTATGCTTTCACAAACGATCTACAATTGGACATTACATGTTTGAGTGATATAGATATACCATTACTTAAGTCATGGTTCTCCTATATCAAATTTTATTGGACTAGAATATTAGACTTATAGAAGCAATTGTAATTGGAAAATCTGAGTTTTAAATTTGGAATGATTCTGCCAAAATTGGAAAGGTTGACATCTCTGTAAAGAAGTTCAGCACATGCTTTAACAACAATAATGAATTTCTAATACAGAAATCTTCAAATTTCAAACATATTCTTAATCAATACTCATCACACACCTTTTTATCAGATGAAAACATACTGACATTTATGAGATACACATTCTGGATTGTCAATGGAGTTTAACTTATACACTATTTTAGGTATAATGATTGGTGGTACATAAGCAAAAGAAATACCTAGCAGACTGAAGATGAAGGCTCTTCACAAGGACACTTACTTGCAGAATTTGGAGGTAGAACTGGAGCAAAGACCTGTGCTGAAAATTCTTCAAACATAGTACTCTCTACATGTTGTTGTATAACTGCATCTAAGCATCTAGCCCGTTCCTCATAGCTAAATTGGAGTGAAGAAGAAATATTGGCCAGAAATTTTCTTTGAAATATTTAGTTTAAGAATCACTTTGGCACTGGGAATAAAAGTACCAGGTGAAATACTCAATATAATTCCTTGTTTGACTTGCTTAATGCACTGTGTAAAAATGATTGATAAACTGTGAGGTAACTATACTTAATTACAAGTGCACATTAAAATAAACAATGAAGAGTTCTGTGTGCATATTTTATGAGTTAAGTTTTGTCTTATGATATTAAAAAATACAATAGCTATGGCTGGTCAAAACATGTGAATCATGATGTATCAATTTGTTGATAAATGTGCTACCTATTAGCTTCTCATTTTTCTCTTATATACTATTATTTTCATCATGAAAGTAAATTCTTGAGAAGGATACTAAGTGTGGTAGTATTTGTTGAGAGAGCGAATCGTTCTGCTAGCATTAATTGCAGTTGCCCGGACAAGACCTGGAAGAACCTTCTGGTCCACTATTGCACCATCAAAGAGAGGTCCAAAAAACTCAACCTGCAAACAAAAACAATTAGTGATATGATCCTGTGAATAAAATTATTATCATCAATAATATGATAGCTATTCAGCATCAAACAGTTTTTGTGCAGTGATAGAAAAAGTACTTTGACACTCGAAGGTCCCAACTACAATCTTGATGCAAAGAATAGGCAGCTCTGCATTACATAGTCAGCTGTTGGTTATGTACCAGTTTCTTAAACATCAAAAACACTCTTCAATATCATCTGTTATCTGTCATAGTACCTCATATTAAATATAGAAAACTATGTTTTTCAAACAATGGTCCTCATACCATATATATGGATAGCATTTCTATGTATATGGAATAATTGTGCTTTCAATTATAAAGAAGGCTTTATACTGCTCTTTTGTGAAAAAGAAAAATGTATAGGACTGATGGTAAAAACAAACAACACACTATATGAATTGACAATATCAACTCAAATGTGATAAATGTCAACGGCACAGCTGTTGTTGACCTTACAGGTTGTCAACAAAGTATGCTCTTTATGACTTGTCATCTGCTTTGTTGCTGTCATGCATTTGGCATAATTTCATGCTGTTCTTTCTACAGATAAAATAAACCCAATCCAAAAACCAACTCTCTGCATTGATAATGTGAACATACTATATATACATTTTGAGCTTGATCTTAGACATTTAAACATTTCTGAGAAAGTCATAACTTAGACTAGATAAACCAAAATTGATTTAGTGAAGGAAAGACCATGTAAAGCAAAAAGCCAAAACAGAAATAATCTAAATCAATCTTTCAGCAGGAAATTCCACTCATCATGCCTTAAATCATCCCTCCCAGTATGAAGCCAATAAAAAGTTTTATCAAAACCTCCACATATAACCAAATAAGGCAATCAAACCCAGTACTGTGCAGATGTGCCATTAATCCCTAATATGTACATATATACTCAAACTGCATGAAGAATACAAGACAATTTAATGATAAAGGATCAAAGATTAGATACTGTTTATATCTGAATGCTGATTATCCCTATCATTTGCTACACAAAACACTTACCATGTCACATGAAAATTTAATTCCCCATTGATTAAAATGATAACTTGTCTGAATAATCAATTTTCTGGACAACACCACTGTCTTCCTATAAATCCTTATAATTGGTGTTTAACTGTATCATCCAATTTTTTTTACATGTTAACATTTGGAACAGTAGAAATGGGAGTTAGGTACCTTTCCCAAAGCCACACCAATGCAGCTGACTTGGGTGGGTATCAAACCCATTAGGAGACCTATGACAGCACCCAACATAAAAATGTTTAAATTGGAAAATCAATGCTAGGTTGTGACAATGACAAATGCATGTTTGACCCTTGTATTTGAAAACTGGAGCAAGCAAAAAATCTGGCTGTTAAGGTGATAACCTTTTGGGAATTTATGGCCTTACTTTATCTTTGGCAATGGGGGGCTGGAGCTGGCAGACTTGTAAGAGGCAATTCAACCACTGTCCTTTATTAGAGGATCAAGCAGATACCCCCAGTGAAAGTACCATCAATTTTCAACAAGCTGGTGTTTTTCACTGATAGAAACAAATTTTTTGAAGTACATTTTGTTTCTTCAATAAAACCTCCTTGATCAAAATACATCAAAAGTACATTCCCTACTATGCAAAACTAACTGACCCAAGCTGAAATGATATTTGCCACACCTTTTTATGTTGTGCCTATATTGTGATTGGGTAAGTATTCTTGAAGAAACATACTTCACTCTACAAACTGGTTCTTCTTTAATATTTTACCAAATCAAAATATATTGGAAAACTGGAAAGAAAAAAGAGAAAACTTCAACCCTATACCCTGATGCTGGCCCAGTCTCTGGTCTCCTGATGTACATGAAGCAGTGAGATATCAGATTCCCAAAAATCATGGGAGTCTAAAAGAGTGTTTTTTGTGTGATACTGTGCTTTGGCAGGTATGGTAGAAGTGAACAATCACAGATGCAGACACTGCAAGTATTGCTGCAAACACTACCTCAGTTGAAAACTTCCTCACAGTTGAATCCTTGAAGGTGCAACACTTGATGTGTTCAGAAGATTATGGAATTCGAGGCAACACAAGCTTGTCACATAATGCCAGTCCTGCCATAGCCGTCATCACCACCGAGCTGATATTCATGCCTTACCTTAGGACCAGTTCCAACTTAGTACAGTGGACCTATGTGGAACTGTGGTGGGTATATCTAACAGAGCATATACACACCATGTTACTGACAATTTTCAGAGATATCCAATAGCAGACTTCGACACCAGGCACCAACTGGATAAAGACCACACTAACTGATGCATGCTCAACTTGTGCATTTGATTTTTGTAGGGTGATCATTATGTAGATACAACTAAATGATTTCCGTCAAATTTCAGTCCATTTTTCTATATAATACATATCAGTCTTTGACCTGAGGTCAAATTCTTCCTCTGTACATGTGGACTGGGACTCCATCCACAACACTCAACACTTGGTTCAGAATATCCTACCAGTAGGATTCATGCTTAACTTTTTTAGCATTCTGAACACAGTCTAGACCCTTCGGTCAAGAACCCCACTGGTCACACTTGAGAGTCAGTGTATTGCGTGGTACATGTGTTCACAAGAGTAGCTCAGTGCAAACTTGCCAGTGACATAGCAGTGTCCAACTGCTAATTTACAGCTTGCAGAAGACATCTATGTCTGACTTCCTGATCACCACAAAGACATTCTTTGACTGCAGTTGTTTTCATCTACCATTCGCTCTCATGAAAAGTTGGAAAAGGTCAAGAAACAGCTACCAAAGAGGCAAACCTTGTGCTGGCCCAGAGATCTCGATTCCAGCCATCATTTTCATAGGAAAGATGAGAGAAATGAGTAGGACCTCTCAGGCAGGCCAAATAGGTGAACCACCCTACAAACCTTTTCACTTGATGAGAATTCCGTTTCCAGGAATCAACCCTATTCATCTAAGTCAATTAAATCAAAGAGACATGCTAAAGTACATAAAAGAGATATCACAGCATTGAATGTGAATGTTGATGCAAACTTTAATAAAGTTTGTGATCAGCGGCAATGTTTCGATGAAGTTGAAGTTTTTACTCCAGATATAAAATACAAAAATGATTATTTCAGTTGTTGGAATAGTGTTCAAGTGTGATTCATTTTTTAAGAGTGCAATTAATGAAGCAATAAGCTATCAACACAGCAAGCAAAGATTAACAAAAATAAATTTCAAAACTCCATGTTGATGGAATTTAACTTTGTCAAGCACAGCTGTAATGGAGAACATTAATTCACTGCACATACTGCAAACATATCTTAAGTATGTGACACCCATCAAAACAGGAGCACCATTTGTATGAGCATATTTGACATGCTGAACTGAACATTCAGATTAGTTCTCTATATTCTTAATTTGTTATCTTAATCTTGATAAAATATTATTATTTGATCTATCCATTGCAGGATGATTTTATCTATGAAATTGAAAAAAAATATAAACATTCACTTGTGTTTGCACAATTGATTCATGCTGATAAAGCAATAACACCTGTACTGGTCAGAGGCATTTATTATTGCTGTATTACCTGTAAAGACCCCATTAAACTTCAAAATATATGTTTCCCCTTTCCCCAGTGAAATGGTCCTTACCAAATGGGATATATATTCATTTTTTTTTAAAGCGACAAATATATTTCACATGCATCATATACAGTTCTGACAATGCTGATGTTACATTCATCATGAACAACTCAGTTCTGATCAGGATTCACTCTGAGAATCCAGCAGGGAAGTTTGGACAACAGTACCATCCAGTGTCTAGTGACTGCAAAGATGAACACTAATGACACCTGCATTACCTTCTTACACCCTAATGAACTATTGAAAGCAGCAAAGACTGCATCAAATTAATATATTTTACCATCCAATGTATTTGAAAGACAGAAACTTGATGAATGTTTTTATTTAATGTCAGTGTGGTTGTAATTTTTTGAGTGTTTGCATGTGTATGGCATTGATATTTGACAATGTTAAGTCCAACAATAATTTTTTCTTTGTAAGTGTATTAAATGCTTTTAAAAAATATTAAGTTATTTTAAAATTCACATTTGAATTTCTGAACACTCTCTGGGAATATGGCAGGTATGTTCTAAGCTCTCTCATTTGTTTTAGTTAGCTGCCTGGCTAAGATTGTTACCCAATTATTCTTAGACCTGAGTGAGAACAAGCTGCCAGTATGGCCTCAATTGTACCCTCATACACATACAGTGACTGTCTTTGCCCAACACATACATGCCAACCCTTGGTGAGGCAAAAGTGTAATCCAAGTGGATGTAAAGAGTAATCCAAACAGAAAAAGAAAAACCCATATATAATGTTCTAAAATTTAAATGAGCATATGTACAAAATTTATTTACTCCTCTGGTCTTTTAACATCATTTACTGCTTCAAGTATTCATATGTAGCACTTTTAGCTTTAGAAAGCAACAGACTGTCATGTTGCAATTCAAAACACTTTGTATCAGCTGTACCATGAATGTTTTGCACACCAGTAGAGCACTAAGCACTAAGCCTGGATCTGAATTCAGTTTTATGTTTGTTAACAACACTGAACAATCTCTCACAGCCAGCATTAGAATGGTAAAGAATCAATATTCCTTTCATAACCTGACCAAGAAGAGGAAATTTATGTCTTCCAGTGGTTGGGTCTTTCAGCTGGGAATAAGGTGCTATTGCACATCAACTCTGTCTGCATGAAGTACACTGTCAGGCAGAATGCCAACTTGATGCTTCAGGAATTCTCCTTCCATATGATCCAAGGTAGACAAGGGTGGCAACAGAAGGGATATCTCTTGACAAAGAATTTAACACTTTTAGAATCTTACATTTTTAAAGCTTTTTGACTGTCTCATTTATATCAGCAACAGATGCATTTAAAAGCACTTCATTTCCATATGGGAATTTATGGAGCATGTAATCACAGGCTGTGGCACAATAATCTCTAACCTTTCACCTTCACAGCAAGAGCAGAATTATGTTCTATGAATTCTCTTGCTTATGCACCAATAACTAGATCTTCATTACCTTTCTGGTTTGCTCTGTCATTAATGTCTGTATCAGCTAAGAGCTTGGCTGATGTTATGATGTCTGGCCTAATAAACCTTATTAGCAAATCTGACAACTGGTTTGACAGAATCTTGTGCATAATATAAATGCATGGTTCTTTCTGTAAGACAATATTTGCTGCATCAAACAATGGAATGGAACTCTTTATAAACAAGCAACAAAAGCTTTGTAACAGAACCATCTCACACTTTTATTCTTCCAAACAGTAAACAGATACTGTTTCTCTCTGTGACATCTTAGTATCAACTTTATGAGTTCTGCCCTTAGAAGAATGTGAAGATCCTGTATGCTTCTTACTAACTACATTTGTACTAAACTTATCCTCTGAAGAACCAGATCCTACTGGCCAATTTTACTAAAAATGGGTTGAAGTTTTCTGTCACAACACTTACTTTTCAAAATGTCAGACTGAGCCTGGAGGCCCTCATGCTGGATGGATATAGGCTTCTCAAATAAAAATTCCATGGATTTAAATTTCTTCCATTTTGAATTTTAAATTTCTTCCATCTTTACTGTTAATATTTCTACCTATACTTTCATCTATTTTTCTCTTTGAACTTCTAGAAACACACTGCTTTAGTGCTCCTCTTCTTCACTCTTTTTTCCCTGTTTCTCTCTGCAGATTCACTTCCAGTTTGAAAGAAAGCTTGTAGCTGTCCACAGCTCAAGTAAACAGTTAATACACCTGCCAAGGGATAACCATCTTGTACACACATGCTTTATACCTTTATAGTCTTCAAGGTCAAAATCATTGGGCAACAACTTTAGAGCTTGTTTCTTTTTACTACTTTTCACCAAATAATAATACAGTGTGACCCCGCTATTTCACGCTAGTTGGGAGCCATAGAACCTGACCATGTTATAGACCGAACCGTGTTATAAGCAACCAGGTCAGTTAGCTAAGAAAATGATGCATATACCCCAAAAAATTTGTGGGGTGGTGGGGTGTGTGGGTAGGTAATAAATGCGGGCGCAAAAATACGTTACTTCATTGGTACAGTCACCATCTTAAATCGATGCATATTAAATGAGAAATACACCTGTAGTGAAAACAGAGAAGGCATATATAATATTTTATTTTATTCAGAGAACCATGCATCAGTACATATATGTGTATCCTGCTTATATATACATGTCTAATGTATAGCATGAATAGAGTATCAACGCTGTGTACTCACCTGCGAATCTCATAACATACACTGAATCCACAATACAAGTAATTTCATCGAAAATATGCACACACAGATTTAAAATATTCAATAATTTTGTCACAGGTCATATAGGTCTGAATTCAGTGGGAAAAATAGCACAATCATGTAACGAATGATGAGACACATTTACTTTTTAGTACGTCCCAAGTTGGTAAAAGTTCGTTTGCGTTTTAAGATGCCGTTGGTAGCGTTTGTAAGCATAAACTTATTTCCTGCAAAAAGGAAACTTTTACGGCACAGCAAACGTGTTCCAGTCAAGTTGGAAAATGAAACAATCCATCAGATTCCATTGCTTTGATTTAAGTTTGGTACTGACTTCCTTTGAAGAAAGGTTCTTTGTTTTTATTTAAGATTGTAGTTGACTTTCTTTGATGAAGGGTGCATGCGTTATTGAAATCACTGCTAAAGGACAGCTTTGGAGAACCAAACAAATGCCTGTTTCTTATTGTGGCGGCAACATCAATTAACTGTATTGCATGATTGAGACTGATTTTTTTCCCATTTGCTTAGTACATTTTCATAACAACCCGTGCTTCAAAGGTAATGTTTTCTTTGAAATTTCAGGAAACTATTTTATCTGGGTACATTTTTAAAAAAGGAATTGGCTGTCCTTTGGTCGATTGTAGTCACTGTACCTCCCTGCCAATTGAATAGACCAATAAGTAAGATCTGGTTTTCTTTTTTTCTCTTTTTTTTTTACGTTTGTGGTAGCGGAGTGATTGCTGCCTTCCACACATGCATCAGAACTTTAAAAAAGGGTCAACGGATGATAGAGACAAAAGTGTTCTGATCTGATTACAGGGATTACTACAGAAAATGTGTGTTCTGAAAGATTTAATTCTGAGTGAAAAGAAGAGGAATTTTACTTACCATCCACATACAAATGTCAGTCTCTGTAAAAATATTAATTACTAGCGTGCAGCCGAAAATCGGACGAAAGATAGTTATGAGATAATGCCTTGTCCGGTTGATCTCTGCTACCAGAAATGTCAAAATTTTTTTATAAAAAAACCCCGGATATCTCACAACATACAGTACTCATGCTAGATGTCAATATTAAGCAGATTATGATATAACTATAAACTGTTACGATGGTTTCTCAATATGGACAAAGAATTTGTTTATGTAACAATAGATAAATTTCAGTGCATTTTATATCAAGTCTGTGGCTTCCTTTCATGGGGCATCTCAATTTCTCCACTCCAAACCAATGGTTGTATATACATGTTTAAACGGCTGACAATGTCGCCAAAAAAAAAGTTGCCAGATAGTATATTTTGCTTCCAATAAGGGAAAAAAATCATCGCGATTTGTGACATCTGGTGAAGCTCTGTGCGATCCCTGGATAAACTTTTACGTTATTTTTCGTTCTTTTAAGAAGATAAAATTATTTTTCTTTTGTGTACGAGAAAAATACATATAAAATTTCAGGACCCACACCATGATCGTCTTGTATTATTCATACGTGACCTCTTCCCCAAAATGCTAGTAAATGTTTTACAGGGTTTTTTTTTTGTACTTTTAAGAATTTTTTTTCTTTCCATGTACGAGAAAAATACATGTATATGAAATTTTGGGAGCCACGCCATGACCGTGTTAAATCCGAATTTGTGTTTTAATGGAGCGTGCTATAGCGGGGTCACATTGTAACTGTCAATTAGCAAATGACCAATATCTACCCCTAATTTATCAGCAGCCTTTCCCACAGCAAGGTCCATCAAATGACAGGGACATATAGAATCTATGTTGGGGTTTGGACCGAGACAAAGAAATCCCAGTTGCGGGGTTACATTATTTGTCTCCCCACGAGGCTTGCCGAGTGGGGAGACATATAATGTAACCCCGTGACTGGGATTTCCTTGTCTCGGTCCAAACCCCAACGTAGATTATTTTTCTCGCCCAATATTATCCTTTAAAGTAAGAAAAAACTTCTCCCTTGTGCAATATAGTTCACACGCCAATGCTTACATGCGGTGCATTAATACAAATATGTTAATGAGGATTGTGGCGTGACGTGTCATCCGAAGTACACAGTTTTTATGTGTGAGTCAAAATAAAATAACAACATTAAACGTTGCGTAGTTTTTAGGTATTATCACATTTAATATATGGATGTTATATGAAATTAACAATAAATAATTAGTATTTATTACAAGAAAATGTTTCATTTTCATTAGTTCCAATTTAGAAAATTATATTGTACATAAGGAAACTGTACTCAGCCCACAGCTCTGTTGTAGTGTAAATACATGTAGCATAAGTGTCCGCGTTTGGGTTATTCATGGGTAATTAGAGATCCTTGTCACTATCATATATAACTCTTCTTTTCTTTACAGGAGGTGAAACTGTTTGTGACATACTTGTGTTGTAATTAATATTGACTGTAAAAGTACCTCCGTGTATAAAAGACCCTCCAAATACAGACCCCAGCCGATAACCATGTGCTAAACTTTCAAGTTCACTGATTCTTTGAAAATTTATTTTTCTGTCTTGGAAATATGGCAAGTGTTACAGTGAAATTTGCTTATGGATTAATGTGATGACGGATAAATGATTCCTTCTGGCTGGTAAGTGCATTATTTGTCACTAAATATTTTAGGTATATTTTTGATTCAACTGGGGTGCAATGGAGATGCTCAACAAAAATAGAATAAAGCATGTTTGACATAATACATTTCTTGCTGTTACTAAGTTTTCTGTAGTTGTTAATAGCATTTGAAGACTGAAGTGTATAGGTCTATAGGCTATGTGCATAAATCAGTGTTTTCTGTCATAGTTCATTTTACACCGCATTGAGAATTTTTATCATACCAGTAGCACAGTCAATTTTCAGGTCAACGTCATTAAATGTAGCTAACAGTATATAATTTGTTTCACACGTATTTAAAACTAGTTAGGTAGCTTTAGCTACATTTAATGATGCTGACCTAAAAATGTCCTGAGTCAGGCTTGCAGATAGGATAAAACTGACTATGCTGTGTGGAACAAACTATCGTAATACCAAAAAGCTCAACATCGTGTGCGTGTATGTGTCTGTCTCTCTTGAAATGTTTTGTATGGTGTTTTCTCAAAAATGGAGAGTCCTTAAGTTACTATGTTGTTTTGTTATATATTTGTTTCTTCTTGTTGTTGTTGTTGTTTGATTTTAGAACAACTACGTCAGGCATAGCAGAAGACAACAAAGGTTTATTTTTTTAAAAGTAGTCCCTAGCGCGTGGACACCTTGACTGAGATGACTGGTATGAGATGACTGGACTGAGACAAGAAAAGTAAGGTTAGCAAAACAGCTAGATTCCTCTGTCACATGGGTGAGAAAACCTGTTCTTTACACTGATAGGGACATTTTCAAAATATAGGATGCGTATCTTTTATGAATTCCAGTCATCACTGATGCACTATCAACTGAAAACCCCACACAGTTCTGCCAACTTGTCAAGCAAGTCAAAGATGTTTTCTTCTGTGGAATCTACTGTTAGTTCTGGTAATGAAAGAAGAGCACTCATGACTTTGCCCTTTTTGCTGTCGAAGTATCTGACACAAACGAGGTACAACTTTTTGATGTCATAATCGCTACTCCCATCTGTGGCAATACTAAACGGCTCAATTTTCATGTCTGCTACTATTTTAAGTGAAGTATCTTCAGCTAAACACTAAACAATATTAGATAATTTTGTTCTTGCACATACATACTTTTCTTCTATTTTGGAATCAGGAAATATCTGTCTGAACAAAGGACCAATGTTGTCTGCTGCCACTAGGGACAGTCCATGTTCTATTAAGAACTTGGTAAATAACACCTCTACATTTATAACATTCATGTCCACACTCAAGTTCTGCTGTAAGAAAGAAGTGACCTTAGTATTTGAGCTAGTGAGATGAGCTAATTTGCTGTGTTTCTTTGTTTTCAAGTGTTTTCCACATCAAATTTACCACCATAACCAATATTAAACTCCTTTCCACACAGACTCAATGGGCGGGATGCTGCCCTAGAATGGAATGCTGTACTATGTCATTCATGTCTTTGTCAATGAATCTTTGGAGGAATCTTTTTTTTTGTCTTTTTCTGATCCGTGATATTATTTGAAAAACATTTTTGCTCTAACACACACACAGACTAGAATCCATTTGAATTGACTTTTGGTGCCCAATATTCAAATCCTTACCACACAGCCTGCAATGAGCGTGATGCTGTCCTTGAATGGAACGCTGTATTATGTCATTCATGTATTCATCTTTGGAGGATTCTTTTTTTCTACTTCATCTGTGAAATTATTTAAAAAACATTTTTGCTCTAAAACATGCATCAACTAGAATTCATCTGACTTTACTTTTAGTGTCAGTTAACTACTAACTGGTTCTGTACCAAATATGAATCAAAACAATGAATCTGAGAACAAAGATTCAAAATTAGAAACCAGTCTCTTTTTTCTGAACTATGCCATAAAGCTGCTGTAAATAGAATATAATGATAGTGTTAGGAAAGTACATGCAGGTACACTGTACTCTTGTACAAAAGCCATTAGACATGCATGCCTGTCAACTTGTATGTGTTACCCGTAATTTGTATGTTTTTTTTCCATTTTCCTCAGCGTATGGCCATACAACCATTTTGTACAGGCTTTTTCTTATAAAAATTAACGTTTTCTAAAAAAAATTACAATTTTTTTTTAATCCAGGAAGTTGGGACGTATTTTTTTTTTTAATCAAGCAAGATCCAGAATCTTTTTTTAGCTATAAACAAGCAGCATGGGGATAACTCTAATATGCTTTGGAAAGCGATGGAAACCGTGAATGCTGAAGTCAGGTTAAGTTGAATTATCCTTCTTTAACGACACCAATAAAAATATATTAATATTGACGAAAGTGTTTAGATAGCTTCGTTACGTTCAAGATTCTTACGATCCTTTTGACCGATTTCGGTATTCCTAGCTTCCATCACATTCCAGCTAACTGAAATGTAGGCCAACGGAAATTGAAAAAAGGTCTATTTGCTTGTGTGGGAATGTAAATTTATTAGGAAAAAGACATCAGTGTGAGTAAAGTCTGACTAAAACATTATAACTTTAATTTGTTGAAAAGTGCTAATATGGAATGTGAGATATTCCTGAAAATTTGACTTCTTATTCTGATGGTAATCAACATCGGAACACGCTACACAGTGCCATTATCAGGAAGTAAGACCTCGACGCCCAAAACTAAATATCAGGTCAAGGTCTTACATTGTAGGACTAAGGGTTTATGGGGGCAAAATATAAATATGTAATAATGAGACCATGATAAATCCAAAGAAGTTAATATTAAACCCTGAAAATTCGTTTTTCAAATAACCTTGCACATATTTTTTGTTGTTTACTAGTAGCGACACTTTCGTTTCTGAGTTGCTCCACACCTGGAACATGAAGCACTTAGAGATGAGTCTGAGGATTATTGCATGCTGCCTGAAGAGTGTGTGCCTGTATTAACAGATGATTGCCAGAAAAGGAGCTTTTGTAGCTACTGGCTGGATATTATCAGCCAGACAATTGGTACTGGTGGCATCCACTTCCCAAATCTGAAATTAGTTACTCAGTGACTACTTACCTTGCCTCACAAAAATGCAGACTGTGAGAGATCTTTTTCTATGATGAAAAAATACATACAGATTATAGGAAGTCCCTGAAAGCAGACACACCAACATCATTTTTACAGTGCAAAATAAACAATGACACCTGCTGCATAGACTTTAAAACCCCAGGTTACATTTTGAAAAGTGCAAAGGGTGCATGTGTTGCATATAATAACACGTGTGTGTTACAACACACTCAAAATCAAAAGAATAAAATAAAATAGTTTCAGAGATGTAAATAATTATGTAAATGTGTGTCAAATTAGTTCATTTATGGCATTTGTAATTTTAAAACTGCTGATCTTATATAACGTATGAATCCATTTTTTCGTGTAAGGCTTTTTTGGTCTTTGCAAGGTTATTATTGGTCTGACGTACAGGTTTTCATCTCAAGGGGTTGACAGGTATGGACGAATCATAACAATGAATCTGAGGTCAAAGTTTTGTAAGTAGAAACCAGTAAGTTTCTTGAAAAATAGGACAGCTGCTATAAATAGATCATAATAATAATGTTAGGAAAGTGCATGCAAGCCTATGGACAAGTGTACCCTTATGTTGTAGTTATGCAGAAGCTGTCTTTTGTAGAATATGATCTGTGGGACTAATGGGATGTTACTAAAAATGAGACAAAAA
Organism: Megalonaias nervosa; assembly: GCA_016617855.1. NCBI lineage: Eukaryota > Metazoa > Mollusca > Bivalvia > Unionida > Unionidae > Megalonaias > Megalonaias nervosa. Next base: position 257,961 of record JAECUM010000221.1, on the reverse strand, counting down.
CTTAATGATTTTTTAGGGGGAGGCAGATATACCGAAAAAGTTGTTATTGTTGTTGTTGTTAAAGGGTTTAACGCCATTTTTCAGCACAAGATAGGCTATACACGGTGACCTGTATAAATGGCGGAGGAAGAACCCCGGAAAGAACCACCGACCCACGAGAAGCTACTGGCAAGCTTTCTCACATACCCACATTGGCCGAGCCCAAGACTTAAACCCACGCAGACAGAGGTGAGATGGCAGTGATCCATAACTGAGCGTTTTAGACCACTCGGCCACTCAGGGTCCCCGAAAAAGTGTAATTCGTATACGGACAAGCTTAAGTGGTAATTTAGTGACAAACAGCGTAATGATTATGCCAAAAGCGTAATGGATGGCATGTATGCCAGCATCAACCATTTGCACCCCATGAAACTTAGTCTGATACCTGTAATAGGGACTGCAAAACAATGGCATACACAGGTAAAATCAGTGAAGTGTTGCACTGACCTTAGCCTAAGATTGGTACCAGTTTCAGTTAGGAACAAGAAGATATATCTTAGTCTTCTAGTGAAAACCCACATGATGATATAACTTTCCACTTGGGAAAAGTAGCAACAACTCCTGTCATGTTGGCCATATTGAATGTCAGGATAACACAAGTTTGATTTAGTACTAAGATATCACAAGAATTCTGGTGAATAATCCATGCTAATAAGACTTTCTGTTCATGGGTAGCAATATAACAATTTCCAAGAAAACTGCTGTGGTGACCATGCTGGATGCTGGATTGGCACCATTTTTATTTAGGATCAACTAGACATCCAAAGAAGTCTTTCTGTAGAAACCCCTTGTTTACATGACCATCCATTTAGGAATAGCAATAACAAGATTTTTAAAATGGCCAGTGTAGGGGACATATTGATGTCCAAGCAGCATCATATTTGTTTCAGATCAACATATAAGAAGTCTTCTGGTGAAAACCCCTTGTCAATTGAAATTTCCATTTAGAAGTATTAATAACAATATATTCAAAGTGTCTGCCATGGTGGCCATTTTGGGCATCAAGTTGGCACTGTTTTCATTTATGACCATCAAAACATTATTTGTAGTCTCGTTGTAAAAGCACCATGTTGATATGACCATCTATTCAGGAAGAGTAACATTTTCAATATGATCATTGTGGTGGTCCTGTGGTCCTGTTGGATGTCCAAGTGGCACCATTTTTTATTTAGAATGAATTAGATCAGAGGATGAATGTGTGTGTGTAAGTTTCAATGGAATCCTCCAAGTAGTTCAGAATGAGTAGCGGAAATAAACTTCTGCTAATGGATGGACAGACAGATGATAAAAAACAGGCCATCCCATAAGTTCTCCTTGTCATTAACCATTACAGCTAAAAGATGGGTAATTAATTTTTTCATACAGCACTCCCTATGTTGTTGTTGTTGTAGGGTTTAACGCCATTTTTCAGCACAAGATAGGCTATACATGGCGGCCAGTGTAACTGGTGGAGGAAGAACCCTGGAAAACCCCGGGAAGAACCACTGACCCACAAGAAGCTACTGGCAAGCCACTTCCCTATATATATATAATTTCATGTGGTAAAAAAACATGACCCTCCATCATTATTTCTTGTGTGCAGGAGGAATGAACAATTAGTGCAAAAGAACTCAATCAAGTGGCATAGATGGAATTCTATTTGCTAAATATAACATACCTCTGGTTTTCTGTTGATCTGTATCCTGAATAGACCATTGTTTAGTGGATAAATAATGATAATGACATCTCCAAAGTCTGTAGGAATAATGCCACGTCTGTAATCTCGTGTGTGTTCTGACCACACAATGTGCACTTCATCATTTCCCAGGTGCCTCATCTAAGGAAACAGGTGGTTATACATATTAGAAAAATTGGTCTATTAGCTGGCACTCTTATAATAATATAATCCCTTGGACCCACACATGCACACACACATACACACACAAGATTTTCAAGATGGTCATCATATTGGATATCAGACCATTTTAATTTAGAGTAACAAGATATCATAAGCTGTCTTCTGTTGAAGACACTTGGCTATATGATTTCTTTCAGAGGGATTAACAATAAAAATTTTTCAAGATGGCTGCTCTGGAGGAAATATTGAATGTCAGGTCAGTATCATTTTCATTTAGATTCAACTGGACATCATAATAAGTCTCCTGATGAAAACTCCCATGTCAAAATGGCTTTTAGTTCAGATGGAGAAGCAATGACAAGATTTTCAAGATGGTCATCATACTAGATTTTGATCTGAAGGAATAACATTAGAGGTTTTTCAATATGGTTGATATGGTGTCCATAATAGTGGTTAGATAAGCATTTCTTTCTTTTAAAATCAATCAGACATCATAAAAAATCTTTCAGTGAAACCATATGTTGGTACAACCATCCATTCAGGAGTAACAAAAAATAACCAGATTTTCCAGATGGCTGCAGTGTGGTGACCATATTGGATGTGCAAGTGGCAACATTTTAATTTAGGACCAACTAGACAACTTTATAACTCTCCTGGTGAAAACAATATGACTTTCTGTACAAAGAATAGCGGTCACAAGATTTTCAACATGGTTGCAGTGGTGATCATATTCATTTAATACCAACTAGACATCATTAAGTATTTTGGTGAAAATCCAATGTCAATATGACTTTCCTTTCAGGAGAAGTAGTGGTAACAAGACTTTAATGCTGGCTGCTGTGGTGGTCAAACAGATAATCAAATCAACACAATTTTCATTTGTGACCAACCAGGTATGTTGAGAAATCTTTCAGTGAAAACCCCATGTTGATACGACTGTCCATTCCGAAGAAGTGGCAATAACAAGATTTTGAAGATGGCAACTGTGATGGCCTTAGTGAATGTCAGAGCAGCACCATTTTCATTTAGGACCAACTAGACCATAGGATGAATGTGTGCATAATGTTTCATGGCCAACCTCCATGTAGTTTACAGGAGTAGTGATAACAAACTCGTGCTAACAAACGGACGACAGACATTACCATAAGCACTCCTGGTTTAAAAAAGATGAAAAAAACCAGCCCAAATTTCAAATTTGCACACCAGTGATTATTTATAGTCTTATGAAAATATTCGAGGACTTTCTTTAATTTTCTTAAGTCATCAAATTTTCCTCAGAGATAAAACAAAACTATTTAAAGATGAATTCAAGGTATTATGACTGAATTGTAACCCCTGAAATTCACTAGTGACAACAAAGTAATAAAGACTTTAAAAATCCAAGTTTGAGGAAGAAAATTTATGATGTTAAATGAAACCTTGGTCATGAAGTCTAGAAAATTTGTCAAATGTCATTAGTTTTGGTCAATACCACAACTCATATATTTTGACTCTCATGCAAGTTTTGAAATCACTGTACAGTATTAAAATTAACAATATGCTTAAAATCTGACACAATCTCTCTTATTTTCTTAAATGTAGTCTGAAATAAAGACATCAGTTTCATATCTATCAGATGTACATTGGTCAGTTGTCATTGTGATGCTGATCTAAGCTACATATTGTATAGTCCTACAATGCTGATGCAAGAACATGCATGCCTTTTAATTAGTAAGGAAGTCACGCACAAACATTGACCTTATATCTTAAAACTTCAAACACTGTTCTGGGGTTTGGTTAACATTGCTCTAGGGTGTTTACTGATGAATGTATGAAATTTCAGATATATGGATGCACAGACACACACTGTTCACAAATGTGATCACTATGTTGAACTTCTACCAAGGTGAGTTCAACAATTTATTATATGAATGCATGAATGCACTACATTGACTGCTGCCATCTGAGTCCCTCAAAGGACTTGATGCTCTGCTGGCCAAAAAAGATATCCAAGGAATCCAAGACAAGCTGGTAGTTTCTGACTTTATTTCTTAATAACTGCCTTGTATTGATAATGTCTATGATATTCTTGTCAAACTCCAACATACCAAATCTGGACCGAAGACATTTTCTTACATGTTCGGGTTAACATATTTGCAAGATGCCTGGATTGATCCAATGGTATGATCTGGCCCTGCAGGTGATGGTGGCAAATCTAGCATGATAACCAGATAAACAAGACATCCCAACTCTTTTAACGAAAAGCCCATGCTGATATAACCATCTGCTCACAGAGAAGCAAGAACAAGATTTTCAAGATAGACACTAAGGTGTCCTTGCTGGAAGTTAGAATGACACCTGTTAGATATTACAAGTCTTTTAATGAAAACTTCATATCAATATATCCATCTAGAGAAGTGATAACAAAATTTTCAAACTGACCACCACGGTGGCCATATCGGATGTCCGTCCAGAAAAATTTCATTTTGGACAAATCAAACATCTTATGAAGTCTTTCAGTGAAAACCCTATGTTGATATCATCATCTATCCTTGAATCATGAAAAGATTTTCAAGATGGCCATCTTCAAAAACATACCCAGACATTTTTTGACTACAAATATACATGACCAATGCATATAGTCTGAATAAATAGCAAACAATCCTGCTTAGAGCTTATGTAAAATTCCTAGGATAGTTTCTACAGCTGATTTTTATGGAGTCACTTAAAAGGTAAGGTGGTCAGAGACAAACCACCAGTATTTCACAGATTAGTGAACTGGCTGAGAATAAATGGGATGATACCATGTAAAGTCCTTTGAACACTGCTGTGGGAGAGCCCATTAAGCTAAACTGCACTGGTTAAGTACACTAAGTGGCACAACCCCATTCATTTCAGTCAGGAACAATTATTGAATGAGTGTTGAAGAACAAAAGTTATTACACATCACTGTCTAGAATGAGAATGTTTAACCCATTATTACTGAAGATTACATGCAAATTTGTGATCAGAAGGAACATCTCTTATCAGGTGGAATTTACCATATATATATATATAAAATGCAAAACATGATTATTTCGGCAGTCAGAATAGTGTACATGTGTCATTCTTTTTTTTACAACAAAATGTTGAAATGCAGTCTTAATTTAGAAAAAGATCAGCCATCTGCAAATTGAATAAAGCCCAGCAGCAAGATAGAGTATCTATTTCTTTGCACATACATGTACTGCAAACACCATATTGGCATAAGTCATTCTGGAGTGTAGAGCATCCATTGATATAGCAACACCATGCAGCATGTTTGCCACTCTCTCAGAGCAATGCAGAAGCAAAACGATCATTTTCTGAGCTCAGGAAAAATTCAACAAGATCTTTGGTGAACTCCGAACAGTACCATCCAGTCTCAAATGAGTACCAATATCAACATGATCGACATTTGTATTTCCTTCAACTCCTCCCAATGAACTATTTAGAGCTGCAAAGATTGCATCTAATTAAGAAAATATTCCACTGTCCAACGGATTTTAAAGACAGAAAAATGATATATTTTTTTAATATTTAATGTCTGTGGTTTTGTTTATGTGCATGCAGGTACATGCACGTGCATGTGTGTGGTGATAATAATGGACAGTTCCAAGTCAACTACTATTTCTGGTTTGTAGGTATATTAAATGTTCCAAAGAAAAACTGCTATCTTTAATATCAAATCTGAATTTTCCAGAATTTTTTTACAGGCTTGAATGAAAAGGTAACTTACTGTCAGCTGGACAACATCACTTTTTAGGTGACATGCACTGAGCCCCTTTGGGACCTCAAAACATATTTTTAGTCTGCCAAACCATACAACACCATCTGGGAATATGGCAGGTATCTATAAGTCTATGTTGTTTGTATTTTTAAACACAAGACACATGTTGCACTGTTCTGGATTTTAAAAAATGAACAATTATTGACTGAAGAGAAAAATTATAAAGGAAATATTTTAGAAAATTATTTTTTCTGAAAATACTTATTCATTCACACTAACATCAAGAAATTACTCTGCTACATCTGAATCATGCCTTCCAGAATGATAAAAACAAATTACCCAATTACATTAACATTAAGATAACAGGTAAGAAGACGAGGAAATGCCTGGGCATCCAGTCTCTATCCATGTCACCCTCTAGGAACAAGATGACTACTGTGCTGAAAGAATGAACTTCTCCTAATGTGAAGTTCTTACAACCCAAGATTATGCATTTACACATGTGCAAGGGCCATCACTGTGGGATCCAGACCTGGCTACTGCCTAACAGTCAAACTTTTACCAGGCAAATCCAGCAAAAGATTTTATGCTCCTGAGGTATAACAGGGCATGGTAACTGTCTGGGCAGCTACCTGTAGCCCAAAAGATTCAGTTCTCTCCTGTATGAGATCATGCAAAGAAAAGCTGAAGAAAGTAGACTGAGTGCCAGCCAAATGACTCCACTAATTGTTTTGAATAAAGACATGTTCAAAGATCAAGTTCATGGATGACACTCAAATTCAGTGAGTTGAAACCTTCACAAATCATATCTGATCCTGTGAGATTTCAGTCTATGCCAATCGAAAAATCCTCTTTATTCATGCGGCCAGCACTTGGGTTGTTGTTGTTGTAGGGTTTAACGCCATTTGTCAGCACAAGATAGGCTATACATGGTGACCAGTATAAATGGTGGAGGAAGAACCCGCGAAAACCCCGAAAAGAACCACCGACCCATGAGAAGCTACTGGCAAGCTTTCTCACATACCCACATTGGCCGAACCTGACACTCGAACCCATGCAGACAGTGGTGAGATGGCAATGATCTGTAACGGTGAGCGCTTTTGACCACATGGCCACTCGAAGCCCCTACTGGGGGTGGGTTATTTCTTTCCTCATTTAAACGGCAGGAAGAACCTTTGACAATTACAGTAAATATTCTCCTTATGCCTCAGACACACCTGAAGGCACATAATGGGTCATGCAGTTTCACCATTTTCCTTCATATGGCAAAGTAATGGACCATCTAGGTGTTGGAATCCTCTCCACAATCAAAAAGCACAACTTTTCATGCAGGGTATCCCTGACAAGAGTCAGGCATGAAGGAGTTTCTCCAGACAGAGAGGGAATAAACGTAACAGACACAGAGGGAATAAACGTAACCTCAGATACTTGAGAAGCTTGGGGCTCACTATGGATTTCCTTGGTTTGACCATCTCCAGATTCAGCAGATCCTTGATCCATGTTATGACCCATCAAAAAGGGTCAATCACAACTATTTCACAAAGCCTGCCCCTCATTTTCTGGATTAGTTTTTATATGAGACCCGTTGGACAGAACGTGAATGCCCATATTCTCTCCAAGCTAACTGACAGGGACTCTATGGCATATGCCTCTAGGGCTGGGAATGGAGACAGTGTGTAGTTTGTTGTTCTACCTCCTTACAAATAGGTCTAGCATCAGTTGTCCCCATAGGGTGCAGACTCTATGAAAGATGGACCTATAGGGAGACAACTCTGTATGAAGCTACTGGCATTGCCTTATAATGAGCAATCTAGGATATTAAGCCTACCAAGATGTGTAGAATTTGTATGTTTATATGATACTGGACACTCCAACTAAGGTACTCCCATATCATAAGGTAATGGTCCAGTGATTTCATCCCTCCTTGTTTGACTGAAATGTGCAATAACATCAGAACCATCACTGGATGCATTCCACCCATGTATGGGAAAAAATGAAAATGACCTTCATTTCCATAAGATTTATGTGAAAAGCCTTCTTTTGCAGCGTCAACTTGCTGCTGACCATTATAAAGTCCAGTAGCAAATTTGTCCCTCAACCCAGCAACTGGTGTCTGTACAGATTGTGAATCTGGTTTTGGGGTTTCTACAGGTATTCCTGCTGCTGGCTATTCTGTGTCTTCCCAGTGAATAAGACATTGTTTGATTTTGATTTAGATTGTAATATGCTGATCTAAATGACTCAAAATCATACACTAATGTGCTAGAAGGGCATCTGCAGAGGGTGAATGTAAAAGATGCCAAGGTATAACAGCTCCATTTCCATATTAAGAAGGCTAAGGAGTTAATACAAGTTAGAACCTCCATACATAAACAAAATTCTGAGAAGGGAGGACAAGATCTGACTCATCATGACATGGTTACAAGTGTCAGTTAAGGTGTTTACAGTCATTAACATTGTGAGCAGCCTAACTGACAACCTTCAAAATATGGAACACCAATCCACAAGCATGGTCACTTCTGGCCTTCTTGACTTCAGAGATGCCATTTCAAGTAGGAAGTCACCATGTCATTCCATACTAACTTTAATGTGAAGCAGGCATGATGGTGACAATAATATCTTTGTCAAAGCTAGGTAAATCCAAATGATAAACATTGGGATGTCATTTTTATGAGTGTGGTGAGAAGACTGCAGGCATCTGACTCAACAAAAAGAAAGCCCTCAAATTCTATCTAATATGTGCACTCATTGAGAACTGTAGTAAAATTCTGAAGGATGGAAGTTTGTCATCTTCATCAATGTCCACTGAGGCCTTGTCCTTTTATGCAGTATTGACTGCAAGTGGAAAAAGGCATTCTGACAAAGCCAAATTATTTTATATCTCTTAAATTTTGGCATAAAACTGAATTTCATCCTTTCCATGGTTGGATCAGAATGTTCAGCAAGTTCATGTCACTACCCTCACAGACCATGGGTTTGTCCATTTGTCCTCCTCCTGTATGCTATGTATACAGCATTCTGTACAGCAGTAATGATGCCAATTCATCATGTGTTAAAAAGTTTCCACCTGTCAGATACATGCATGTTAGTAGGGTTGGCCGAGTCATGTCCAGCAGTGTGGTCCAGCAGGGGAATGCCCCTCCAGCATGGTGAGTTGGGCAAGGTCAAATGACTTAACAGACAGTTTCAATAGTATGATGGTTTGACATGTACTGGAATCATGGATATGGTTGGTCTGCCAGCAAGGACAGTATAGTGGGCATATGACACCATCACTGTAGAAACTGTCTAGTAATGTGCTGTTCTCCATTCAAAGATTACACAATTTTCATGAAACTGCACACTGATTGTTTGGATGGCTGGACCTACTGTTCAACAGTCAGGATGTTGAATGGCAAATGATATGCATCTTGCTGGCCAGTCCAGCCAGCAAAGTTGAAAGGTAATTCTGCATGCCTGACTTCAACATTCTTAAGTCTTAAGTGCTTTGGTGGGAATAGAGGCTTGTGCCCAGTGGGCTGCCAAAATGGGTTAAGCATAGTCCTAGTCTTATTCAACTAGCTCACTGACATTTTAGACAACAGAGCAGACCTATCTTAATGATTCCAATGATTGGGTGAACTGATTGGTGTGGCTTTGACAGGATCTGATGTAATCTTTGCTGTAGGCCCTATTTTTGGTATCATCATCGGAGTGTGGGATCAGCACCTCTACATCTCCAACTAAACTGGTCAACAATCAGAAATTTGGATGAATACTTAATCCTTCATGTTCTGAAGACTTAGAGCATTCTATTTTGTCACGGCCCTTTTGTTGCCATTTCAAGAAGCTGGACTAAGTGTCTTCTGCCAACATTGCACACAAATTACATGGGTGTGATGAATATTTTGTGCAGGCAAAGCTATTTTGTGCAGGCAAAGCTGATGCTGTGATTGTTCTGCACAACTTTAAAGTGCCTGCACTTCTTGCAATTGACTGACATCTCTGTAATGAACAAGAGAAGAACAAACAAACAAGTGTATACAACAAATATAAAATTTATTTAAACAGGCGAGCTAGCATTTTCGGTATGACCCAAGAAGAGTGAATTAAACCAAAACTGATCAGCCCAATACAATAACACCATTGAAAACTGGAGTGTAACCTATCAATATCATAAATAAATGTTAGGTGGTTGGGTGGTGAGTAATTATAAATTGCAATTAATACACTGGCAGTACTGTTCACAGTTGCAAGCAAAAATTTAAACTAATAAATAGTGGGGATACCAGTTGCCATATAGTGCGAAATGCAAAAAGTTATTTTGGTTCATTTATATGACGTATAGATGGGAAGACATTTTTTCATCTTTCTAGTGGACTTGATTCTGAGATAACAGACAGGAGAGTAATTTCCTAATGTTAATGTGATCCGGTAATGTATGTGACAGAGAAATATGTATATTTTATTACAACCTGCAAGTTATTTTTAATGTTATCACTGCAAAGTTTAAAGAACAATCCACAAATCTGCCAAAAACAAAAGTTAAAGAGTTGTTTACAGTGGGTGATTTAAACAGGATATAATGCTGATCTACACCCATATGTTCTTGTCATGTTGGAACCTGTCACATACTGTGATTGGCTGTAGACAAATCTGGTAAATATACTTGTGCATCATCTCAAAGGACCATTAAATTCTCAACAGCTGTCAAAACAGTGCCAGCTTAGCCATTGTGTAAGCTCATATTTAGGTTCTTGTGGAAATGCTAGCAGGTATTGGCATAACTCATTTCATGTCTGAATAGATGAAGGCATTTCACATGTATGTGGTACACATTAAAATCCAGTTAAAATAAAATTAGTACACGATTTTCACTTAACAAGGCTTCTTTAAATGATACTCATTTCAAACAGTTACCATCAGTAGGCATTTAACAACATTTTCACTGATTGCGATTCATTGTAGATCTTATTTTATTGAAAAAAATACTTTTGTTCAGGATGATTTTTACTAAATATTTGTCTTCAAATTCCAATTCCGTAATTTATAATGAATCCAAATTTCCATGCAAAGATTGCCATTTTTATGACAAAACAAGTCATATCCCAAATGGCCATTTACCAATTTTGATTGGGATTGGTTTAATGTTACAGAAATAAAACCTTATGTTTTTCCTTTTCTAATAGGAAAAAAACAATGGGAAAAACACTTGCTTTCACTTTATCTGTAGGTCTGCATGTAATCTGGGTGTGCTAAAATAAGGGAGTGGTGTATTTGGGGGAATATGATTTTTGACAGCAAAATCATCTTCAATGGTGGTTAATGATCACTTAATACAGGATTATTATTCCAATATTTGCACACAACTGCTAATTTATCTCTCACCTTTATATGCCTGGACTCCTCATTGCCAGATGGTATCCTTGTAGACACATGATACAGAATCTCATATGTGGACTTTGCATAATATGGTGCTGTGTCTCCAGTGCTTCTGTTTTGCTGTAAACCACCAAGAAAACCCTTATGGCACTCCAGATCCACCTGTAGCAAAGAAAAAAACCTGCATTAATTATGAGTTACATTATGGGAACAAGGCACCATAAGCAGATTTGTGGGCTGCAGAAGGAAAGAATCATGGGTGGGGTGTGCTCAATGTTGCTATGCTCTTGAATGGATCAATTTGCTTCACTCCTTAAGAATATAATTCATCAGTCTCAATCAATCATTTCTGCAAGATCTTGACCACACATGTGCTTATATTCAAACATAAATTCTACCTTGTTGTTGTTGTAGGGTTTAACGCCATTTGTCAGCACAAGATAGGCTATACATGGTGGCCAGTATAAATGGTGGAGGCAGAACCCGGAAAAACCCTTGAAAGAACCACCGACCCACGAGAAGCTACTGGAAAGCTTTCTCACATACCTACATTGGCTGGCCCGAGATTCAAACCCGTGCAGACAGAGGTGAGATGGCAGTGATCCGTAATGGTTAGCATTTTAGACCACTCAGCCACTCGGAGCCCCTCAAATTCCACCTAAGTACTGCAGACTGAGATCACTGACAAAAGGACAGATAGATGATGATCTAATACACCTTTACTTGAATTTTTAAATGAGCATTGGGTATAACAAAATCATGTAGGTAATTTGCATGATCTTATCAACATTGGTTTTAAAAGTGACCCTCGTTAGCTTTTTGAGAAACCCAACATTCTGTGACCTGGAATCATTCTCTATGTCTTTTTGCATAAAAAATGAACACATCTGTTCTGTTTGCAAAATACCTTTTCTCTCCTTTTCTTTTTGAGAAGCCATGATGGCTCAGTGGTTTGCATACCAGATTTGTGACCAAAATAGTGTAGATTCAAATTCTACAATTAAATCAGGTATTGGAAGATAGTATGGCATGTCCCCAGGTAAAGCACCCGACTCCAACTGCCTTGGCACTAACTGACCAATCTATTGTTCTGTAAAACATCAAACCAAATGGAACAATTAAAAATGAGTCCCTTGAAAAGACTGATGCTCTACTGGGATAAAAGAACTTCCAGGAATTCAAGAAAAGACTGTGTCTGATATTCTTCCGAGATAACAAGAGTTTCAAATTAACTGCTGTGGTAGTCACATTAGAAATCAGATTGACGCCATTTTCATTTAAGCCCAAGTAGACATCATACAAAATCTTTGTGTAAAACCTCATGTCAATATGGTCATCCATTCGAGGGGTGTAATGACAGCAAGATTTTCAAGACAGCTGTCATGACATTAATTATGAATGTATGATTGGCAGTTTCCATTCAAGACCAACTAGGTATCATAAGATGTCCACTGGTAAAAACCAGCTGTTAATATAACTATCCATTTGGAAGGAGTAGAAATAACAATATTCTGAAGATGGCCATATTTAGGGTCAATTTACATCATTGTCATTTAGGTCCAACAAGATACAATAAGAACTTTTCTGATGAAAATCCCATGTCAAAATGACTTTCCATATAAAATGAGTAGTGATAAAAAAAGTTTTTAAGATCGCCACTACATTAATTTATGACCAACAAGATCTGAGAAGTCTTCTGGTGAAAACTCCATGTTGATATCACTCTGTTTTGGAGTAGTAACAACAACAACATTTTTAAGATGGCTACCGTCATGGCCATACTGGCTATCGGATCCACAATATTTCCATTTAGGACCAACTAGACATCATAAGAAATCTTCTGGTGAAAGCACAATGCTGATATGACCAACCATCTAGGCATACATGTGACAGAACCAGGATTTCAAACCAGAATATTTGCAAATTTTGAACAGTAGATTGGCTAACCACTAGATCTATTATCACCATACATTTTACATTCTTCAAGGGGATTGAAAACAACACAAATGCATTATTTCACCATAAGCACTCTCATCATAGTATAATCATACAGCAAATCAGATTCAGATTCTGATGACAATTTGGGGAGGCAATTCACCACAATGGAGTTGTCCGATATAATCAGGATTCACTTCCCGCAGATTCTATCCTTTAAACCTGAAAGGCACTTAACGATAGCTTTCATATAGCGGTTGATGTGAAAAGGCAGTTCCTTTGGTCCATATTTGCTGTTTACCATAGTTGAACAAGTAGGCTCCCCAACCTTATGTACTGGTATCTGTACATATAACCACTTACAGTCAGGGCTTCTTCTGAGGAATTCATGTTGTGACCCAACCCTACTTGCTCCAATGACACAGGAGTAACTGTACCTCATTAGTTATACTGATGCTTTGATTGAGTGAGCTGGAAAAGGGTTCTTTTGGACCAGCAAATTCATTTGTAACAGGTGCATATAAAGGCAGCCAAGCAAGATCAAATCTGCTGCCATACTGAATAACCCAAGGAGTTGCCAGTAACTCTCTCACTTAAATCCCCATCCTGTTGGAAACAACTATGAGTTTGACAATCTGTATGATGCAGACATACATGATTGAGATCAGTTGTAACCTCTAGACACTGAGATAGTTTAAGTTGGATTTTTCCTCAATTCACGAAAAAACTGAGATAACTCAAAAGGGACAAGAGATTGCTTCTGCCTCTGAGGAGAATAGAACTTACCATATGCTTTTGGAGTAGATCGTCCAGATATGCCACCAATGCCATAAAGGAAGTCGACCACAACAAGGTGATGATGCACTACATAATCTGGTAAAGACTTGGGAGTTGATATTTAGAATGAATAGGTCTCAAAATTTGTAAACTTGTTGCAGTAAGCAAACCAAAGAAACTTTGCAATGTTGGGTGAATAGGGACATGAAAGTAGGCATCTGAAAGCTCGAGACAGCATACTTGCCTCTTTAGATGGAGAGTCCTATACACCTTGCTGTCTTCATCTTGAACCTCAGAAGAAGAATGAATTCGCTGAGGTGATTGGTCTAAGATTGATCTCAACTTGCTTTGGCCTTTGTGGTATGGAGCAGCTGTAACCAGAACCTGGAGATTGTGGTTTTCATTCAATCTTCACTGCTTACTTGTTAATGAGCAACTGTATCTCCTCCTGAAGGATTCTGTCCTTCTCCCGATCTGATGGCACATCCATTAGAAGAGGAAAGGAACAAAGATGAGGGGTGGAATAAGTGAAATCTGAATAACATCCAAAATGACTTGGATCACCCCTTCATTTTGTGGCAATATATTGATACAGTGTGATCAGAATCACAGGAATCTGGTGTCCCTGACAGACTTTCTGTGGGTGGTGGAAGTGTTAAGTCAGCTGTGGGAGACAAAAAGATAGGTGATGGGTAAACCTGGTTTCTAACCTCCACTGTAAAGGTGCCTCCTAGATTGGTTTGGTTCTTGTCTGCTGGCATTAGGTTGAGATCTGAAAAGCACATGGAACATAATACATCCATTTGCTTGGCTTGCCTATATTTGGGCTGGGATGGCTAGTTTCTAAAACGAGGATATGGGTGAAGTGGCAAGTTGGGGGATAGTTCATCCTTCAGATTTATTCAAATTTTTTTAGCCCCCAACCAGCAATGGCGAGCAAAATGGAGTCATCCTTACAGCTAGAGTGTATATTTTTTTTTAAAAGTGTTGTTGAATGCAAATATGTGTTACATGTCAAGCTAAGATTGGCAGTGGCAATCAACATATTTGCCATCAACTGGTGAGCTGCTCTGTTAATAACCCAAACAATTCAGGCCATCAACTCCCAGGCATGTTGGTTGGCAGAGTTTTTCTCTACTCAAAAAGTCATCAATGAGGCCAAATCTAATATTGAAGACGTTGTGACAATGTTCCAAACTCACTTCGATGTCGCATGAGTTTTATTTTTTTTTAAATCCACTTTATAAAAAGTGGGGGCAGCCATGTTAACTGCTGCTAAATTTGTTACCTAAGGCTGGGAGTTCAGTATGATAGGCAGTAGAATGTGTCTTGTACCATCTGCTAATGGACTGCTTACATTTTAGGAAAAACCTTTTCCTGTGGCAACAAAGCTGTAATACCACTGTCCCTATATAAGTCACTGCTAATACCCTGCAGGTAAGCCTTGATTAAAAAAGCCGGCTCTGTCAGACAATTTTGTTGTACTGGTATAGATGGCTAGTTTGAAGTGAGTATGGCCAGCAAGGTTACTGGCCATGCAGATGGCAGTCTGACTGGTGCTGGTACCCACCGTACTGTGGGAATGACTGGATGAATGGAACTATCACTAAAATCCATGTCCTAATGTGCTTGAGTAGTCTTATGCCAGGCAAGATATCATTATTAAGATCTCAGTAATTGTAACTGTATGTAGCTGTAGGCATGTTAGGATGGGCAAATCTATCAGCATCACCATAGTTGCAGAGATATGAAGCTGTAGACTTGACAAGATGAATGGATCTATCACTATGATCCCTGTAAATGTAACTCTATATATAGCCATATGCACATTAGAACAGAAAATCTATCATTAAAATCTCTGTACTTATAGAAAGATGAAGCTGCAGACCTGGTGAGACAGTTTGCTCTATCAGTACAATCCTTGCAATTGCCACTGGCATGTTTGGATGGAAAATCTATCATTAAACTCTCTGTAACTGTTGAAAGATGAAGCAATAGGCCTGGTGACAAGGATGGGTCTTTCAGTAAGATCACCTGATTGCGATGACTGAACTGGCTGACTGGTTGTATGGCTTTGGTCGAGTATAAGGTAGTAATGGATAGATCCTTTAGGTCTGTTAAAAATCCTATGCACATGGATAAGCAGGCCTGAAAACCATGCTGGGACATGTATGGGTGAGGTGGGGACTCCAGCCACCTGGGCTGCCTAAAAATGGGGGGTGGGGGGGTGGTACACTCCCCAACTGTATTACTGTTATATCTAGGGGCTTAAACTATGTAACAAAACAAGGTAAAACCCAACAAGCATTCAAATTTTGAAGATATAAATTTATTTCCCTAAAATATAAAATCAGACAAAGCAAAGAATAAAAAATAACTTACAATATTAATGAATTCCTAGAATATTATCCTAAATGTAATATTAATTTCACAGTATTCCAGGAACAATCCAAAGATATTCTGAATGAAGTTTCTAATGTGCTTATGTGTTAGCACCAATGAAGAACCATGGTTCTATTATCCAAAAGATTTTACTTACAGTAAATTCCATAAAAGCAGAATATCACTAAAAAATCCTTGAATGTTTAATATAATCCAACTGAATTATCGAAATATCCAAGTCCTTGAATAATTCCACTATGTAATTCAGTAAAGTAATGTCTATTTAGAATTAATGTTTTCCACTCTGCAATTTCAAGTTACGGTAATAAATTAGAAATAAATCAAATTTGCTCTCACAACTCTTACAAAAGCTAAATATAGATGAAGAATCCTAATGCGGTGCTTTTAGTCATCAAATGCATATCAAATAAACAAAATTTGAGTCACCAGAAAAGGTTCCTGAACATTTAAATAATTTTTCCCTTGCTAAATTCCAAGGTCTTCAACAACAATTTTTTTTCTTCTTATTATCCAATCAGTGGCTAAGGCAGTCATGACATAACTACACTACAAATGTACACCCTAGGATTACACTATGTTGACATGACCTCCATTTAAATAATGGATGGTGTATTTGACAGAATTTATTGTCGACATGAAAACTTGGCAATTGACCTTAGTTCATGAGTAGAAATTTCACAGCATATTGTACATGTACTTTTACTACAGCACAGGCCAGCCACTGAACTAAAGAATAAAAAAATAAATGTCATAATCCCAAATGACTTAAATAAAACTATACTATAAAATAATATATGATATAGATATCCATAACAATCACATGTACTTGTAGGAATTTTAAAATTTGCATCATCACCCTCTTTCTTTACCCTGACCAACTTTCTGCAAAACCCTAATATGACTGGGGAATGTATTTGAAGGAGAAACAAAACTTCTTGAATTTCTCAAGGCACCATTTTTCACTGTTTGTTAAATAAAACTCTTTTGAAGCAAATTTGGGCAGATGTATATTTTCACCTCCCATCCAAGACCCGCTACAAATTCTTCAAATGCTGCACTCCCTCCTTCATTGGACAAGATCGAGTTTTTGTCCTCTTGTCCCTCAGCCACATAGATCACAGCAAACTTATGCGTTTCACGACTGAAATGAAATATTTGGTTTATTGTACAAAAATGTCAGAATATACAACTATACATCCAACCAAACAACAAAGAATCAATATATCAAATAAGAGCAATTTTTGTTCTAGACGCTATCCCAGACACTCCAAAGAATGAGTACAGCTGACTTAAAATTTCTGAAAAACCATACAAAGAGGCTACTGAGGAAATTTTAAGACAGAGAAGAAAGGAAACTATATTTTAAGAGACACAGCAAAAAGAGATGCACAATGTTTCTTTTAATCATTTTGTATACTGCAATTCAGGGAGTAAATATGTTTGTTTAAACATAAGAGATCATCAAGACTGAAAAAAGAATTAGAATGATTTTTTGTGAATGAAACTAAGAATAGATATCTCTCTGAAGTATGAAAGGTTATGACTCCTTAGCTTGTGACTTTATCAGAAGGCCTTCATCACAGGAATGACTTCTGGGCTGGAGTTGTGTGATCAATTAAACGTTGACCACATGACAAAACCCTTCTGTACAATGGTAAAAGTTCCATTCCTGAATCACGGTTCAACACTGGTTACCCTTCGATTTCAATAGCTTCTCTTATTTTCCTCATGGTAGTCACAGTGTTCTCTCCACCAAGTACTCTGATGTTATCCCAAGAAATATTATGCCCTATTTCTTGTCATGTTCACCAGCTACTATCACGGATTTTCTGTTGGTGTCTTTTAACTTTTGTTTCAAGGATTCTAGCAGTTTCCTAAATGTAGTCTTTCTCACTATTATCACAATGGAGTTTACAGACAACCGAGTACTTCTTTTTCAAAAGAGTTTGGTCTTTTGAATGTACCAAGATTAATCTACAAACCCTATTAACAGCATTTACTTAATCTTGGTACATCCAAAGACCAAACTAAGTACTCAGTCAACTATGAACTCCAGTGTGATAATTGTGGAAAAGACTACATTTGGGAAACCACTAGATGGTTTGAAACAAGAGTTACAGAACACTTTTACATTAACAGAGAATCCCTAACAGCAGTTGGTGAACACTGCAAAGAATCAGGGCATACTATTTCTTGGGATATCATCAGAGTACTTGGTAATGGTAAAGAGAACAATACCATGAGGAGGAAAATAAGAGAAGCTACTGAAATCATGGAGGGGGAGCCAGTGATGAACCGCAATTCCAGACTGGAACTTCCGCCGTTCTACAGAAATGTTTTGTCATGTTGTCAACATTTAGTTGATCATTTGACTCCAGTTCATAAGTCATTCCTCTGATGGAGGCCTTGTGATATGGTCAAAAGCTAAGGAGTTGTAAGTTAACCTATTATGCAACAGAAAGGTACTGATTCTCAGTTTCACTGACTGCAAATGGCTGTAGCAGATAACAATATTCATTCTAGAATAATTTGGTTGATTTAACTCAACTTTAAGATTAAACACTGCAATTATGGGTATTATGTAGTCAGCTTGATCAATCTGTACCAAAATATGATTATTTGTTCTTTAGTTATAACCCATTTTTTTTAGTGGATTAATAACTGTGGTACTAAAAAAAACCTTGAGATTTTAATGAGTGGCAAAGTCAAGAGTTGCAATATGCTGCATTTTGTACCACAAAATGAAATATATTGAGGATTCAACATTAAAAGAATTTTCTTATTTTATGTGCCAAACTTGCTCTTGTATTAAATCTCAAATCATGAAACTCACTCTTCAGCACACACACACACACACACACACACACACACACACAGACAGACAGACACAGAGACACACACATTCAGAAGTTCAATTCAATATAAACTGTAATCACTGGACATCCTAAAAGTAGCAGTCATTCAGGTGAATGGCAGCTTCGGGATGGCCTAATCTGTTGCAATTAATTATATTTATGACCTTTTGTAAACTATTTCACCCAATCTGACCATAAAGCATGTATAATTAAGTGATGCAGCACACTGGATTTTTAAGTGTTGACAATGTAGTACAGTAGAGACATAGTTTGGTTTTGTAGGATTTAATGATATTTTTCAAAACATAACAGGCTATACATGGTGGTCAATATATATGGTGGAGGATGAACCTAAAAAGAACAACCCAATCCATTGGAAGCTACTGGTAAGCTTTCACACATACCCACACTGGCTGAGCTGAGACTCAAACCCTTGTTGACAGAGGTGAAATGTCAGCAAGTGACTTTGTTTCCTTAGACAACTTAGCCACCTGAAGCTCCTTAGTGGTGGACAAACCTTGTTGATAAACAAACAGTGGCAGCTCAAATGTCCTTGGCAATAAAATAATTTTTATGCATGAAAGGTAATGCATTTTCTATTTATAGCTCTAGCTCATGAAATCTGTTTTTCTTGCTGCAGTTATAGCAACTGTAGGTGCACACAATTAAGTAACACATGGCATGATGGTCAATCTTGTTTCATATACCATGGATGTGCCTGAATTAAAGTGTAAATGATACTCACTCTTCAGCATGTGCACATACACACACACAACTTTAAAATCATATTCACTGAATGATTGTAGCAACAGCAGCTGCTATTTAAGAATGATAGGTGTGGGATGGCATGATCTGTTGCAATAAATTACATTTTTGACATTCTGTAAACTATTTTACTCAATTGGACCACAAAGCACATCTAATTAAGTGACGAAGTATGCCTGATTTATAACATTGATGAAGATGTAATATATATTGGGGGCATATAATTTTGTAGAGAAACAAACACGGCAAGTAAATTATCTTTGGGAAAAATTAGGTTATATGCCTGAAAGGTAATGCAGTTTTCCATTTATTGCTTTAGCTCATAAAATGCTTATTTATTTGTGGAAAGAAAAACTTCTGTAGACATACACAATCAAGCATCTCAGGACATGATGGTAAATCTTGCATTTTCATGAATAAAAAACAGAAAAGGAAACAAATATGAAAACTATTTCACATGTTATTTTCTATACTGCATACTTACATTTGTGTTTGTGTATGTATTTGTGTTTTAGTATATTTGCGAGGACCTTACTTGTATTGCACATCAGCATCTTGAGGATGTAACTGCATTTCGAGGATTTACATACCAGTCTTTGAAATGTTTGTTTGGAAACCGATTCATAACAATCGTTAGAGGTGACCCATGTAATATTGTGAAAGTACTCTCAAAGTCTATGACAGTTACAAAGTTTGTGTATAGTACACAGAACTTGATGACTGATTTTACTCTTTACAAATGCAGTACATATTCAATTTTCAATTATACCACTAGGTAAGCAGTTCCTTCTAGTTTAAGTTATCACTTCCACTGTCCAAGAATCACCAGCTTTGTAGTGGTATTTACATGCTAATTAAATATACTACAGCTGTATTTTTTCGACGCTAACACCTGTTTGGGGTCAAGATTCGGCAGACCAGATCAGATTAGTGAAGCTACCAATAAGGAAATGAGGCTACCCATGGGTATTATGAATATGGTACCATATAATGAAAGGAAATGCCAGTGGCTATTTGTGTAAATTTCTCAACAAGTGACATCTTTTGAACTTGCTGATAGGCCTAAGCATAAGCAAAGATCAAGAACAACTGCTGCCTAAGTGCAGGAAGAGTACATGCACTTTAAAAAAATAATCTTATTTGTTGGGAATGGAGAGGTTATACTTGCAATGAAAAGGAGACAGCATGCCCAAGTACAGGAAGAGTACATGCACTTTAAAAAAATAATCTTATTTGTTGGGAATGGAGAGGTCATTATACTTGCAATGAAAATGAGACAGCATGCAAAATAGTCATTCTTGGGATTTAATCTAAATGGAGTCTATATGAATATAACTATTGTAAATGTTTAAACCCTAAAGGAATATGGCATGTATTTTCATAGTTAAAATTTACTATTTAATTTATTAATGTTTTCTCTCTTTGACAAAAGCTTCAGCTAAACAGGGGCAATAAGGTAATAAAAAAACATGAAGAGCTGGAATCTCTCTCTGATATATATATATATATATATATATATATATATATATATATATATATATATATATATATCGGGCCATATTTTATTTGTATCATGAGGTGCAAGAAGAAAAATGCGATGGAATGCATGTGCATCTCTCTCCCCCCCAAAAATGTGGAAAAGGCATTTTAGCATTAATGATGCAATTTTCCTGTTGCTGGAAATCTGAAATAGCATACAGTGATACTTTAAATATTTATGAAACAGGAAGTTATTATAGTCTAATTCCAGAGCATTGCAAATTTTATCCAATAAATTTTCAGGTAAGCATCATTATATATAGCTAAAAGTCAATAATACATTTAAAATTTGCTTATTCGTCTTATACTCCACCATCAACTTACAAATATGGTAATGTTTATAATCATCAAAGGAACAGATCTCATATTATAAATGTTTTGGAGTTAACCAATTGGAAAACTTAAGATACAATAGGAAAAGTGCATGTGATTTAGCCTGATAGATGTATTATCATATAGTTTTTGTTGTCCATTGCAAAGCAATTTTATATTATGGACTGATGATGAGAAAGAAATCTTTTGACTTGGGAATCAAAAGTCAAGGTCAAGGAAGCTGAGAAATGAAAAATGGTTTCTGCACAATAATATCAATTCTCAACCATGAATGTTCACCAATGATTTACACATTGGGCAAGAATGCAGTCTATTGATTCGGGGGTCAAGAAATTGAATGTCAAAGTGACTGAAATTAGAAAATTGTTGTTTGTATAATAATTTTAAGTTCTAAACCATGTACCTTGTCTTAAGATTGTGGAAAGCTTGCATTTAAGGGATGCAAAGGCTTACTGGCTTGGGGGCTTTGAAAGTCTGGGTCACTGTGTCGCAAAAAAACATTGGTTTTGCAGAAAAACTTTTATTCCAGTGAAAAGTTTCATGACCAAACTTTGTGGAGGGCTTGCAATTAGGATTATTTATACAGAAACCTAGATATTCCATGTCGAAAGATCAGAGGCCATGGTCATTGTTAAGACTAGTAAGAAAATAATGGTTCTGCACTCCAAGTTTTGCTCAAGACTACAAATATGGACTAACGGCGGAGATCATTCAGACCTTTTGGTCAGTTGTTGTTATTGTTGTTGTTGTTGCAGGGTTCAACGCCATTTTTCAGCACAAGATAGGCTATACATGGCAGCCAGTATAAATGGTGGAGGAAGAACCCGGAAAAATCCCGGAAAGTACCACCGATCCGTGAGAAGCTACTGGTGAGCTTTCTCACATATCCACATTGGCCGAACCTGACTTTTGGTCAGTAATCTTGAGGTCAGCCATACTAATTTGTATGGAAAGGACTAATAAGAACAGTGTTGGTGAATAATGTGCTGTTCATGGGGACTCTTGGTCAAATTGTTCAAATTTTAAAAACTTTTGGACTTGTAATATTTGGTCTGAATTGTGGCATACATGTCTTACAAACACAGATCTAATTAAGTTTATGATCTGATAGGATTGAACTTGTGCACATGTACTTAGTATACATCATAGCCAAAACATTGAGCAAATCTTCAGAATTAAATCTTCCTGAGTGGATGGGGTTAAACTTGCTGTGCTCTCATAGGCTAAGCACATATGCACAAGATATTTGAAAGTGACTAAATGTAACAGTATGCATGAAAGCAATCTGCACAATGATTTTGATGATCAACTTGGTGTATATGCTTGAATCTAGTTCCTAAATATATGAAATACCATATCTATTCGCGTATAAGCCGAATAAAATTTAGGAAAAAATAAAGGCCTGGAAGAAGGGGGTTGGCCAATGTCTAAACTTGACAGTTTTTAAGTCTTTTTCTTGACTACTGTAAAGGCTGTAAATCTTCAGAAATGAAATAATAATTTTGTCTGTGTCCTAAGACATATGCATGTAAAAAAAAAATCATTTTCGGTGACCCGACACTTATTAAACTGTTCTCATGTACTATGATTTTGTTATTATTTTGCATGCACATATTTTCTGATTTCTCCAACAGGAAATTAAATAAAGGTAAATACAGACTTCATAATTCACGGGCCGGTTGAGTTCACCCGGGAGACCAGGCTGAACTATAATGTACAGTACTTACACAGTGCAAAGCGTGCATAGCATCACTTAAATCTTTATTTATTCCCAAACATATTTGATGCAGATTTTGCTTTATTCATTGTTTTGACCAAACTGCATTCTTCCAGATAACATTTCAGCTAGTCCTAAATAGCTGTTTCATTTACGATGAATCTCATGCTCATGAGTTACTCATTTTCAATGATATAAGCGATCCTACAAACTGAGGTAATATTTATGAAAAGGTATGCACATTTATTTGTACAAGGCACATAACCAGCATAACTTACATGTTCACGAAGCATGGCAATAATAAAGGCTAAAATTATCATTATAGATCAACTAAAATCATCATCAATCTATGTTAGTTTTGTGTTTTGGCTGAACAACGTCACAACTTTCCACACAATTTAAAGCTTGATGTTTTGGAGTCTCCACTGTTGATAGTTGGTGGATTTGTCCTTCGTTTTCTGACAGCAATACAGGCCAGTTAATCATTAAAACCCTGAAACTAGCTTGTGTTAAGAGGGAAGTTTGATCGGCAACTAACCAGTACATTGATGTCTTATTGCCTTTCATGCCATAATATTAGCATGATTACCATAGTTTTGTAAAACGGAGTGTAAGGCATACCTGTCAACTTTTCAAAAGCCAAGTAGGGAGACTGAATAAAAAAAAAAAGAGAGATTGGGACCTAAATCAGGAGGTTTTTTTTGTGGCATTTTTAAATCCTTGTTTTCACTAAATATTGATCGATCTTCTGGGTCTAATATGGGCGAAATTTGCGAGGGACGCATGGTTTCTCTGTGACACACCTTCCTTTCCCCCAGGACGTGCCCTATTTTCATATTCTGGTCAGCTGTGGCCAAAATGCACAATAGCTAGAGGTTAGTCTAAAATAAACAAGCAAGAAAGCCATCGTGACTAATTAAAAGTTAATCCTTATCGATGCAACTATTTTGTGAAAAAGACTGACCCTCCATCATGAATCAAAGAAACCATGCTCTACACTACTGTTGTGTTATGCAAGCACCAGCAATTGATTGGCAAATAAAGGATTACCAATGTTGTTGAACTAAAGGTACCTAAATAGGCAGCCTCATGGTACCGTTCATGTGGCAACTATTTTCCCCTTGTTGCATATCCGACCTTATTCCCTTATTGTTGTAAGGCCTTTAGTATTGTTTACTATAAAACAAATGTATTTTGAATTAGTTTTTTGAGGACCATATGCTGCATGGTATGTATTTCCATTCCTTCTTTTAATTTAATGATGGTAATTAACATTTGTATATATGGGATAAAAATGCCAGGTGCACACTTGTGTAAGTTTCTTTGGTGGGAATGGAGCTACAGCATATGGAGCAACAACATTCACAGTGATCAATCTTGGGATTGAAATTAATTGCTGACAATTTTTGTTGTTGTGGTTTAATTTTTGTTCTGGTTTATTTTCTGATTTTTGTATTGTTGTAGATGAAAAAAAAAATCATAAATTTATGTGAATAATGTTTAAACTTAACATCATATTTAGTGAAGAAGCGAATTCTTTCCAGCAAAGTAATTATTTCTTCACGACAATATTCACAGGGGATACAACAGAACATGACTTCCATAGATTGCACAAGATATACTTATGTTCCGCTTTTCTTTTTTAGGAGAAATGAAAATCGAAGACATAATGTAATAATTGGGAGTTCTCTGCAAAAATTGGGAGATATTATGAGATCGGGAAGTAGGCGTGGAGTGACCCCAAATTTAGGGAGGTTTTTTTCTCCTGGCATGAGAGTTGGCCGGTATGGTGTCTGGTCGCTTACATCAAAGCCAACTACAACTCAGCTGTTACGTATTTGCATAATTTTCGAAGGATTTTTTTCTGAAACTTCATTATTGTATTTTGGAGATATCATTAAAGTTTAGTGGAGTGGTGCCCATGATTCGACTCCAAGGGATGTACTTCATTCAAGGGAATGTACTTCATTCAGCATGTATTCAAACCTACAAGTGGGGACCCCGAGTGGCTGAGTGGTCTAAAGCACTAACCGTTATGGATCACTGCCATCTCACCTCTGTCTGCATGGGTTCGAGTCTCGGGCTCGGCCAATGTGGATATGTGAGAAAGCTTGCTAGTAGCTTCTTGTGGGTCAATGGTTCTTTCCGGGTTTTCCCGGGTTCTTCCTCCACCATTAATACTGGCTGCCATGTATTGCCTATCTTGTGCTGAAAAATGGCGTCAAACCCTTAGTCCTACATGTAAGATGTATCACATGTTATTTATGTTTTAGTGTCCAAAACATAAATATCAGTGCTGAGGTCTTACATGTAGGACTAGTTAAACCCTATAACAACAACAACAAACCTACAATGTACATGCGGTGGTGCCATTATGTAAATACGTTCTGCAGCCTAATTGCACTGAATCAAACTGTATTGTTGTTCGCTGTGTTGTCATACTGGGACCAAATTTTAATGGGTTAGGTATTTACAATTTCAAGGCAAAATAAAAATATAAATACTGGTGTTCTGATATAAAATGCCCAATGCAATAATGCATAAACAACAATAACTGAGTCAAAAGGGAGAGGTAGTGCAACAGCAACTCGCAATTGCTCAATTCTTGTCATCATTTGATCAAATTATACACAAATCTAAATTAGGCAAAAACAATAAGAAAACAGAAAATTAAATAAATTGCTTTTC
This sequence comes from Megalonaias nervosa, assembly GCA_016617855.1. Classification (NCBI taxonomy): domain Eukaryota; kingdom Metazoa; phylum Mollusca; class Bivalvia; order Unionida; family Unionidae; genus Megalonaias; species Megalonaias nervosa. The sequence continues at coordinate 231,985 of JAECUM010000221.1, read as the reverse complement.
AAACAAGTATATATCATTTCTTTTTAATAATCATACATGCCAAGCATGAGATAACTATACATGTACTTTTTGTTAATATTAGTTTGCCTAATAAATGCATTTAGAACTTACTGCATGCATATTTTGATGTCTCAGAGTTTTGGGTCGGTTTATACATGGGTCATGCACTTTTTTGTGTTTATACCTGTTCAGTTGGGGGGGGGGTCAGCTTATATGCGAACGGGTTTATACGTAAGTATATACGGTAATTGTGGGCCAAAAGTTCTGAATATTCTAAAACTAGTATTAAAAAAATATTATTGTATCCCTTTAATTTGGGACTCTCCTCTCACTTTTTCTTTCTCTAATTTTCATAACTGTAAATCAATAATTGCAAGCACAGTTCCTCAATGTTATGCATAACAGTAACAATTTGTCTGTCTCACTTAAAAAACCAGTAAGCTTTCTGACTCTGAAAACTAAGTCCTTATAGGTATATCTTCTGCTTGTTATCAAAACAGTAAATGCAATTTTGCTTCGGTCATATGTTAAATAAAAAAAAAAACAATACTGAAATTTTTGATCAGTGAATTAACAATTCAGATAGCTTTGAGATTCTTAAATTTCAATTGGACTTCATTGCATTGATACTAAGGTTTCACTGATTATTATATTTCTCAGTTTGCAACTTAGTGGTCATTTCTGATTATGTAAATATTTTCCTCACAAATACTTCCTTATAACAATCATACAGTTAGAAGGTCAATAAGCTGTCAAACAGTGGCTGAAATTGTGTATCTGTCTGTCAATAGCTTTAACTAAGGGTAAATTATTTCCTAAGCTTTCGGCTCAAAGCATTTTCATGTTGTTACAAGCTATTAAGAACAGAAGAAAAAGACAGCACATGTATTTGGGTTGGTGCACTCTTTGTGTGTGCAAATGGTCCTCAATATGATAGTACAGTATCAGTAGTCCTCGTTATGTTTAAAAAGTCATACTGGAAAAAAAAATTGATATACACATAGCCCAAATGCATTTATGCTGATATTCAATTTTCTAACCTATACTTTCATTCCTGCTTTTGGTCTTTGAAATGTACTGGTTGGAAACCAATTCTTGCCACTTTTTCCTGTTTTTTTTTTAAAAATCATCCACTAATGACATGAACTTGCTCCTTGGCAATAGATTACATAAAAGCGGGGCCTTTAACAATATTTTTCCTGGTGTTAAATGTGAAATCAGCAACATGACCAGTTATGTGGGGATCGTTAATTAAAACGGTGTTGGTGATGAACTTTACAGGTGAGTCAGTACCAACTGTTGCCACATGTTGAAAATTAATGATCTACGCACACATGGTTATTAGATTATATTTACTCTTTCATTAAATGAAAATATAGTTATTTCTGATTAATTAATTTATAATTTGTGTTGCTTTGTAATTCAAATTAATGTTTCTTTACCTGTTACGAATTATGATAGGAATGCATGTAATTTTACTTATTCACCGGATGAAAAAAAAAATGGGATTTTTTCAAGTACTGTGTGACAGGGAAAGGTTACAATAATGTCTACTTCTCTGCAGTTTTAATAAATATCTCAAAATAATCAAGTTTAAGGAGTCAAAGATATTTAATTTCACGTATAATTACATATGTAACATGCCTTTTTCTGCTGAGAATTTGTCTGTTATCATTTCACGGCGAACAGCAAGTTAAGTAGTCGCATCATTTTTGACACCAGTTTTGTGTAATTAGCTGGCTGGGTAATTATAAATAATTATAAAAAATTTGACCAGGAAATCGTGAAAGTAAATACACAATTGAAAACATGAGTCGAATCAAATCATTTCAATATTTTAATAACATTTTGGAGAAAATGTATAACAACAAAACACCAGTTAACAAATTATTATAAATTGTCTTTACTGCATCATAAATGATTAATTACTGATTTTGTTACTGTCACTAATAAAACTATTTTTAATTGTTCAGGCAGAAGATGCTGATGAATTCTTTGTCATCTTAATTTGGAAAAAAGATATAAAAGCCACACAACATTAAAGAAATTATCATAAATCGTCATTATTGTAGCATAAAAAGATGTATTACTGATTTATGTATTAACACTTGTTACGAATATGTAATTTAATTACTTGTGTGTTAAATTCTTTATTTTATTTTATTTTTGTATCACTACATTTTATTGTAATGATTATTTTCACGGGATTTGATATTTTTGAAAGAGATATTATGTTTATATAAAACATAGCATGACTCGCATAAGCACGATTTTATCCTGCCGTGGTTTGTCGATTTAGTAAACACTACGCAAAAACGATTGGTTATTGCCAAGGTCATTTTTTGGCCTACGTGTAAAACATTGTTTACTGCACTATTTGATGATGAAATAACCACGCGTTCCATCGTGCGTGCCTGAAATGACATCTTAGTTCAGTTTAAAAATACTCAGATCCCCATGAAACAGTCAGTCGTATAATATATCTTCAAGAAGAAGGATATATTTCTATTAGGTGCTGTAAAGAGTTGTATTTTTACATCTTTGGAGCTCACGATGTTTTATCATACATGACAGCTTGTTCAGAAGTTCATCTATTTTTTAGAATATAATAATTTATTCCCTGGAGAACTATACAAGTGATTCCTTTATATAAAAGTTTTAGGACAAAGACATTCAGTGGAAATTTATTCTAAATTGGAACATTACAAGTTGTGGTTCAACGTGGAACTCTTGACATTCGTATAAAGACTTCACCTGACGTCATCATTCTCCATCTTGGAACCTCATCGAGATTCAAACTTGGATTCAGTTAAGACTGTTTAGTGATAGGACTTATATATTTTTTCAATTCTAGGATAAATGTTTGGATTATCTTCACAAACTGTAAGTCCTATTTTCTATTTTCACCATGTTTTCTAGGGAAATAAATTATTTTTGTTAAAACTTACAAAGCTTGTTGGTTTCACTCTTTTCTTTTGTTACTTTTGAACGAGCCTATACATAACACACTCATATAACTATTCTTCACTGTTCAGACAGAGACTGCAGATGAATTCTGTGTCATCTTTGATATGGTTACCATCTTCGTGAGCATATATTCCAACACAGGACTGGTGGTACCACTGTGGTCACTTGCCACACTGAACCCAGAATATATCCTTTGCTTCATCTTCAACATTCTCATCATCAGACTCTTTCACTGGTTGATCAGAAGACTTACACACACCACATATATCTATATCAGAACTAGATTTCTTTTTCTTTCCTTCCAAACATTTTCTTGATTTATTCTCCTCTTTATTCTCTTTTGGTAACATCTGTGTGCTTTCTTCTCTAATGTGTCCTTCATACGTCCTTCTTTCAGTTCTTGTTTTTTCTTATCCTCTGCTGCCTTTTCCTCCAACTTCCTGTAAAAATCGTCACATGTTAGTACTCTTGAATGTAACACCAGTTTTGCTCATCTAACTTGTGGTTTAACTGGCACTGCTTGGAAGATGTTAGATAAGTGATGAGGTATAAGGCCTTCTGCTACCAAAGGATTTACTCCAAGATAACTACCACAGGTTGGACAGAGTGATTTTGATGCCTGTAATTCTTCATCAGATGATGATTTTGCTGATGTCGATGGGACACATGATGGAATGGGCTGACAATTCACCATTTTCAAATGGCTATTGACAAGCTGTGTCTTGTCAATAGCATCAGGATTCCATGGGTGAATACCAGTTTTTCTAAAGGCTTCTTTGACCTGACAAGTGGAAAACTGATCAAGGGCATAAGACAGCACTGTTAGAAACCTGGCTTTATTTATTTGATTCTTGTTAATGTAACCAAGGTTTACTGCAATTGAGGTGAATTTTGCTTTCAGTGGACCAATGATTTGCACATCCAATGGTTGTAGAATGTGGGTTGTGTGTGGTTGCAACCCCAATAATTCAATTTGATTCTCTCGTGCAAGCTTGATGACATCTAGGCTTATGTGGCTGTCATGGTTGTCCATGATAAATAGCACTGGTCTTGCTGATCCAAAAAATTTCCTTAAACCAATGAGTGAAGAGTGTTCCATCCATATACCCATCAGAAGAGTATCCAAATAACCAGGAACCTGGAACACCTTCCTTATAAGCCAAATGTGGTAAACATCTTTCAAAAATCAAAAAAGGATGGAAGAATTTTTCCACTTGCAGATATATATAAATGTGCAGCGATGTGACCAGATGTTGTGACAGATTGTTGGTAACTGTGTTGGCCTTTGATACCAGTAACTTTCTGACCACCTTTTTCTTTTCCACTAAATCCTGTTTCATTGCAGTTGAAAATCTGATCTGGTTTGTTGTCTAATCCTAATCTGTGTAGTGTGTCTTAAAGAAGAGTGAAGTATTGATTCATCATATTCATGTTTGACATCCTGTTCCTGCCTCGGTCCTGTGGCACAGCATGTTTCTCTGATAATTCAGGATGTCTCTTAAAAAAATTGTTGGCACCATTTGTTACTGGGACCTTTATTCATGTTAAATAGAGAATGGCGCCCATTTTGCTTTATGATGGTAATTACATATTGCCTGCTAATTTTTCTGGTCAACAGAAAACCCTGTTGTGCCGAATACTTCATATAACTGACCATGGATGATTCTTCATTTGTTATTAACATCAAACATCTTCCAGGGGCCTTTTCTTGTACCTTCCCCTTGACATGGTCATCTAGTTTTTCTTGGGACTTGGAATTCCCTAGAGGCCTGTGAAATTGTGAGCCTTTTCAACTCTACAGATGACACGGCAGACTGAAGATCTTCTGTTCTATACCTCTTTGGCATTGCTAAAGAAAAAAACAATTGAGTCATTTATTTTTTATGTTGTCTTTACTGCTGTAGGTAACATTCACCAGAAAAATGTCATTTTTCTTGACAGTTTTCATGTTGCTTGTGTTGATTTATTTGAAAAAAAATTGTTTGTATTCTAGATGCCTTAATATGTGGACTAAGGATTATTTGTCAGATACTTTTTTTCAAAGCTGTTTCATATACATTTTTGATAACCAAAAGATGGATAAATAAAACATGTTAAATTCCAATTAGGAGGTTGGTTATGTTTTAATTGTCCCAAAATAGTAAGTATTTACTAGTTTAGAAATTAACTGATATGGCCTGGAATAATTGATCGTTGCTTTAGTGTTGATAGTAATGGTGCACGCTGTTCCATAGAAGGGTAACACTTGATTTTCAGTGTAATATTTTCTGAAAGATTTATTTCCATCAATTTTGGAGAAATAAAAAAAAAATCAATGCTCCCTGGCTACTGGGCCTTGACCTTTCTTTGCAAGTTAAATATGGAGTCTGGAGATGCTGTGAATGCTAGTGGAATTGTGTTAACAAGATCTGATAATAAATTGGAGATGATTGCGGTGGCCATGCTATTTGTTGTATTCAAGTGTGGAAAAAGGAAAACGCTTAACTGAGGTTGCTTTATTGTGGAAATGTTGTAATTCTCATTTACAGTGTCCGCTATTAAAGCTGGGGCCTACATCAAGCTATGGTTTTATGATGTTCATGTTGACCTATGTATGCTAAATGTACCACGTGACTCCCCACTTCAGTAAATGGAGGCGTAAGGGACTAAAGTGGGGATTTTGGTTATTTTCTTTACTTAATCAACTTACCTAATGCTTATTTTCACTTGGACTTTCAGCTTAAATCAATCTTCTTATTTTCTAAACAGGAAAAAAACTTCGCGTGTGGTCGCGAGTTATTATTACTATGGCGACAATTGGTACGCGACAAGAATTGGTCTCCAACCAGTAGTCATATGTCAAGGTCCTCATAATTTTATGAATACAAGTATGTGTGTGTGTTTGCGTTGTCCCTGACCAAAATATCTATACACTAAATAACAATCACTCTTCTTTCTGTCCAGATAATTAAAATTAATGAATATTATCAACTTTCCTAAATATTTTCTAGAAGTAATATCTTTATTGTCATGATTGTGTATCACTGTGCCTTACAACTACACTGTCTAGGAAGGTAGACCAGGTTGCAATGCAGCCTCACTTGCCAATAGTGAACACTTACATGACAATGTTTCAATATTTTTTTATAAATACAAATTTCTGGTTGCATTTCTAGTGTTTCTTCATTGTGTACATGTACTGCTGTTGGTGGCAAGTCTTGCTAGAAAACTTGTCCATGAACATGAAGAAATTCTAATATCTATATTGTTTTGTAACTTAAAATTGACTTTTAACATTATCCTACCTTTGAAAATCTGAAAGAATATCCATATTTTCCATCAAAATCACTTGCAGCAATCTTGAAACTAAAACTTCAAATATGGTGATCACTACTCTAAATACCCAATGCAACCAAATTACTTTGACTGGTTCAGGAATTTAATGTGGAATACCATTATTTGCACTCAGATTCTATTTAAACACTTATATCACACCAGTTAATCCTCTGTAGTGAGAAGAGGAACTGATGTGCATGACTGTTTTGTCTCCCACTGTATTATTTTGTCTCCCATTGTATGCTCTCTTGTGGTCAATATGTTAAGAACTTGCAATAACACGTCAACTTGATGTAACACTAACAGACATTGATGTTACAGTTATCAAAGAGATTCATGAATTAATTCTGCCGAGTGTCTAGAGAGGAAAAGTAGTTTTTCCATTATCACCTTCAACAAGCTCATGGCTCATATTCTTTAAGGAACTGCCTGATCATGAGTTGTGCAGCATGACAGCTTTAATGGGTTTTTTTTGCTACCTACTGATAACACTTTTAGTTAGTCCATACATCTGTGGTAATTAAAAGTTTCATAACCAGACATTTGACTATTCAATCACCAGTTTTTCAGTACTGGTGAAAAGATTGTTAATTCCAACTTAGTTTCTACTTTTCATCATCTTTAAAAATAATTTAAATTTTTATTACATATTTTGAAAATATGGTGTCCAGAACACTGGAGGGTACAACTATTTGGATTAGTTATAGCATGTAAGTTAAGATTATTTATGAGAAATGTTAAAAAAAAGTCTACTCATTTTTTATTACAGATTTCACGATTGCAACAACCCAGCCATGAAGCCATATCTTTTGTACAAAACCAACTCAATGAACCAAAGCAAATTCAATGGTTTGCCAGTGCAAATCCCCTTGCCTTTTCTGTACAGTCCAATTATCCCACCATACCTTCGCAACCATCTCCTCTATAAAGGTGATACAGGTTTATTATGTGTTTTCCTGCTTTGACTGTTGTCATGTTGTGGGGAAAATTTGCTGATGCTTCTTGCTTCATGTATACACATATTTTCTTATAGTTCATTTAGTAAGAGCACCTGGAATAATATCAACACGTATTATGTAAGATTACAACTTTAGACCAATTCTGGATTAAGAAACTGCCTGTCTGTTGTTTAATCATTACACAATATGTTCACGGTTAAAATCAAAAGGAATTCTATGACCTGGTAGAAATGCCTTTGTTTGTTTTGCACTCAGTCAGTGATGACATGACTGGCTTGGAGCAAGTTCGGGCTTTTCGGACCGGAAATCCAAGAGTCACAGGTAAGTTTTCAGAGACCAGACCATATCCAATTGACACTGAGAGATTTAATCTAGGGCTGAGTCGCAATAAGCAATTTGTTCAGACTAAGTCCATTTTTCCGTTAGTACATATTTGAACGTCACTAGAGGCAGATCATAGAGAAGTTGGGAGGCATTACACTATACTCCAAGTGCTGAGGTTGTGAGCTTGTTAAAAGGCGGGAAGGAATTCTAGTGAAATTCTAAGTTTGGGCTGCGAACAAAGGCTTCTTGAGCTAAAAGATCTTCATCTGAATCTGTCTCACTTTCATAACTAGGTGCTGTAAGATTGATATGTTATTATGTACATTTATTAGAAATGGAATCTTCCATGTATAGCTGAATTATCAACATATTGTAGATTGTTGGATTGTGTAATTTACTATGTTGCATTGTAGTGCACAACTGAATTTATTAGTGGATTGTGTTAGAAATTGTATATGAATAAACAGATTGTGAATTATGTAGAGTTAGTCATTGTTGGACTTGTGCACATATAATTAGGTATTTGTATATTTGTATGTGTCTTGTATAATTTGTTGGGTAGGAAACGCATATGATTGTTGTTGATGATGATTGTTTACTACATCGAGAAGTTAACAATTAGGAATGTGTATGCATGTATCAGAAGTTGTTGATAATATCATTATTGTTAAAGCACAATTATTGTAGAACAGAGCATGTATGGAATATTTAGATGCAAGTGCATGAGTTGACCTGATAATTTATTCGCCATTATTCTGATGAAAAGTCGGTGAGAGTGTGGTTAATTTTCCTGAGATCAGAGCAAGAAGACAAGATTATATGTCCCTTCTCATTCCACAGGAGCTTTCCGGGTGGGTGTGACAGGCAACACCTGAGGATCGGAGTGAGGGAAGACATGGGCCCCAGGTTTAGGAGCCAAGGATGCTCCCCTTGTACAGATGTTTACCTCAAGGGCAACGTAGTTACAAAGTTTATGAATTTCAACCCACGAATTAAGTGAAGATGTGGTAACAAACAGCTGAACAGAGAGATGGATAGATTGATGGATGGACAGACCAATAGTGGATATCACAATATACCCATTTAATATATGTGGGGATAATAAAAAAATATAAAACTCTGATAAAAATACATGCAAGCGCTAGTATAACTGAATCATATTTACCATTTTTGCATATCCAAGTTTTTCAACTCCCTCAACAGTTTGTCAGTTTTTTTCAGAAGATCAAACTGACATCTGCAAAAAAACAACAAGAATAATTTAACCATTAACTTTTAACAGGAATGACTTGTATTCAAAATACACAGGTCAAGTATGAACTGGAATACAGATACTGAGAAAAGGTGCCACATGCAAGTATTGTAGAAAGTCAAGATCAATTTCACTGAAATTGTTTTAAATCTTATCCTTCCGCATGCCATCCTGAAAGGCCCAAAATAAAAATTTACATTCTATCTGTATTAAAAGTTATGCAGCCATTCCTGAAAAGTAAGAATTTTAGTACCAAGACTTGCTTCCTATGCATGCAAACTGCTGCTTGTTATTTCCCAAATACCATTTTAAGTTGAATACTTTATAGAAACACATGAATGTAACACACTTTCTGATTCTCAATATCTGCTTCAGTAAAATCCATCACATACTGTCAGACATTTTAACACCAATGTGATGTCATGACTCTGTAATGCAGAGCAAAGAAGAATTACACTCTCTCCTTTTTTTCAACAATTTGTCTAAAAATGGAAAAAAAACAAACAATTTGTGATACAAGATGTATTTCCTTAATAATGCTTACTGAATCACAATACATCTGGAGTTATCCACTGCCTCACAAAGTCAGCCCTCCTGTGCAAAGAGAGGCAGCCAGAGATATTAACCACATCTTCTGGCTTGTTTTGTCATCGTAAGAGCTAAACTGTTGACTGCTTACAAGATAACGGGTGTGCTCTCCACTTGGATAGAGGAATTAACATTATTCATCAGTTACTTCTGAAGCAAAAGTGCATGCTCTGACAAGGTTGCAATTGTGGAGATCACATGGGATTGTGTACCTGTATTTTAATCAGGTATTAAGTAATATAAACAGATTTTCAATTAATTACTGTTCTTTGCAATAAAACTGGTGCAGCCATGAAAAAAATCAAACTACTGCAGTGGAACTTCTGGAAGTTGTGTCAACCTATAAGGCATTAATTTCACCAATTCTACCCAACGGGACTAAAGTGACGAGGAAGGTCTTCGTTGAAAGGTGATTCAACAATCCTTGGATAGTGGTTTCTTTCTTTTTGATTTTATGGACAATTCTTCAGCACATGATAGGCTATACATTGCAGCCAGTATATCTGGTGGAGGAAGAACCCTTGGGAAAACTACTGAACCAGTGGAAGCTACTGGCAAACTTTCTTAAATGTCCATGTTGGCCAAGCCCAAGACTCAAACCCATGCAGACAGAAGTGAGACACCAGTGATCGATAAAGGTGAGTGCCATAGACAACTCGGCAACCCAAAGCTCCAACACCGGTTCAAACATATCTAAACCCAAGGCAGGTACCATTTTCGGACAGTAGAAAAAAAAAAAGTTGCTGGGGGAGGAGGGGGATGGGGCAGGAGAGAAAACAGATATAGTTCAATATTTACTTAACACTTATATATCGGACTCTCTTCCTGCTCCACTCTGTGAGGGTTCTATTAAAGTCAAAATCTTCAATGTCCCCTCTTGTTGTATAAGCATCAAGGTGTTTTTGTTTCTCAACTTAATCTGTTCTCAAGCTGTGTGTGTGAATATTGTTCTGTGTTGAGAACCCCCCTTCACAATCTGCCATCTGATGGGTGTGTGTGTGATTTGGATCTTTTAACATAGCTTTAAAATTTTTTTAGTCATATCGCTACAGTGGGACAGTTTATAGAGATGTCTAGCACTGGGGCATCATGCCGCAGAAATGTAGCATCGTATTGCACCCATACACATTATCCCGACACCAGGCTGACCAGTCCTAACACTAACCTCTTAATGCTGAGTGCCAAGAGAGGCAGCTGCTAGTGCCATTTTTATAAGTCTTTGGTATGACTCAGCGAGAGTTCTAAACCTGCAGCCTCCTGCAAGGCAGACACTCTAACCACTTAGGCAACTGGAGCAGTTGCTATCTGAAGGAACATATGCACAGCTAGCTAAGCCAGTTTCATCAAGTTGGGAAATTGTTCTTTATGGTTGTTATTTACTATTTTCCACATCTCAAAGGCATTTCTCTTGGATATCTCTGCTTCAAAATAAGATTTTTCACTAACAAGAAATCTCCCAGAGTATCATTTTCTTTAATCAGTACTTTGCTGACTACTGTTCCAGCTTTCTTATCTACTCCATAATGCTGGACTTGAGTACATTAGTCTTCAATGTCTGTATATAATCATGATCATGTGACTCGGCATGTAATGTAAGAGTTGATTTCTTAAAGTTAAGACAGCTGATTTGCGATGTAAAAGGGTTACTTTAACCACAACTTCTGCAAATATCACAGAACATACCTCCTTTCTTAGAGTTGTGAGGTAACCATTTGTAATCAACAAACAAGAATTCTAAAACTGCTGCACAGTTAGGTTTCATTTTTGGTGGTACATCTAACTTGTCGTCTGGCATTGCTGTTGATATATTGTCCTCCATTTCACAACAAAATCCACTACTTTCTTCAATCTCCTGTTCACTTTCCACATTCCCACTACCACAAACTTGACATTGAAAATAATCAGCAATTTTACATCCCACCATGGTTGATTTCACTTTCCCAAAATGGACCAAAGTTCATGCATGTGCATATGAAAGGAAAGGTATCAATTACAGAACCCCTCTAGGATACATGTGTTTCAGTTATAAATAATTAGCAGGATTTCCAAGTATCCTTTCATATTAATGTAAATTTGCAGACCTGGAAATGAAGAGAACAGTGATAAAAAATCCTCACTTTGAATTTATTTTTGATTCATATTTGTTCAATTTATGTAACAGCAATAAAATTTGTATACTGCCATGCTCAATACATTTTTAAATGCATGACTCTGAACTAAATAGCAGGAGTTCTCATGCATTACCACTTTCCAAGTGCACAAATTCATAAAAAATTCTGCATGAATAACATGATTATGCACCCTGGGAGCATCTCTGTACATGTGATGGATCCAGGATTTCAAACCTGCAGATTGCCAAATTTTGGTCAGTAGATTGGCTTCTAAACCAGTAGATTGTTTACGAACTTTATATGCATCAAGGGGTTCAAAACAAAAAAGTGCATTGTTTGCCATAATATTTATTCTCTGCATACTATGATAAAACTGAAAGTTTTGAACATAAAACCGACTCAGACTGATCGACAATGTTATAATTATAATTAATTAATATGATTCAGTATATTTGTAAATTAAATGAAAAAGAAACACTTGTATATATTTTGGTTCCCTGCAGATTTTTAAAAAGGTTTTTAAAGTAAAATCCAGAAGTATTTTCAGCATCCTTCACAAGATCACTGTCAAGTGACCACTGATGACATTACTGTGATTATTAAGCTCCACAATTAACAGGCTCAAGTGTATCTCTAAATATAAAACAAATAATTAAAATGAACATTTAAAAAGATTACATACAAATCTGGTTCATTATGGAATCTAAATATCATTTCACTTGTGCCTATGTTCCATGCTGGAATATCAAAGAATGTTAGAAATACTCCGAACTCTTTGATGATACAAACAGACTAGAACATTCAATATCTGACCATTCCATTGATCATTGATGACTTGAACACTGAACTTGACTCGTAACACAAATTTTAAACTTTTCTGTTGGGGCGGGGGCACATCTCAGAGTCTGGAAACATCATTTTAACCAGGTTAGTAAAATGACCTGCTACGAGGAATGGTAAATTGTGCTCTGCCAGAAAATCCTCTAATTCTCAGCAAGTGCCACTTTATCAACTTTTGGTCCAGTCTCAAATAAGGCCTTCAAAGTAAGTGTGTTTGTAGAAAAGATTCATTGCTTCTAATGCAATGCTATCTGCATATGTCAGGCAATATCATTTCTTTGTCCATATGCTATCTTAGAATCCACTCTGCATGAAACATAATGCCGACTCTGCACCTCTGCAACTTGCCTTCACATACTTAAACTCTGATATTCAAGCACAGTTGAACTTGTACTATTTATTAGTCAGTAGTTGTTTAGCACTGGGTGAAAACACATTTTTGCATTTTCACATGAATTGAACAATATAGCTGTCCTGAAATATTCCTGCTGAAACATCTTTTTGGCAGCAAATGGCCTTTCATAGCTGGCCAATCTTTACAAAAGACAGAAACCATCATGGCCCACTTTTGATCTCTTTATTACTTGCACCTCAAAAAAACATTCCTCATTTGGCCTTAAACTCTCCAAATTATAACAATAAGGTATCAATTATCAGCTTGCTGTGCACACATTAGCTGCTCTTTAACAATTTTAATCTGATTACTCAGCCACTCATCTTTGCACTAGGAGTTGTGCTGGTGCAACATTTCCAGGCCCCTGTAGATTGGTTCTGGTCAAATTCACTAATGTATTTACAAAATGAGTAAAAATAAACTTTTTATTAAAATTTTCAGCTATAAACTGTACATGCATAGAGAGCATCTAAACTGATATTTCTGGCCTACTGCCAGTAAAATCATATGTATGGTGAAAGAGTACCTTATTCTTGTGATTGATGCTAACTACATCTGCTTGAAAAATCAAAGGAGAAAGTCAGCAAGTTGTAGAATGTGGCTTGTAAAAATGTGATGTTTCTCTGCTCGCATTTGGAAGGAAACGCTTCATTTTCCTCCATATGCTTAACCTTCTTGCCAAAGTAATTTTGTCCACTTGTTCACAGAATTATTTGCCTGAGGATTTGTTTACTATGAGCACGACACACAGGTTAATCTTTTCTAGATTGGGATGTAAAACTTGAATGTGCAGCTTCAGCAGGCAGGGAGATGGCAGGATTTTCATGGGAATCCTAACAACTTGACTCAAGAGTTTATGTATCCAAGATTTATACCACTTAAGTGAGCAATCAAGATTTATTCATTGAGCCAGTTCCAATTCCATGAAAGGGAATACACTGCCCTGGCTTTCAGATCTGGGACTGGAAAGACAAAGATGGGAGCTTGGTGTTCCACCTTATCACAAAGAGGTCTACCAGAACTTGACAAAAACAGGCACAAATTCGGGTGATGACTGAGGATAGAATGGACCATTCTGTGTGAATTGGTTGATTCAGTCTGAACAGCAAGACCACTAGGACATCAACTTTGTTCTTCCTATTTCTGTGGTCCCATTTTGGAAAAGAGGTGGAGCTCTGGGATACTAAGCCTGTATGAGTTACCTTCCTGGTAGTTTGTTTCCTTATCATTTCCATGTAGCCATGTAATATGTGATTGGAAGACAAAGTGGCCATTAAATGATTAATAAAATGCTTAAATCGAATATCTCCTTTACCTAAATACATGTCAAGAGTAACTGAACACATCAACAGTATAAGAAAATTAGCACCTTGTGTTCTTTGCTGACATCAGAGAACCTTTTGACGAAAATATGAAGTGTTGATACTGAAGTCTATAATTTTCTAACTCATAACTGATATATTAGGCAACAAGCAAGTGGGATGCCAACACCTGGGAAAAGTATTTATCAGAAAGACTCATTAAACCATTAAACATTAAACATACTTACTCAACAAATGAGAAAATATTTAGTGGACCTGAGAAATTATGTCTAGTTCAGACATCAAGTGGGCTCCAGAAAATCATAGGATGATTTGCAGCCTTACAAATGAATATGTATACTTAGGGCTGTTCCATTAAAACATACATAGGACCCAGGGATGGCACTTTTAAAAAACATATATGCCAGGGTAGTTTGGTTTCGAAATTGCTTCTGTCCCTGGTTGTTTATTCAATAAAATCACTTCTATAAATGGTTGAAATAACTGGCTCTGGAGGTCTGTTTAAAAGTGCAAAGTAAACATAATAAAAAATTTCCACTTTAATCTAGACATCCCGTCATCAAATTCTATTTGGTTATACACACTGTATTTCCATTTCAATTACCTGGATTGGACACGGGGGGCCAGGACAGTTCTGATGCACAAATAAAAATTCATAAAAAAATAAAATACATGAAGTCAAAAAGGTCCATATTTTTGGATAGGTATAATAAAGCAACACATAAGAATATCATTCACTTGATCTGACAAGTCAATAGAAATTCATAGAATTAAAATTGGATGCACCCCACCCCCAAATTTATGCATGCATTTTTCATGTCCAAAGGCCATTTTTGAGAACGTTTGTGCTCACAGTGCAAACACAAGCCATTTCCCAGGTGATAATTTTGAAAAACATTATGTACTTAATAGTTTGATGCTATTCAAAATAGTTGTCATCCAATCAGTTTTTGAGATATTCTACTTGCCTTGAACCAACGTGTCTACTGCCATAATTAGCTAGCTTTGCTTCCTAGCCGACCATTGGTATTTCACTGGCTACATACTGTGCAGTGACTACATGAGATGTACATGCCTAACATCAGTTTCAAGAACAACACAAGCCGGAGAGACCAAATTCACAATGTCCATATCTTTGATTATTACACAATAATAGCTCAAGAAGTCACACCATACCCTTAAGCTAAGAAATTTGCCAGGGGCAAATATGCGAAACTGTCCCCTGCAAACTAGACAATAAAACGTTCTCAATGATCAGCTATTAATAGGCTGGGGAAAACCTACCATGTGACGCTGCATTTGTAGTTTTACTAATCATAAAATAAAAATCCATGCCCTTATTTTCTTAACCATAAGAAAAACTAGCAGATTTCTGAATAAATTTCCTTATCAAATGAAAGTATACATTTTATGGTCACATTAATTTTTGTCTCGTGAGACTTGGTTTGCATCATTTGGATCTGATACTAGTGCTGTGAAAAGAACCAAATGAAGCCGGATTGTGACAGTAATGGCAGTGAGACACGCATTCGACTGTGGAAGATGTCGGTATTTGGTTGAGAAAGCACAGCCTAGAGAAATAACTGACCACCTTAGAGGTAAGTTCTGTTATTTTTTCCAGTAAGCTAATCAAAAAGTGGTAAAAGGCTAGTGAAATTCCATTTATTCAATCATTATAAACAATGTTGTTATACCCACTTGTTTTTATCGGTTAAAATCTATTATAACACCACCTACTTCTCTTCATCCAATTAACTCATGATGACCAACACACACAGAATTGGCAAGGGGGCAGATTTTATGTTAGTTACTTTGTGTTAATTGGTTGAATGGGTGTTTACCAGTTTTTTTTTCTTTTTTTCTGACAGAAACAAATGCTTGTGTATAATGGAGTATACATTGCAGATTTTAACTCCAACATGCAATCATTCCAAGTCCAGTTCCAATAGATAATTCCAATGTTTTGGAATACAGCTTCACAAGATTTAACTGTTTAATGGTTATCAGAGGAAAAATCTGATTGAGGTGCTTTAAAGTTGGAATGGAAGCTGTGCAGAGCATAATAACACTGGCATTACAATTGTATGAATGTATGAAGCATCTTATGTGACACTTTAAATTAATTAGTTGGATTCAGTTGCATTAATTTTGTTTAATTACTGTGACAGTTTAAATGAAGTCTTGGAACTGTTGTAATAAATGGCAATATATGGAAAAGAAGTTAAAATTAAAGAACAAAATTAAGAAAATTATCTTTGGTTATCTAAGTCAAAATGTGTTCAGGATTTTCACTGATGCTTCAAATTCTTAATAGGCAACAGTTCTTACAGTTCATCTGTGGCTTGTAGTAGTATCTTGGCATCTCGTTTTCTCCACAAAATTTAAATACAATGATACCACAGTAGCAAGTCGAATTAAACATTGTTGACTTTATGTTTAGAATTTGTCTATGTGCATGTCAAGTTGCTAAACTTTTGGACAGTACACCAATGTTTTGGTATGTTCATCATCTCCACAATATACATAGCATATAACATTAACTGCTGCTTTGCATTCCATGCCTATTATTTATTCACTTGTATAATTTACATAATGAATGCACTGTATTTTATCTATCTTTTTTATTTCATATGTGTTAGTTTTAGCATAAATCTTATGTTAGCTTTAGATTAAACTTTGTTTTGTTAGGGACTGTATTTTGTATGTACACACAGTGGGGTGGTGGTGAAGTTTGAATATTTGTGTGTGGGGGTGGGGATAAGACCAAGTAGTACATGCACACCTAATGACAAAACTTTATTAAAGCTACAATAAAACCTATTTGCCATAGCCCACAACAAACAACCTATAGTATTTACACACATTTCAATTTGTTTGTACTCCTTTACTAATTTTAAAAATGAAAAGCATCAAGGAAAGAAGTTATAAATAGGTGCAGTACATCATTTTTGATTGGTCAATGAGAGGGCAGTCAACCATTCAGCATATAAAGCAGGTCTGATCATGGCCATACAAGTCCTGCGAAAAGGAAAGAAGTATCCTCCCTTTTAGTTTTTTATAGTACATGTGTAACTGATAAGTAAATTGTAAGCAGCTTGATGAGCTCCTGTGTCCTTTTCTGGTTTCCAGGATGGATGATGCATGGCACTCAAATGTGTGTTGTCTGCATTCAATATTCACAATGTACAGTTTTAATATTTCTAAAAATAATGAACAAATAAAAATGTAACATGAGAATTTAGGGAATTAGTGAGATTATCAAACACAGTGAATTTTCACATCTGTTGCTTGAAAACAGGGACTTGCTCATGCAAATATGGAGACCGTGTTACTTAAAGGAGACCAGAAATAAAACTTTTCCTTTTATGAATGTAATTCTCTACACATTTTAATTCGACTGTAATGTTTATAAATTAAATATCGTAGGCGAACAGTGATTATATTGTGCGGAAGATACCACGATTCCGTAAATTGCAGAGTTTTTCCAAGTTTTGATGAGACGACAGATCACGTGGTCCTGTGACGCAATACTAGCCAGTCCTCGAATACAAACAGAAACATGGCGAGCTAGACAGACAGGAGGAGACCAGATTTGGGTTGCACATTCAAAAGTTTAATCTGCTTCCGAGATATGCTCATAACTATATCTGTTGAATTGTGTGTTAGCAATGTGTTTAAGACCTGAAAGCAGGAAAGTACAACAGTAAGAACGTGTTCATATTTCATATTTTGGAATTTAAAGAAAAAACAATGTAATTTTAAAATAAATACTTGTACATTGTGTGCTGTGCAAAAATGTGATAAGGATTAAGTGATGGTGCCCAATCTAAAAATAAAAAATTTACCACAAAGCAATAAATTCATTAAGAAGGATGAGGTTCAATCGTATTATATGTAAATGACATATTCATTACCTACCCCCAACACATACACACACCAATTAAGGACTAATATCTTGAAAATATACATCCAACACTGAAACACTGAGAGATAATACTGAATTCTGGGCGAAGAGACTAGAATGGGGACCGACTTGTGTGTGAAACAATATCCATTACTGGGGAGGTGTAAAAGGCATTGAGAACGGTTTTTCATCGGTTGTAACTTAAGCATTCGTTTTTCTAAACCCCCCCCCAATAAATCTGCAAAGCAAAAATCAAATGTAATTAATTTAAACATTAAGAAGCTTCCTTCTTATGATTCAATTAGTGTATTGTACACGCAAGCTACAGTTAGCGTATTGACAAATCTGATAATATATACATGTCTGGTATAATAGTTTATGTAATGTACTGGTCAGTGCTCAAAGAAATTTTTTTTAGGCACACGCCCTGGGCTGGTGACTTAAATAAACTCACAAGCCCTGACTGAAATTCCACAAACCCGCACAGTTCATACCTGTCAACTATAAAGCCGGGAGAAAAACCTCCTGATTCTGGGGGTATTTCAACACCTACCTCCCGATCTCGTAATATCTGACGATTTTTCGCAGAGAACTCCCGATTATTACATTTTGTCTGTCAATTTTCATTTCTCAGAAGAAAAAAAAAACCAAACCATACATAGATAGATATAATCTATGCAATCCACAGATGCCATATTCTATTTTATCGCTTGTGAATATTGTAGTGACGAAATCAGTGCCGGACAGACCCGGGCCTAGGGCAAGACGAACGAGGCAACCGCCTTGGACCCCGCACTTCTCCGCAATGCAATTATTTTGTTTGAGGCCCCGTGCTCATCGCTTGCTGCCTTGTGCCCCGCACATCCTAGGGCCGGGCCTGGTGCCGGATTTAGGCATAAGCTAAACAAGCTACAGCTTAAGGCCTCACAGTCTGAAGGGGCCCCTCAAATTTATTTTTCACCAAATAGGGCCTCTAGGGCTTCCCATAGCATAGAGTCTCGCTATGTCTAAATCTGGCACTGGACGAAATAATTAACATCACACGAGTGTTTTCTTCAGTAAATAGAATGTTAAGATTAAACATTATTCACGTAAATTTCTTAATTATTTTTAACCACTACAACAGTACTAGAGTAAAAAAGAAATTAAAAAGTATAATTGTCACCAATTAGCTTAAATCGCATGAATGATCACTGTGACTGCTGTGTAATTTTCTCTGCAAACAAAATCGCATCTCTATTTCCGCCAAAGAAACTTGGCCAGTTAACACCTGATATTTCTCTACCGTATATGTTAAGTTTAATTACCATGATTAATTTAAAGAAGGAATAAAACAAAATATACCATGCAGTATATGTGCCCTCAAAGAACTAATTCAGAATAAATATTTTATTCAGTAAACAGTGTTACATGCCTTAAGACTTAATCCTAAGGAAATAAGGTGGGACATGAAAAGTGGGGAAAAAAAGTTGCCACATGTACAGTAACTTGTGACTGCAGATTTGAACTGTTAAAATGAAGTCCTAGGCATCCTAAGTTAGAACCAAACCAAGCATTATTTGCCAATTAATTGCTGGTGCTTACATACACACAGTCGAACATGGTTTCTTTGTAGTATGTCCGTAGGGCAGTCCTTTTCACAAGATAAATACAAGGATAAAGGCTTAACTGTTAATTAGTTACACTGGCTTTATAGCTTGTGTATGTAAGTCAAAACTTTAGCTATTTTGCAGTTCAGCCACAGCTGACCAGAATATGAAAAAAGGGGCTTGTACTGGGGGATAACAAGGCGTATCACAGGGAGAAATGGTGCGTCCCATGGGCGCTCACACAATGGGGCAAGGGGGTGGGGTGAATAGTCACCTCTCCCCAATTTCTATTATCAGCCAGTTAATGTGAAACTTTGATTTTATACCTGACCTCTTTTCTTTTAATCGCTGCTATTTAAACTGCCCAAGGGATAGTTTTATATCAGTTCCAATCATTACAGATTACTGTTTATACATACTACATGTAACAGGTATAGACAGAATGGGGTCTTTTTGTAGATTTTTTTAATTTTTTTTTTTTGAAGATTACTGAAAATTGTGTTTTCTCAAAACACGACCGTGTCAGTGGTTTAGAATTCTATTTTTAGCAAAGCTTCCATTTGATTAAAATTAAATCTCAATTTCACCTAGGACAGTGGTGATTTGATTTAGAT
Source organism: Megalonaias nervosa (assembly GCA_016617855.1). Taxonomy (NCBI): domain Eukaryota; kingdom Metazoa; phylum Mollusca; class Bivalvia; order Unionida; family Unionidae; genus Megalonaias; species Megalonaias nervosa. Next base: position 211,806 of record JAECUM010000221.1, on the reverse strand, counting down.
TGTGCCGTGTTAAGGCATGTATGTCAACATCTTGAAAATACATTTACTCATTTCATCAGCGCGAGCAAAGTTTCCTCAGGCAAACAATTTTTTCGACAAGCCCGACGGGCTCCTCACTTTGAATACAGGAAGGGCCTGAACTAAAATTAGAGGGGCCCTGGGTGTCGGGCTTTTGGATTTGTTTAGCACTGCTGGTGTAGATAAAATATCTGTGAATTGATTGTTGTATTCTGTGGTCACTTACTAGACCTTCTGCATATTTTTGTAACTCACGCGTTTAACACTTTCCCCAGGATTTAAAATGTCCAATGGTATGTCTGGAACAGCACCAACTTTTAGTCTAGGCCTAGCATTTGCGTATCCTAGAGCTGCCATATTTTTCAGGATCCCTCTCTTAACATTCCTTTGAGAAATGTAATAAGCACAGAGTGCTGTATGGTGTTGCTTTGAAATCGACTAGCTTGCAATAATGTATCCATACTTTCTTTATGTCTTTATCTTTCAATGTATCCATACTTTCTTTATGTCTTTATCTTTCGGAAAGAAAAAAAATTGTTGTCCACAGCCTTTTCTTCATGTGCTATTACACCCGTAAGCAATGCAAAACGGCATTGTCTTTTACTCTGGCAACTGCCAGTCGGGATGCTGGAGTCGCTACTATGGCATCACATCATGAAAGTAACCGAATAGGCACAGAAATTTTGCATATGAGGTCACGGAAATTCAGCTCCTTGAAGATATGCCAATATTTAAATATTGGCATTACGGTTGCAGATGATACTTCAGAATAAGGTTTTCTTCTATAGTGCTTTTATCATTATTCTATATTTACATTGATTTCTGGTCTCCTTTAAGAAACTCCAGTTTTATTCAAAATGCAAACAAATTGACAGTGTTTGAAATGGGGGGGTAACTAAGCAAAAGCACACTTATGTGCTGGGGAAGCAGTAGAGAAAAAGTACACACTGCAATCACAGGCATTTGATTCCGGGTTAAACTAATGTGTACACTCACCAATTAACACAAGGTAACTAACTCTCGCCGGTCACAATCTGACCCCTTGATGACTCCGATCTAATTTTCTGATACTATCTGTGCATTCAGTTACACATAACGTACACCAATATAATGAAGACACTCCACACCTTACATCCATTACCAGTTAAGTAACCTTACTGATTCTGAAGGGCCAATTTTGCGAAAAGTTTATCCGTTGCTTCACGTCTTCCACACTCTTCTGAACGTTCCAATAATCAACTTCCGTTCTACTTTGGAGTGAATGCGATTTGATTGTGATTGCTTCAGTGATTGGTTCTTTCATTGAATGAATCTTTTCAAACATCGCTTTCAATCACTAAATCTCGGCTTAACCCAGCAAATATGCAATCGGAATATCCACTGTATTTTCCATCAAGTTGTTCCGCTGTTCGGATCGTTACATGTGCTCAAGACTGTGACATTTGCTGGGAAAATATTTAACAAATATCTTGACATATTAATTACATTGAATTTTTTCTTGGAGCTTTCCGAATAGCTATACAGGTGATCTCTGGTTGTGCTTGAGGAAAGATTTTTTAAAAAACTGTATACTTATTTAATCAGTAGTTAAGTAATTACCCTGATTTCAACTGACATGTTATCTACCAAATGTTGAAGAATGCTTTGTGAACATTTCTCTTTATGTTAAATTCTATCAATCTTATATAGGATTTACACTATCAAGAAAACAAAAGGATTTACTTGGTTAGTTCTTGTGTAATTATTTGTCATAATTTACATACCCAAACACAAAACTGAATCTCATATAGGATTTACAGTCAAGAAAACTCACTGATTAACTTACTTAGTTTTTGTGTAGTTATTTGTCACTAATTTGCATACCCAAACACAAAATTGAATCTTGTATATGATTTACACTGTCAAGTAAACAAAAGGATTAACTTGGTTAATTCTTGTGTAATTATATGTCACTAGTTTACATATCCATACACAAAATTGTTTTCAAAATGTATACATGCTGTGACCTGTATAGCTAACTGCAATTAACCAACCATGTGAGGTAGGTGACTGGATTTGGTTATGTAACAATTTACTCTTTGTACATGAAAGCTATTTTATTTTGGTAAACTCCACTTGTTTAAGCACTGTATGTTGTGTTTGAATGTAAAATGAATAAAGCACAATTATTTGCTGTTGAAAAGGCTGAAGAGGGCCACAATATCATTTTGTTAGGCCAAAGTGGGACAGGCAAAAGTTTTGTGGTTAAGGAAATACAAATGAAATTGTCTGCAGCAGGTAAAAATGTCAGTGTAACTGGCACAACAGGCATTGCAGCACTAAATGTGAAAGGATGCACAGTGCATTCCTGATCAGGAATTGGTGATGGTAGATATGACAGTGATGAACTATGTAAAAAACTTCTCACTGATGAACATTTTGATTCATATAAACAAAATATTTTGAAAGCAGACTGTTTGATAATTGATGAAATTTCTATGCTTTCATTGAAACTTTTTGAACAAATTGAACATGTATGTAGAATGATTAAAAATTCAGATTTATATTTTGGAGGTATACAAGTTATTGCAAGTGGGGACTTTTTTCAGCTTCCGCCTGTACCTGACCCTTTGACATGTGATTCGGGTGAATACTGTTTCAAATCTACCACTTTTGCAATGGTATTGGGCATAAAATTGTCCTTGATGAGGTCATAAGACAAGATGAATTAGATTTCATAAAGGCTATCAATGATGTTTCAAAGGGAGAAATCCCTGAAGATACCAAAAACCTGATATTGAGACTGCAGAGACCTCTTCCTCCTGGAGATGACCCAATAAGACTTTGTGGACGGAACTTTGATTGTGAAATATACAATGTGTGCAAACTTATGGAAATGGATGGTGTATCAAAGTGTTATCAGTCAATAGACGAGGGTGACAATAATGGTACAAAAAAATTGTGTGTTCCAAAAGTGTTACACTTGAAAATTGGCTGTCCAGTTATGCTGGTCAAAAACTTAAGCTCAGCACTAGTAAATGGTTTACAGGGAAAGGTTGTGGCAATGAAAGAAGACTCTGTGACAGTTGATTTTGAAAATAATTTAGTTTGCTTGGGAAGAGAAAATTTTACTGTTTACAGTACCATCGATAAAAAGATTGTAGCCACAAGGCATCAAATTCCACTCATTCTGTCGTTCAGCATTTCCATTCACAAGGCATAAGGACTGACTTTACATAGAGTTGAAGTTGATGCATCAAATATTTTTGCACCACGTCAGTTAGGTGTGGCAATGGGGAGGACCAGAAATAAAAAGGGACTAGGGGTTATGAGTTTCAATTCCAACTCTGTGATTCGACATAGTTCTTGCATTTACGAATTCTATAATAAAAGTTTCATACAGTTTGATTCAAGTTTGGAATGCTGTAGAAATTCTGTTTCTTTATTAGAGAACCTCAGTGTTGACTTTCATTATGAAACAGGTTCTGATTCTGATAACTCTTGACTTTTCTGATGGAGAAATTTTAAGTTGATGAAATGTTCGTTGGGGAAGACATAGTCCAATAAATCAACCCCTCAAATCTGTGTTGATACTGATGGACGATATGTGGGTCTGATGTGACCTGTTCATTAAAATGTGCAATTTTGCTGCATGCAAATCTTTCCGGAACAAGCCTGCGTACACTTTAGACACATACCAGTACACTTTAGACACATACCAGAAATTGATAACAGCCATATCAAGCGCGAAATTCAAAATGGCCACAGGACAGATAGTTGTGCTATTCCAAGTGGATTTACAAGTCACCAAACATATGATATGCTCTGGAAATATAATGTACATGTCACCAAAAGAACTCTACAGCTGACGGTAGCTGCACAGCCACCAGAAATACCGGTAAGTGTATAAAATGTCCACTGATGTGTGCAGCCAAATTTGGATGCAGATAATTGCAGCTATTAATGAATAGGTGATATCAGCCCCTCACTCGAAAATCAACATCATCACGGGTGAAGGGCTGATTTATCGGCCTAGGGGAGACACACCTGCTTCATGTAGTGACCAAGAATATAGGTTAACCACAGTTGACTCTGACATTTTACAGCATCATGTTGACCATACAAAAATGAAACAACTTATCCCAGAAAATGCAATAACACCTGAGCAAATGAGATTAAAAGTAACACTAACAGAAATCTTCAAAAAGCCACTACAAGAGTTGAATACATTTTTTGAGATATTGTACCAAAAAATTCAAAGCATCTTAAATAAAGTATGTGGTAATATAGAGGTCAGAAAACCAGATTCAAAGACATGGACTGAATATTATTCTGAAGTTTTCTAGTTTTCAGTGTCTCAGGAATGCATCCAAATTCTTGAAAATTTCTTGAATTCTGTTCCAAATGATGATAGTTTTTTTTGCATTTGGAAAGATTTTTGACAGAATTTGTGAAATTGTTTTGGACAAATATACTACTGACATTTTCAGTACCACACAAGTTGCACATGCACCTTCCATACTTGTATCAGAGCCAGGACAAGGAAAATTAAGGTATATTGCAAGTAGATGTTTTGCAAGGAGCAGATACCATAATATGAAGAAAGGAAAGAACAGCTAGTACAGAACGGAAAAATTTAGCTTGGTCAGTCAATGTTTCTTAAAAGTAAAAATGTTAGATCACCTTACAACTTCAGCTTTTGATTTGGAAAACAATAGCAAGTATAAACAGACCTTGCACGAGACACAAAGACAGAATATCAACCATGGTCTAACTAACATCAAGGATTCTGTATTTGATTTTTTCTTGCAAGTTGACAATACAAGGAGGCAGTATCAACATGCAGATGCATTACATTTGCATGGTGCAGGGAGTTTACAGTATTGTAAGACTGTAATACTTAAGGATGAGACATTGTTTGAATATTGGGAGTGGCTGTACATAAAGTTTGATCTCAGTATGAGTGTCATACAAGTGGACGATACCATGATTGCTTCTTGTATCGGAGATCTATATGAAGATTTGATAGGTCGTTACAGTAGAATAGGTGACAGTCAGTTCAGAAAAGATACCATTTCCAGTCTTGGAAAATTGAAGTCAGACAGTTTGAGAAAGAGAGTGGTCATGAGATCAAAGCACAAACACAGAAGTGATGCATTAGCTTTGGACATGAAATATATCTTGGAAGATCAGTCAGAAAATAAAATGTATTCTCACTTAAAACTGAAATTACAGATTTATGATCTGAAGGCTGTAGTATTTACTAGCTTCTTGAAATTGGATCTGATTTTGCTGTGTAAAGCCTATGGCACAGAAGCAGGAAATGTACAGAAGACTGATCTAGTTAATAAACTATGTAATGTTTTGAATGAAATGCCAATGCCATATTTTTTAGTACAGAATTATCCTGTTGCCAGTTGTTCGAAAGTTAGTAGTTTTCTTTTCACAAAAGCTGTTGTCATAGATGTGTCTATACTGATACAAATTTGATCATGGGCAATTGAAATTTTAAGTTATTGAATTTTAATATCATGGTGTTTACACAGGTTTACAATGGGAACTGAATTAGTACAGCGAGTCTTGAACTTGAGTTTTGTGCAGAAACATGGAATCCAAGCAGAATACATCCAGAAATGTAGAGGTTTTCTATCTTGGATTTAGTCTCCCCACTGCATTTCACATTGATATGCATATTCACAAACAATTAGTATAGTAGTAGGAAAAGTGACAAATTTAGATACATATCACAAACATGACAAACAGTATGTGGGGGGACAAGATCATAAGAACAGGCTGGAATGGAGAAGTATAATAGCAACAATAATGAGTAGAAGTGTGCCTCTTTTTTGATGTGTGCAACATTATTTTCTCAGCTTCAGTAAGAAATTACATCAAAGGGAAGACAATAAAGGATGTACAGTTAATTAAACCAGGTGAATTTAGCTACTCAAATCGATTTTAACCTTCTGATTATATCTGTTCTGGTCTGTTTCTGTCCATTCTGGTGATTATGTCCACTGAATCAGTATGGTTGGAAACAATTTTGGCAAATTTAAAGATTGAAAAATCTTTTGGCAGATTATGATTATACACTGTACTTCTGCCTGAGAGATGTGAATAATTTCATTTCTTGGTTTGATGATTCTAGTTGTTGCTCAGTTCAAATGCATCATTGTAAAACACTGATGCATTCTCATACTTTGTTACAAATATTTATTACAGATGCACATCTCCAGATATCGGTGAATTAGCTTGAATAAGTCATAACAGTTCTGGTTGGAACAATGGACACTTTTAGAGAAACTTGAAGTGAGCTAAAATGTAAACTTTTCGGCAGTGTCTGATGCAGGATTGCTCAAGACTTCTCCATTTCATATGCTCACCACGAAAAATCCATTTGTACCAACTGATGACTTTTAGGTAACGGTCAGAAAGGCATAACTGACAATATTCAAAGGTCTACAAAAAATTACTGGATCAAAATTTATAAACTCATACAGCTGTGGCAAAAATGATGGACTAGTACCTTTACTGCTGTTGCCACAGTTGATTAGTTGGTTGATTTAGTTTGGTTTGGTTTGGGTTTTTTTGGGGGGGCAGGGGGTGTTTAACAGTATATTAGGTGGAGGAAGTACCCCGAAAGACCACCAACCCAAATTGGTTGATCTGTGACAAAAAGTCACTCTGTGAGATGTGCAAGTGATCTGTAAAAGCAAGCGCCTTAGTACACTAGGGCACATGGAGCCTCTGTTGATTTGATGTTTATCACCGACAGCCGAAGTCATTTTGACATGAGATCTCCGGTTTTGGTAGATCATTATGGCCTTTACACCATTTTCAGATGAAGAGAATCTATATATGGCAGCCAGTTTTACTGCTGAAGAAAATCCAAGTGCTTTTGAGACACCAAACACCACTTACGTAGAACCACTGACCTTCCACAAGTAACTGGCAACATTCTCATTTACACATTAGATGCAAGTAATCACATGACAAGCATCTTGTACCACTCTGCCATGGAAGCCCCCCAGATCTGTATCACAAGACAAGCATCTTACACACATTTAAAGCAATACAAGATTTAACTATTATTCTAATCAAAAGCAGCATGCCTGAGAACAAAGAAAAATTGCAAAACATAGTGATCACTTTAGTTAACACACAGTTTAGTAAGGATACAAATTCATGACTTCTGTATTAGAATAGAAAATCCCTAATATAAAATCTATATTAATGGACATTAAATTAGTAGGTATTAAGGGACTGATCAATGACATCTACAAATAATAAGCCACCAAGAAAATTTGTGATTTCACAGTATCAGAGACATACATGGCTGACAAACAAACAAAAGGACAAAAGATTGAACACAAATAAAAATATGCAGTAGATTATATGATCTATACGAATTCAGTAGATTACCTCCAGTCAGCTGTCATTTAAATTGCTTCTGTCCCTAACCCAATATTAAAATTGCTTCTACCACCCATTAACCCATAGCCAGAAATTATGTAAAAAGTATATGCATCTGTAGGGGGCAGTGTTTTTTGATTAAAACATATCTGACGGTGAATCTTAATTTTTTTAAATTGCTTCTGTTGTGGGTTGATTGAATTTGAAAGTGCATTCCCTCCTCCCCCCCCATATATGTTTTACAGGAACAGCCCTTATAGAGCACTGACTGATTATGTTCAGAATTAAAGTGTGTCTTAAGGGTTATCTCATCTAGTTCCAATTTTTAATAGTGCTTGTCAGTTCTTTTCTTATTTTACAGGTATCTATCTGAGCCCAAGGCATTAAGATATATGAAAGGGATTTCCTGAAAATTCTGCCAGTTTTAAAAAGATCTTATTTTGAATTTAGAAATGAATCATCCCTTAAAATTGTGAAGATGTAAAATGTTGAAAGAAAAAAAAAGTTTACTGTTTCTATTGTTATTTCAGTTAACTTTGTTTTAGCAGTTTAAATTACCAAAGTACAGGTTCAGAGTTGAAAGTTTGACATTTACTGGTGCCATTATTTGATGTTTATGGAATTTCATACTGAGCATTTGTCACTGTTGTACATGTTAATGTCGTACACATAACTGAAGTCCCACCATGTCAATTATCCTGAGCATTCAGTTTTTAAAAATCACATTTGCTGCCATGAGCCTGTTGCTATGATCCAGGTGCATGTCCATGTATTTGTGATCTGTAAGATGACAAATGTGGATGTAGATACAAGGGTTAGGGTCAACAGTGCTTGTGTTAGCTTCGTTTCAGATGGAGCTGTCATGAACAAAATATATATATATATAATTCAAAGTTTGTTGGTTAACTTTACTGGGTGTCAAATTACACAGTCATGCATATTCTTGACAAACTTGTCTTTATTTTTGTTAAAGACTGGAACACGACATTTTAACAATGATGTAAGAAATCATTTTGGTAATATATACTGAAATAAAGATGTTAAAATGAATGCTGTTTTTAAGTATTATGTAGACCCTTCCCAACTATAAATAATAAGCCATATAGAACCATGCATAATTTAGTAGAAATATTGCATATAATGTATATGGTGATGTTGTCTATCACATTTGTCATCTCATATAACATGAATATAGAGTGGTTGTAGAATAGCATTTAAGGCAGAAGAGTGACTGTCCATGCTAATAGCATTTCAGATGTGCTAAATGTTACGGAAAAAGAGAAGATATAAAGTATAATGTAGACATTATAGCAATCCTGTATGCATGTCATGGTTTTGCAATATACACCTATGCTTGTTAATACTTTTTCTCCGCAGCTCTAACTTTTATAAGCACAAGTCATCACTCAAATGTGCCAGTTCTTGACTCTGCCAGAAATGCTCATACTTAACAGAGCCTAATATTGCAATGAAATTTCCAATTAACATGCTAACCAGAATTGTTAACTCTGACAGTCAGATTTTGGTTTGTATTTTATATTAGAACAATAGGGATATCTATAGTCTGGCAATGTGCCCAGCCCTTGTACACTGTGGTTAACATAAACATGATGACGCAACTGGAGCTAGTCTGCTAGAGATAGTCCTACAGAAATGCACATTAGATTTAGAACTGTGATCTTCAACACAATGTTTACCAAAGAAGAATAAGTGTAATTTTTAAAACTTGATAAGATGTATATATATATGCCATGGTTTTCATCATTTTCTGGCATAAGGGTCCACAAAGCACTGGATAATTTGATAAAATAACTTATTTTGTTGAGAAATACAAACTGTAAAGACCTTATTACAATCTTGGCTAAAACTTTTTTTTTTTGTTAGAAGGTTCAAGTTTAATTTTCTTGGCCAAATTCTTAATTGTTATATATTCCAAAGGCTTTGCTTAATTTTCCTTTGTTACCAGGTTTAACTGGTTTTGAGTTTGTGTGGTCCATCAGAGAAAATATGCTGAAATTATATTTTTATCACCTGACATGTCGAAGCCAGGTAAACAATGGCAGTTTAATTAACAAAGGCATAATCAACACCTTATTCATAATCATTAATTTAGAAATCTCCTGTTGCTGAGTCAGTGCAAATTAAAGTATGAAAAGAAAAGTTGTTTTGTATGAACAATTGAGTACAGCTCAGACTGACATTCCTGACTTTATGAACTTTTGCATGTCTTTTAAAAACATAAAAACAAGTCTCAGGTTAATTAAAAAAACATGATTATCAACAGTTCTGATCCATCCAAATAAATAAAGGACAAATTTTCTTGTCATAAAGTTAATGAAGAGAGATGTTTCCAAACAAAAGTGATTTTTATGACTCACCAGCTAGTACATATACATGTATGTGAACACTTTCAGCAGCTAGTAAAACTTAGTGGCTTACAGTATTTTTTCATGATGACATATTTTGAAAAATGTTCGAAAATTAAAATTCAATTACAAATATAAAAAAACATCTGAGTAATTATACCAGTATAAATTACATCCGCAACACAGACATGTGCAAAACTTTGTGAAAAATAAACAATAAATTTTAATATAATCTGGTAATCTTTTCTCAGTTGTAATGTTATAAAACAATGCCCATTTTCACTGAATCATTTATAAATAATCTTTACTACTTGCATGTAACATGTGCATAAGAGCAAATACACACGTGCCTTCATACCATTTTGTTAGTCACAATTTCTTTGTTACCAATAAAACATTGCCATAACTATTCGTTAATAACACAATGAAGCATTAAAGTATATGAACTAAAACCTTCTTTCTAAATGCCAACATGTTTGCATCTACAGTAATCCCCCTCTTGACCCCCCTGTGACCTGCGGCCACCCGCTTCTTACGGCCAGAATCCCTTGGCACTGATGAGTTTATATTCAGAAGTACCCCTCAAGAACGGCCACCCCTCTAACACGACCAGCGGCCAGCATATTAGTACAAAAATGTAAAATGTTCCCCTCACAAGCGGACACTTTTTATTTCAGATGTATCCAGAACCAATAATTAATTCATATTGTGACGTAAGGTAAGTAATCAGATTATCTCTATTGTCGATACATGTCTCCCAATGTCAAGTTTCTATTACTGAAAGAAGTGTTGACTAAAGTACATGTAACACTAAGATTAATATTATATCATTGTCTATAAAAGCTGACGTTTACGGGAAATGGGCCCAACAATGTTATGATAGAGTTTTGGGCATGACACATCTGTCGAGTTCTTCTCTTTGAAGATTACAACCAGACGTAATTGTCAAGATCATAACGGGGTCAGCATAAGCTAAAAATAGATTTTGTGCATTAGCACACACACACACACAGAAATTAACCTTGAACAAAACAGGGTACCAGACATACACCAAAAAATCATTTGACAACACATTTATCGCTTCCTTTATGAAGAAGGCATTTCGTCCACTCTACAAAAGTTTCATCTGCATAATTAAATCCCATATAGTTAGCAACATCCGAATAAATCATTACCAAACATTAACATGTCAACACGTAAACAGTAAACAGAGTCATATTATTTTAGAAAAAAGTCGGTTATTCTACTCAACGACATCGGATGAGGTGGGGAGGGGGGACTTGCCGAACAATTTTAGGTAGAAAAGACTCGAATAAAACAATTTTATGTAGAAAAGACTCAAATAAACAACATCGTAACCGATAAGGAGGTTATTCAGCAGCAGTGGGAAAATGGAACAAATGGAAAGAGAATTATGTATGTACCAAGATTTAAATGACATTTTTGAATGGTTTTGCAATGTGCATAACAACACCACCAGCTCGCACATCACGCTTACACCAAGAATAAGAACTATTAATGTATATTCAGTTGAAATAAGTCTATTATTATAACAAGAAGAACTTTTTAATAATTAATGTTACTTTTAAACAAAGATATTAAATGAAGATATTAAATGCTTTGAAGTATGTAGCTTTCTTACTTCGTACATTACATATACTTCTCACAAAAAATTTACTCCCCCTCTGGAAAGGCCACCTGTCTTATAAGGCCACTTTCCTGGTGCAGAAGGGGTGGCCGTATAAAAGGGGGATCACTGTATTTCTTAGAAAGAGGGACTTTCTTAATGTAACCACTCATATTCTATCTTCGTTATAACAGTCGACTGATTGGATTGCAGGTTTACTGTTTTATTTTTTGTCTACATACATGTATTAATGCAAGGCAATGGTTAAATAGTACAGTGGTCCCCCTCTTCAATGGCCCCCCGACCAGCGGTCACCCACTCGTTATGGCCAGAATCCGTTGGCACCGACGAGTTTGTGTTCAAAAGTACCCCTCACAAAAGGCCATCCCGCTAATGCGACCAGCATATTAGTGCAAAAATATAACATTTACCCCTCACAAGCAGCCGCATTTTATTTTGTAATATGTATCCAGAACCAGCATTTTATTCATAATGTGTGTTAAGTAATCCGATTTCTGTTTCCCAGTGTCAGGTTTTCGTTACTGAAAGAAGTGTTGACTAAAGTACATATACCACTAAGGTTAATATTATATCATTTACGCCTCACGAGAAGCCACATTTATTCCATAAAGCTGAGAGACTCAAATTTTAATCCATACAAAAAGTTAAGTACATGTAATCCGAGTAGCCTTACTGCTGTGTTATGATGAGATGTCTGGTTTAGTCACTCTGACAATTGTTAAGATTACAATTATTGAACAGTAGTAACAGCTGAGAAGTGGCGGGATTGACGTACAATACACAAGTCAGCGGGAAAATGGTTTCATAGCCTTTATGGCTTCCCTTAATAAGATGTTGAGCTTGTTCACTTTCATAATTAGTGGCTATTACTATTGACAATAATTGTCAAGATTACAAATCCTAACGGCCATGAGGTGCTATTGTTCAGGTCAAATCTGCGTACATATCGAAGCCGTTTTGGCTTCTCTCACTTGGTGTAAGAAATGTAAAAACAGTAGGGTACCAGACTGCGACTAATGAATCACGTGACAAGATCGCTGCCTTTAAAAACACATGGCATTTTGTTTAAATGCACAAAAATTGTTTTATCAGTCTTATAGTTGGCAACATTGATGATTACAACTGGACGTAATTGTCAAGATCATAACAGGGTCAGCATAGGCTAAAAATAGATTTTGTGCACACACACACACACACACACACACACACACACACACACACACACACACACACACACACACACACACACACACACACACACACACACACACACACACACACACACACACACACACACACACACACACACAGAAGTTGATCTTGAACAAAACGGGGTACCAGACAAAGACTGAAAAATCACGTGACAACACATTTATCATTTCCTTTATGAAGGCATTTAGTCCGCTCTACAAAAGTTTCGTCTGCATAATTAAATCGCATGCAGTTAGCAACATCCGAATAAATCATTACCAAACATTAACATGACATCACATGAACGGAGACGGTTATTCTACTCAACGACATCGGGTGAGGTGGGCAGGGGGGACTTGTCGAACAATTTTAGGTAGAAAAGACTCGAATAAAACAATGTTATGTTGAAAAGACTCAAATAAACAACATCGTAACCGATAAGGAGGATATTCAGCAGCAGTGGGAAAATGGAGCAAATGGAAAGAGAATTATGTATGTACCAAGATTTAAATGACGCTTTTGAATGGTTTTGCAATGTGCATGACAACACCACCAGCTCGCATATCACGCTTACGCCAAGAATAAGAACTATTAATGCATATTCAGTTGAAATAAGACAATTATCATAACAAGAAGAACCTTTTAATAATTAATGTTACTTTTAAACGAAGATATTAAATGAAGATATTAAATGCTTTAAAGAATGTAGGTTTCTTACTACGTACATTACATACACTTCTCACAAAAATTTAATAATCAGCAACACTGGAAATAACTAGCTATGGCAAGGGAGCATCTCAAATTGACAGTCACTCAATATACATCTAAAAAATCACAGGGAGAAGTCATTTTCACTTTCCTAACAGAAAAGGGCAAAGTTTTCATTTTTTTAGGCGACTAAGTCACCCACTTTGCCTGGTAGCATGACCCCTGTAAAATATATATATATATATATATATATATATATATATATATATATATATATATATATATATGTATATGTATATGTATATGTATGTATGTATGTATGTATACCCCATCCCCAAATAAAATTTGTAATGGTGGGTGATTTTATTGTTCAATACATTCTATCAGTGGGTCCTGAAAAGCCATTACATCTTAGGGTGGCTACCAAATTTCAAAACTGCCTTCCCCCAGTCCCATGTATGTTTTAATGGAACAGCCCTTAACACATTCACATACGCTAGTAAATAATATTTTTTAATCTGAAATTTTCCTGAAAGTTGGATTTTAGTCGTGTCTGTTACACAATAATTCACTGGGCCACTTCAGTGGCATACATGACAGGTGTCAAAGATGTGATTAAAGAATCATAAATAGAATAACATTTATCACCATTAGTATGTGGCAAATACAACTGTTTTGTAAAAAACAAGACAAATTTTTAAAACTATTTCATCATGAATATCATTAAAGTTGTAACAAGATTCATCGGAAATTTCCATATATTCCATAGTGACAGAAACTAACTACATACTGGTATAGTGAAAAAGTACCATAGTATGTACCATTGGAGCTATATAAAAATAATTCCAAGATGAAATGATTGCCATATTTTAACAAGAACTATGAATAAAGAACAAAATGCATATACAGTAAATGTAGGTGATTTTTTTTCCTTAAGCCCTTTTGAATTTCGACCTTGAAAACTTGTCATCTTGTAAAAGACCATCTGTTTTGAAAGAGCATAATTTGTTGTGGAAGAGGTGGTCTCTCAAGACAGGCTTTACTGTAGTTTTATTGGCAATAACAGTATGGTCTCTACCCAATCTTTTGTTATAGATGGCAAACAGAGTGTATAAAAAGCTACCAGCAAGTGTGCAAAAAAGCTACACCTCTGCCACACTGATGTAACTTATCATCTAAAATGTCTCTCCAATTTGCACAACACAAGCATATAAATTATAAATTAAAAAAAACCAAACAAGCTTGTTTGCAACTGGCTGCTATGAAAGACATACAAGTTGATAATAGATACTGGGAGACTGACTGGAACTGATTTTCAGGAAGTTTATATTTCATAATTCTTCAGAGGAGCAATTACAACAATGTAAAGTTCAAATGGTCAACTTTAACATGATCATGGTCATATACTATTATCTCTACTGGCTCTCAAAAGCAGGTGAGGAAAACAAAGTTTCTTACAAGTCTAAATATTGTAGCTTGATATGAAGCATCAGTAATAGTCCCAAGAAACACATTCCTTCTCTGCAGGCTAATAAAGTTACACAATTATATCTTATGAGATACTCCATAATTTAGTATACCGTCATTCTCTGACCCTCTTCACTCTTTGATACACATCATTATACTCAAAGAAATCTTCAAAACTGAAGTAAATCCTACCGTTTTTCCCAGGATAAAAGCCCTAATTGATCCAATAACATTCGACAAATCTGGAATGGTGAGACAGGTTCCTTTATCTCTGTTGGCATCTGAGGCTTGGCAAGCATACTGCAAAAAGCACAACAGAATGTAAGCAATTTCAATACATGTAAACTGAAAAATAATATGTTTGATTCATTGACATTGTTTGCATCTCCTTAATAAAAATGTATGGTATTTTAGCAGAAATCTTTCAAATTTAGTTGCAACTGTTTCGAGCTATATCTATGGTGTCTTTCCTCTAAGAAAATACAACATATGTATTGCATACAACTTCTGGCAGTAATATTGGTCCTCTTGACTTGTAGAACTAAAAGACTGCTTTTATGTAATTCCTAAAATAACTATGAGTCACGAAATAAAGACTAAAATAATCTCTAATGTTTCTCTTGATGCCAAACAAAAATGTTTACACAGTAACAAAATCTCAGACAGTAAGGCTGTTTCACAATGACAAATCATTAAAAAAAATTGACTAAAATAGATGAAGGCAGACAATATTAAAAACAAAAAATGCAAATATTTAAAAGAAATTAAATGACCTATTATAAGCTTTAGGCATGCACAATTAATTTCCTTTCCAGTTATTACAAGTAAAAATATAAGTCATCAGATAGCAAAAGTTGTACTGCGAATTCACTATTTTTCATGGGGTACCAATCTTCATGGATGTCTTAGGTCCAACAAACCATGAATTTAAAGACCCAATGAATGGCGATCCTTCTTGTAAACTAAGGGACTCCCTTCCCAATGCATGAATTTAAGTGGTGACAAAAAAATGTAACATTTTGTGCATCTATGAAAACTGATACCTTCAAAAATAAATAGACCCACAGCATTTAAATGCATCCAATTAAGATTAACATTTTTACCTTTCCAAAAAGATACTCAGATATACCAAATAAAATTAACATGAAAAACCTTACCAGAAGAATATGTGTTGTGAAAAAAGTTTAAAATACAGCACAGCTCATGTGATTTTATTTCTCTCCATGCATCACTGTGGGTGTGGAGAGAACTTTGAGAGGAATAAGAAAAAGTCCTTCTATCATTTCTCTGCATGTCATAATGGACTTGCTACAGCTTCTCATGAAGAATATCTCTGTACACCATGCTTTCTCGCGAAGTTGCATCTGACCACCACTGCTTCACTGCTGAGTGGACATAACTGATTGTTTATGACTACAGCAAGCATGTGCTAAGTTTCATTCAGAGAGGAGGAGAGGAAGCACTGTTGGGCACTCAGCTATCTATGTTCCTGCCCTCATAAATTAAGAGACATGTTCTTTTCTTTGTAACTCTTCCAAATCAAATTTTACACAACATCAAATGTTATCAGTTGAATGCCAAATGAAAATACAATGTACTTAAAAATTAGTTGTGTGTGTGTGTGTGAGAGAGAGAGGGAGAGAGAAAGAGAGAGAGATGATGATGTCACTACTTTTGAAGACATGTCAATCTGTACTCATATTTTCGTGACGCATGCATTCCTCCTCCCACCAACTATATAACCCTCGCACCAACTATATAACCAATGCTGTATGTTTGATGAAGTTGCATATAGAGCTGCATTAAAAAGTAAAAAGTGTGATCAGATTGCAGTGTTTCCATTAGGATTGAGCTACTACTGGTACTTCATACCAGCAATGATGTAAGAAGTAGGTACAAGACCAAATTTAACTGGTACAAATGTTAATCAACCAATCCCATCAATTCATGGTTTATCACTTGCATAATGTTGTAAACAATACTTTAGAGTAAGAAAATGAAATTAATGAGTTTCCGACATTTACAGGAGCTGCGTTTATAATGTACAGCATCACAAGTCAACAGCATGACAATATAGTCCATTCCACAAGGCATCGTTAATTCCAGTAAATTATCAGATCAGCGTCATCAAATGTAACTAAAAGTAACTAATTTCTTTCACACGAAGTATTAAAAAGAATGAGGTACTTTTAGCTACATTTAATGACACTGTCCTGAACATTTAATGAGTTACAGATAGGATAAAATTCACAATGCTGTCTGGAAGAAACTCGAGTGTGATCTCATTCCAATATCACCACTGTCAGTCACCAACTTAATCCACACACAATCACCAACTTTGGTTCTGAGTTCACTCATAAATAGTTAAAGTGTTTCCATGTACTGCATAAAATGTTTAGTTTCATTGGCTTTGTGTGGGTGAAAGCCTTCAACTTAAGCATGGCTAGATCACATAACTTACAGTCATCTATAAATAGAAACTGGCAAATTCCAAACCAAGCTGGTCCCCCAGCAAACAAATACATGGTTATCAATTTGTTTTGAACAAGATAAATAAAAGCACTAATGGTATACAAAAAGTAAACTCCATAACACTAAAGTATCTCAAAATTCAAGATTCTTCAATCAAACGGAATGAATGTCTCGAAATTCAAGATTCTTCAATGCAAATGGAATGAAGCATAAAGTGACTGCTTGGATTAATGTCCATAAAAACAGAAAGGGGTGCTTCAATTTTTATTGTTTTATCTTGAATGAAATATCAAATGCTTGCATCCCATCAAAGAGATAAGCCAACTCTCCTAGAGCTATGTTGTTGCCAACAATTACTGATCGTAGTCAGCAGAGATATGGGACTAAAACTTTATGAAAAGAATGTCAGCTTCTTACAGACTTTGATGTTGAGATGTTTAACTTTCAAGACTTAAAACATGTTTTACAGTTTGTATGTAAATAAGAATGGCCTCATTTTTTTTTGGTACAGAGGCAATTTTAAAATCTGGCATATAATGGTGTAATGGAAGCTTTGGATAGGTAAAACATGGTTCTCTTCATATGCAATAAGCAGACTCATTGACATTAAAGTCTTATTGTTGATAAAGACTTCTTAGCTCTCTCTCTCTCTCTATATAGGGGCCCCGAGTGGCCGAGTGGTCTAAAGCGCTGATCGTTACGGATCACTGCCATCTCACCTCTGTCTGCGTGAGTTCGAGTCCATTGTTGATAAAGACCATTAATACTGGCCGCCATGTATAGCCTATCTAGTGCTGAAAAATGGCGTTAAACCCTATAACAACAACAACAACAACAACAACTCTCTCTATATATATACACACACACACACACACACACACACACACAAATACACTAATATTTTATATTTAAAAAATTACCGAAATGCTTTCTCAAAGCGGGGGGGAGGGGGGGCAGTGATTACTGAAAAATGTGCTGCAAGACATGGAGTTACATCTAAAAGTTAATGTCATATTTCTTTTAAATTGACCATGACTGGGAAAAGATGAAGAAGTAAACCACAAATTTAATACAGGGGATAACAAGCAATTAAAAGGATTCAGGTGCAGGGCTAAAGGATTGGATGTCTGTTGTCTCAACATGTCGAAAATAGAATATCAAAAACATGATTTCATTTTCAGATGAAAAGATGAACTTAAATACCATTTACCAAATCTTCAAATTTCTTTGTGTGAAAGAGACAGGGAGAAAGACCCATATGCAGAATTGCAGAGGACAGGCAACTACATGATAGTACTTATTTAAAATAAAAATGAATAAAAAGGTACATAAAACAATCCAGGATGTTGGACTGGATTTTGTTTTTGTTTGTTTGCAGAATCAACAGTAGGTCTGGTATTCTAGTCTCACCCCCTTCCTGAAAAACCTGACAATTTCAGGTGCAGATGTAATCACTGATGGTTTGCCTACTATGCAAATGGCACTCCTTGTATTTCTCTGTATCCAAATCAAGAACAAATTTAAATTTTAATAAAACAATTTTTTCAAAGTATTGCAGCCTATATACCTAAACATCATTTCTATAAATAAGTAAACTAAATAAACTGGTTTTACTAACTTAACACGAGAGTGAGAAAGAGATTGATTGAGATTTTAGATAATGACAGTGAGATATGATAATCTCGAACATCATATAATTTATGTTGAAACATGAAAATACAAACAAGCAAACTTTATTTCTCCTTTGTTGGAAATAAAATCTGAAAAGTTATGATTACAACTTAACTATCAAAGTGAGGAAGTGAGAGATTAATCTTAGAATCATAAAATTTTTTCCAACAATATTGTTCATTTCAGCAATAAATTTAGTTCAGTTTAATTGTGGAAAAACTAAGACTTCCACAATTAATTGCTGGTTTATAATTGACGCTGTTAGATGATGTTCCAAGTCAATCGCTTTGTGATATATAAATGACAAGCCAAGGCTGATATATATTTCACTGATGCTAACTCTTATCAATATTTTATAACAGTGTTGACAATAGCTACTGATTTGATTTCTCTCTTTGAGACAGACCATTTAATTTGCAAAATGGAGATAAAGATTAGAATTCTTTTTTGAATAGCTTGAAAGCAATTGTCTTGCTCTGATTTGCAAAAGGAAAGAACTTAATTCACACCAAATTTCAGTTGGAAAAACAATTTATTTTGTAATGAAAGAAAAAAATTATTCTGGCTGGAACGAAAATCCCAGCCCCTGCAAACACTCATTGAAAATCAAGTAGATGATCCTTTATCATGACCCTATTGCATCATAATATAGGTGGCTCATTCAAGTTGTGGATATGCAACCTTGTGAACTTCAGTTGTGCTGTTGCTGACTGTAGTCATTAATGCTCAAGAAGTAAGCATACGGTTTGCATTTCTGCGTAAATTTAATTCTGTTCTTTTCTTCTACTGTAAATAGCAGTGGTTATCAGTTGGAATTTAACTGTCCATATCACAAAGGATTACTTTTCCTTTCTAATGATAGGATAATTTATACTGTTCAAGGAAAACCAAACGAAGGGCCTCTTTGTCAAGTCAGGTGGTAAGCTTGTTCAGATTTCTTTGAATAAAATAAAAATGTACCATTCAAAGAATTGTCAGTGATCTACTTTCTACTGATCATTATGTAAACTTCTTGAGCTACATTGATTAAGCTGTATTGGGAATGCATGTAAGTAATGGACACTGGCAATAACTGCAAACAGAAGTATATTAGAAACTGATCAACTATTTATAAACACAAATGTATTGAATATACAAGACTCTTTTTAATTGTGAAATGCACAACAGAAACAGAAATGATTCTTCACATGGTATCCAAATGTAAATCACTCTTACATCTCTGATTTTCCATGGATAGTCTTCATGCATTGGGTATTCAAATATGAAGCGGTAATGTCTGCCGAGTTGTGGTGGTGATTTGTAGGTATCTACCCCTCCACTGTGAAATTCACAGCAGAGAGAACCAAATAGTGATTAACTACTCCACCATGACATGACAGAAATTACAAATCACATGAGATATACTGTACTTTGCAAATTACTCTTAATGCAAAACTAAATATTTCCCAGCTTTCTTGTTCATCCTCAATGATATCTTTTCTTGGCAGCTAATTCATGACTCGAGGTGTTCAATTTTAAAAGCTCTATCTGGTAGATATTACTAGCTTTGTGACAAACAAATGCTACTTAAATTCACCTGATTTGAAAATGGTGCTATTCACTACAGACTGAAGTACAAACAATGCCAGGTCAAAAGTGAGTAGCCACTGGAGTCAAAATGTCATTTAGCAAAATAGAATTTCAAATGGTCACTGGATGATTAAGAACTATTCTTCAAGCATGACTTCATCTGAGTGCACTGATGAACATTTAAATGAACTCTGAACATGCAAATTTATAGTGGCTCCTATTTTAGACCTTCATGGTTGCATAATCATAACAGGGTGCTGTGCAGTAATGAACTGATAGACTGATAGAAGCAATGACAATTCAGTTAGGAAAGAAAGATTTTAATAGGAAATATCTGAAATTATAAAAACACCACAACCTTCAATTAAGAAATACCTAAAAATGTTTCAGAAAGTGGGGTCAATAGAAAATGATGGTTCATACAGCCAAAGAGAGTTGTTTTACAAGGACTTTTCAAGGACTTCCAAAAGTTATCAAGAAATATTGTCACTAGAAACTGAACTTTCTCCATTTGTTATTTTTCTTAACTACCAGTGTTGTGACTCACCAAATTTTATGTTAAATTATATTTTTATTCCTTATCTTTTGGCAATATGCAAAATAATGATTCTTCAAATAAAAGTGATATAATTCATACAGTTTCCACATTTTTATCCCTTCAAATAAATTGTGAGTTTTTAGCAAATTCAAGGAGTTTCTCAATATATTCAAGGAGTTTTCAAGGGTAACCTGAATGTCTTGTTTTTAAGTACAAGGAGATTTTAAGGTAATGCTTCAAATTCAGCATTTTTTCAAGGTTACATGAACTATCGTAACAAGAACCTAGTGGGGGAGATCTGAAATCATAAGGTAAAGTGATCATCATGCACTTTCTCATCTTGTTCATCACAATCATTGGCAATCTTTGCTGGACCTTATCTACAGTACAAGCCTTCCACAAACTTTAGTCAAGGTATGTGGTCTTGAACTAAAGATATCAAGCAAAAACGACTTTTCTACTTTCAGTTTTTGATTTCAGCTCCAAATCAATTGGCTTATTCTTGACCAAATTGTGTCAGTCATCCACACACTAAAACTAAAACACACGAGAACTAAAATACTTGTTCAGAAACTATTGTTCAGTCCTACTGAGCTTGGCCTTTGACCTGTTAACCCCCAAATCAACCGGCTTCTTCCTTACTCCAAGTGCAAGCCATCCACAATGTTTGGTCCAGATCTATGATATAAAACAAATGTTAGTGTGTAGAAAAAAAATTTCTTCTTTCATTCACAGTGACATTTACCCATGACACAAAAACTGATAAGCTTCTTCCTTATACCATATATTTTCAGCCCTACTGAACCTGACCTTTGACCTGTTGACCCACAAATCAAATGGCTTCTTCCTTGCTCCAAGTGCAAGCCATCCACAATGTTTGGTCCAGATCTATATATAAAACAAATGTTATTGTGCTGAAAAAAGTTTTCTTCTTTCACTCAAAGTGACATTTACCCATGACACCAAAACTAATAGGCTTCTTCCTTACATCATATACAAGTGGGCCCTGAGTAGCCAAGTGGTCTACAGTGCTTGCCTTTACAGATCACAGACATCTCACCTCTGTCTGTGTGAGTTTGAGTCTTGTCTTGCCAACATGGATATGTGAGAAAGCTTGCCAGTAGCTTCGTGTGCATTGGAGGCTTGTGGTGTTTTCCAAGGGTTCTTCCTCCACCTGTTATACTGGCCACAAAGTATAGCCTACAATGTTCTCAAAAATGGCATGAAGCCCACAACAACAACCATATACAAGCTATTTGCAAAGTTTGGTACAGGTAAATGGTAGAAAAGTCATCACTATGGAGAAACATAATAGGGAACAAACTGATGGATGGACAGACAGAATGATGAACATCATAACATGTAACACTCGGCCTTATGGTGGGCATTTTTAAAAACATCAAATCAAATCAATGGCCTATCTCATTCATTTTGTTCTGACATTTGAGGTTCCCTCAATCTTGCAAAAGATTAATCATCCAAGTGATTACAATTTATAAGAACCAATGGATCCATCACAAATTATTAAATGTAAAAGTACCATTTCTTCATATTTTTGTCAGTAGATTGATGGAATATAGCAATGGTATTAGCTTTCCTTCTGTGACACCAATTTAAGTGGTCTACTCATTTTTTTTATACCTAATACTGTATTTAAATGGCAGCACTTTCAAACGGGAATTAGTTTCTGATAAATCTAGCTGGAGAGTTGGACTTCCTTCATCATGACACAAAAGGAATAACAAGATAATTCGATTCAAATAATGAAAGAATTAAAAAGCATCAAAAATATAAAAATTAAAAACTTGAATGGAGTTGAGCCAAAAATCAAACATGTTTGCAATTTTTGAAAGCTCCTATAATTTTTGTCAATATGATTCTGCACCTGCTATCACTGAAATGCCAATATAACTGTTAACTCTCAAGTAATTTTGGATCCTCATGGTATTGGAATATTTTTATTGCAAAAACAGTTTATGATGAATTTTCTATTGTATTATTTCTGGAGAAATAATGCCCAACTGTTAGTTTTAGGTCTGCATTAAGCTTAGTAGTCAAACAAAACTGTGGTATTGAAACAAATATGATGAAAGGCTGATTTGTTGAATTAATCAAGATGTTTCTAAGTTAACTTTTGTTGTTGCTTCTTAAAAGGTCCAAATCTCTGATAAACTATGACAGCCGAGTTTATATTTTAACCAAAATCTGCTCATTGATAAATGAACTACATGTTAAATTATCAACCAGGTGAAATAACACATCCTTCATTAGAGTCTAAGAAGAAAAAGTTTATTACTTATCATATACAATCGCTTATAAGTGTCTGTTTTATTTACTGAAATTTGATTCAAACAGAACAGGGGCTGCCTTATATCCAGCAATAATATTTGAATCTCTAGATGTTAACAGTACATACAAAAACACTCCATTGAAATATTTCAATGTTTTCATGCCATTATTCCCATTCAGAAATGCATATATAGTATGCACTGAGGTTGATCAGTTTCATTAGAGTATTCTTTACACAACACTTGGATCTACAGTTATTTACATTTTAATAATTTTAAAATATTAATGGAAAATTAAATATTACCCACTACAAAGTCAATTGTCCCTCAATGTTGTTTACCATGGTTGTCTACTAGTAACTACATTGCTTCCAGTTTTGTTCATGTCTGAGCAACCTTTATTTGTATTATATTGTTTTGCTGTATCAACACTGTGTTTGATACAATAAAAGTTTTGGTTTGATTTATATTCTTTCCATAATCCAGGTGTAACTACCAAGTGATCTGCCATTTCACATGGGCAGATAAATCCTAGGCTTGTAAAGGTAGCATTGAATTTGTTTTCAACTTGACAATCCTTTTGATCGAGCTGCGAATATGATACTTGTGCAGGTACAGTCCTACAACTCTCTGTGTGCATTGGACCATAATACCTTAGCACCCTCATTGTTTTTCCACATGACAACCCTTTGATTGCACCATGAATGAGATACCTGTTCAGTTGCATCCTTTAATTGATCTCACCAACTGTATGATAGAAATGTCATTTAATGAGCCCCAGCTCAGTCTAGACATTAGCACCAGTAAAGGTACGGAATCGGAATCAGATGATATTTACGATGACTAGACAGTGATTGAGGATTTCAGCACCATATTTGGCCACTCAGATGATGAGGATGAATTCTTAGGCTTTGTACTAGATGACATTAGACAGTTGCATTTTTTGGATACTGTGAGTCTCAAAAGTGTGGACTTGACTGTTTATTATTTGTAAGATGTGGAATTAACATATTAAATGATACTGTGAATCAGACTATTCTGGGCTACTGTTGTTTTATCAGTATGTAACATATAATGGAATTCACGCATGTATTATAGCTATAAATAGATTTAAAATGTCAATCAATATGGATTTCAACGGATTTATGACACAAAGATGAAAATGTAAGTTAATAATTTATTTGTGACATATTCCACTCAATAATATAATTGTATTTTACACTGGTTTTGTCTTTATTTTTCATATCGATCTATTCACTTTGGTTGTTTATTTAAGTGCAATTCTGACTCACTGACAAGAAGTCATCTGTTCAGGCAGATTGGACAAAATACACCTGGACTTATAGAGGGTCAAAGAAAAAACTGCTTTTTGCAGCCCTAAAAAGCGGGTTGACTTATAGTTGGGTCAACATAAAATTGAGTATATACAGTAATTAGAAGTTAGCACAATTTCACACAAATAAAGTGGAAGTAATACTTTCAGATATCAATATTAGTATCATTCTATGAAGGAAGCTCCCTGTCCTGATTAGCAATTAACATATTTGTATACATATAGATATGACAAGAAATCACAGCAATGTACAAAATCATGAAGCTCACAAAATTATGGTTAGTGTTAAAGTTTCAACTGAGAAAGATTTTATCTAAGTGACAAAGGTTACACAATTTAAAAAAGTTCAGAGAAAGAATTAGAAAGAAATGTAACCACAAACAGAAATGTATTTATCTATTTGGTGCCACGAGATCACTTACAAAAAAAAGTGAAGTGCTGATTGAAATGTAAATTTCTTTACTTTGATGGGGAGAGAGGGAGGGGATGCTAATTTTAATAGAATAATGCTCATCACTATTGCCTTGCTTACTGTATAACTAGAAACCTGGTATAGAGGTAACCCTGAACCAGTCTGACTACCACATAATTGGCTTAAGTGGGATACCCTTACTCTTTGACTTATTCCAGACAATGATTGGACCATTAAAATGGAGTGGGAATATGGAATCTTGCAAAAATAACAGGTAATACATACATTATTAAAATCAGTTTCCCCTTTCCTCCAAATACATTTTAATATCAATAACAGAATATCTATCACTATTGCTTTGCTAAATTTGACAGTTTAGAGGGGGGCTAATGGCCTTTAAAAACTGGTACAAAATTAATATACTCCCCCTTATGGAAAGGGTGTCCACTATTATATGTTGACAGCAAATTGGGCCTCTTTTTTTTGTCATAACTATTGGGCCCAAGGAAAAAAAAAAATGCCTTGGCTTTGGTGCACCCAAGACTGAAGGTAAAAGAAGGATAAAGTAGTGTGTGATCTCCAAAACACAGCTCTCACAACATCCTTTAATGGTGAGTAATGAAAAAAGGTCCAAAGAGTAGAAATAGGCCTGACTTCATGGGCTTTAGTTCTCATGAATGAAAGGCCTCTCTCTATGAAGGACTGTTAAGCTTTCTTGAAAGTGAGGTTAATCCAACTGGAAATGATTGATGCTGAGATATAAGCTGAGCTCTTCACAGGTAGGAAGATAAATTTTCTACCCTTTCTTCTACCTTCCGACACAGCCAAACAAAACCATAATGCCATAATTGAGCGGAGAATAAAATGCAGGGCTACCCAAAGAAGCTGGTTTTTGCACACACCCCTCCCCCTACTGACAATGAAGAAACATATTCATGAACTGTAAACAATCATTTTCTATAATCATGAAGCTTAATGGGTAATGTTCTATGTTCTTCATATGTTGGTTCATAAAGAGAGATTTGACAAAGCTTACAACATGCATGAACGATTCCATTTAGGCATTAATGAATGAGATACTGGTTTTTGCAGTTCAATATACTTTATAATATTGGAAAGATGAGCCTACTAACCAACAGCTGAATCATGAGAGAACTCGGGTGTGCTGGACAGTACTGCCCTATATCCCATAATAGTACAAACTGATAATTTTCTGCCGTCGAACAGGAAGAAAATCTGCCTCTGCACTCACAGAGAGACAGCCAGGATTAATGTCCTTTCCAGTGGAACATGAACTAATCCAAGGTTGGTGAGATATTCATCCCCATGTAAATGAAATCCTGAGAAGGGATTAGCTTGGATTTTTCTCTGTTTGGAATGAGTCCTTGCCAGTTCACTGTAGACCAGAAGCAAGCCACTGTGAATCAACCAGACTCCTCAGGTAGGAAGCACCTACTCCCACCACCCAGGAAAAGGTTTTAAAAGCAGAGGCTAGGTTGAATGTTACAGCCTGAAATTATAGAACCTTCCAGTGCAGGCAAAACTGGAGATATTACCTGTGGGATGAGAAAGTATGCCTCCTGAAGGTCTGTGGATACAGCCCAATCACCAGTCACAATGGTCGAACAAGGAAGTAAAAGGTGATTTGGATATGATGCAGCCCCAAAGAGTCTCTCCAAACTGGAGAGGATTTTCTTGACCTCCATGCTCTAAGACTTTTGGGATACAAATCCTGGAGGTGGGGGAGAAGGCAAATTATTTACTGTCTTATCTCATCTTCCTCCTTTGTTTTAACCATCAGGTGGGAACAGGAAGGGGACCCAAAATGATGAGGAGGGACTGTATTGTGAGCTCGTTTAAGTGCAGCAAAAACTACAGGACATCATTATCCTGTTCTTGCTTCTAGGGGCATGTGGGGGTGGGGTGGGGTGGCAAGAGCAGAAGAAGAGGCAGAACTTCCTAAACCAGTGTCTCTCTGATAAGAGGGAGAACTGGGGATTAGGGGTATCCTCATCCCACAACTCATGAGGAGTAGCTGGACTGCCCACAGAAGCAGTCTTTCTAGGAGAATGGGAAAGAAAACTTTTTTAGTACTCATGTTTCTCCTATAATACTTACCTGACCACATTACACTAGGATAACTTTCTTTTCCACCTCCAAATCCAGCCCTCCCGAAAAGACAGAAAATGTCTTTTTGTGTGTGTGCGTGTGTGTGTGTATATATATATATAGAGAGAGAGAGAGAGAGAGAGAGAGAGAGAGCGAGAGAGAGATAAAGATAGACAAAGGGAAGCAACTATTATGGGTTAACTCCCCTTTTCACTGATTTGGTAGCATCTGATTTAAACCAATTGTTTACCTGAGCAACACCTTATAGGATGATCACATTGCGGGACAGAGTGGGAGGGATTATTTATAATGTGATATATAAAGTATTATAGGAGAAATATAATTTTGTCAAAAATTTGCTTTCTCTGGCAAATACATTACCTGAACACATTACATTTGGAAGATAGATAAGAGGAGGAGGAAATGCAGAGTATCCTACCTCTACCTGTGTCACCCAGCAGAAACATGATTGCTCTACTAAGAGAATGAACTTCAACTCTTAGTTCAGGACAACAAGAGACAATTTGTTTATACATGTCCACAGGAGATTCATGAGGTATTGCACACTTGATTAATGTCTCAGCATCCAACGTTTTAGGTGAATCCAGCAAAAGTGGCATATTCATGACTGTGTCAAATGTTGTATTTTCATCAATAAGCAGCGGTCACTGTCTGTGCAGCTGCCACTAATCAAGTTCTTTCCTTAGCAAGGCCATCTGGCGTAAACTGAAGCTAGAGAAGGCAGACTGCATGCCAGTCAGCTTCCTCTACTATGTCCCAAATTAAGATATTACATCCCAGGCCATGCCTATGGAAACATAAACGTGAAACTCCTGCATGGGGGGGGGGGTTTGGGGGTTGGGGTTGGGGTTTCTCTCCTGAGTTTATAAGTATCTCTCATCCTTCCTATCACTCAATGAAATCTCCTGCTTATGCAAAATTATATGAAAATTTTTAATTTTTTCCATTTTTTCATCCGATTCCAGTGTAGTATATCAACAGTAATACTGAAGGTGATCATGTGACTGAACTGGCTAAAGCAGGGTGTGATCATGTAGCTGCTAATTTCACCCTATGAACCTGTTGGCATGGTCAGCTGGCTTTATTATTTGAAGTTTGTTGTGGTGGAATATGCTATATGTGAGCAGAAGTAATTCGGAAAGGATTCAAGAAGGTAATTGATTACTATTTTGTTATTAAAGAGCCCAATCAGCATAAACCAATAAACATTACTTTGAATCTCTCCACAAGGTAGAACTGGGTATGACCAAATATTTTGTACTGCAGTATTTTTGAACATACAGTGATATATACCTGAATTCTGATATCATAAAAGCATATTAACAACAACAACAAATACACCATCTGTGAAATCCATGTCCATGGAATATGCATCAATTATGGTTAAAATTATAAGTTCCGCAATACTATTTGCCAACCTGATAGTTGAACATAATCTCTTGTAAGTGACCATCTGGACAACATGACCAGCAATTAAAATTTTTTGGTAAAATATGCATGAATGAATGCATCACAAAAAATGCCAAAGAACATTATTTAAGCCTTTTTAAACAATAATGTAAACTGGATTAAAGTACTTGTCACTGTCATTATAATCCATAATGAATGTGATGAATGGGGTATTTGTCTCAGTTTATAATACTAGTAGGTGATAACTGTTTTTCAGATTTGACTGTCAGTAATAAAGATCAGTGATAATGTTGATCATGATAATAACAAAGGTGTCTGCAAATTAGGCTTAAGTCACAAGGTGGGGGGGCTGTGTGTGATGGTATTGTGTATGTGCTTGGGATGGAATTATTTAAATTTCTTGGTGGAATCAGTAGTTTTACAGACATTGCCACATTCCAATGCAGACACTAAAAAGGCCATTTTCCATTCTGAGGAACAATTCAGGCTGACTCCAGAGGAAACCTGGATCCAGTAACAGTACATCATCTCCTAAGTGTTAATATCAACAAGGATGAGGACTGCCACCATTATATACAAAGATGTTCTAAGATGTGATGTGATGTGATGTGATTATGATTTTTAACGTAGCTTTAACAATTTTTCAGTCATATCGCTACGATGTCTGCGGTGTGGCAGTTTATAGTGATGTCTAGCACTGGGGCATCATGCCGCAGACATGTAGCATGATGTCCCACCCAGTCACAGTATCCTGACACCAGGCCGACCAGTCCTAACACTAACCTCTTAATGCTGAGCGCCAAGCGAGGCAGCTGTTAGTACCATTTTGTAAGTCTTTGGTATGACTCGACCGGGGATCGAACCCACGACCTCCCGCATCCGAGGCGGACGCTCTAACCACTAGGCCACCGGAGCGGTTAAGATAAACATAAACGAAGAGTATGAATGGCAACAACTTACTGTGAAATTACTGAATTGATGAGATGTAAATTTATTCAGTAATTGTAATTTTTGTCCAGATGCATGATAAAAACTGAGTTGAATAAAATCCTCCCTCTTGTGAGGTCAAAACTCCTGAGCAAATTTTGGAAATTGCCTATCTGTCCTATTATAGCCTGTCTCTTTTATAACGAGTGTGCAAAGACAGTTGTAATACTTACTTGTGGCAAAATTTTAATCAAGAACTGCTGAAGCAAATGCTAAAATATATTCTGAAACTATTACACTGGAGGAATTACCCTAACACCAGCTAAAAAAAAGAAGAAAGGAGACGAGCACTGCAATCATTTCCCCTATAGTATCGAGAAAGCTAACATCACTTTCAAGTAATGCAAGGACTGAGGGGATAATCACTCAATAAAAATGGAATATTATAATAATTTGCTGAAAAATGTATTTAAACACATTAAATGAGAGCAATTTACAAGGAGTGAATTGAACATGTCTTAGCATTACAAGTGTCTGAGGAAAAGTGAAAAAGTATCCTGCATGAGCTGATGTTGTGGTAGTAAGACTGGATCTGGATTCACTCTGTTCTAGGCTTCTACATTGTTCCATATAATGAGAGGTACGAATTATGAGCTCAGATGAAGGAAAATAAGAGTCCCTGAAGGTAAGCAAGGCAACAGGGACAGGCTATGTAATGCTGTTAATAATTGGGTAATGTTTTATGATCTACTAGGAATCCAGCAAATCCTTACTTATTAGATCTGGCTACATATTTCCAAGTGCAGCATCACGGGGCCAAAATTCACTGATGCATTAAGATTTTAAGATAAAACAGGTGAATGATAAAGTAAATAAATGAACTGCATTATTAAGTTGAATATATAATGAATTCCTTTCTTTATACATTAGTGGTGTCTGATGTTACACAAGTCTTGCCAATTTCCAACTTTGACCATGACCATTCACCCCCCTCCCACCCATGGAATTGTTTCATTGCTTGTGAAAGTTTACATCTCACATTTTATCATTAAAATTATTCTATAAAGAAAAATCCAATAGGTCGAGGGTAATTATGCAAAAGTTCAAGCATCTCATGTATGGACCCAAGAAGTTAACAAAGCACTTAAATATTAGTTGAATGATACTGAGACATGAAACCAGTTAGTCATCAGTAAAAACAAAACTGATATGATGAAAGTATTATGATAGTTCGCATAAGAAACAATTTAGAAAGCTAAACTTTAGCTGATTTCAGAAACTGGTATTAAACTTTCTCTACTGAGCAAAATTGGATCTTCACAACTTTCATTAGCTACAATTTTGAAGACAAATGTTATTTACTATGAAAAGGATTTCAATAATTGAAGCTGCAGTTATTAAGTACTGTGTAGGGCTATTTAACTGAAATATAAAAATCATATTGAATGCCTGCAAATTTAAAAACAAGAAATGGTTCATGAAACAAGAACGCCCAACGACAGTGTCTGAAAGGACTTAAATGCAAAACTTATTATAAATGCGTCATGGACTCATGTATGGACAAGTTTAACACTACATGCTGCTACCAGTGCTATTGTCAGGCATTTAAAAAAACTGCAGAGATATCAAAATAAAGTTTTACAACCCTTCCTTAGCCCTAAGACTATCAAGAAAACATTTTAACTCAAATTCATATTTGAATAAAATTCTGGCATCTGACTGGTAAGAAATTTGGTGTTAACCAACCAGATGTCAGCAATTTGAATCAAGTCCAGGTGGCAGCATGAAAATGTTTTTTACCTAAAGAAATATGACTTTACTACTCTCTTTTAAAATGGTGACTATCTTGACTTCTATAATGCATCAAATGTCTAATGATTTAGTCCATCTAAAGAAGAAAGGAAGCTTTAGTAATATTCATTATTGCACCAATCCATAATTTTGTAAGCTTTAAGCCAGTGATATTATTACATAAATGCATACTCTGATTAACTCTACACACTTACTGGTCATCCTCCATTCGTCTGAACAGGGCATAAAATAAAAATCTGGTTATTCCAGTGTGCATGTTTTTTTCTGCATTGTTTTAAAACAGTATTTCTGATTAAATTCAGAACTACCATCAATAATATAGACAATAAAGTATTTTAACACAGGCATAATATTGTTAGATGCATTCTGACACGTGCAATTAGAACTGGAATTTCTACAATAAACAAATTAAACATTAACAATACAGACACGAATCTTTAAAAAGCTTTAAAAGCACAGGTAAATTCTAAAATAATATAATCAGCTTCACTCTGCAACTAAAATATTGGTTACTAATTTTTAACAATCCATAGAGGTTACAGCTATAACAAATATAGTCCAAAAATCTTTTAATCTTTTAGATATGCCAACAGGCTGAAGTATCATGATGTGTGGTAGAAGCACCTATGAATGTACAAATTATTTCCAAGATATCATTGTACATCTTTTATAGTACAGGCAATGCATAACAGCTAGCATGACAACTGCTTTTTATTAAGTGTTTCTGAGATAAATGTTGATCATTTTAGATATTGTATAGTTTTTCCAATATTCTCATGAATAGTTACATTAACTTTTAGTTTGAGAAGAAATTCATATAATGAATATTTTCTAGAGAACAAATACTACCAGCATTATGCAATTCAGCATGTTTATACAATACATTCAATGCATGTCTTGAACAAATTATACAGTGGGTGAATACACAGCATAAATGCATTCATGCATCTGTATAATGAAGATGCATTCAAGTTTTACATGTTTAAGTAAACTGGTAATTTTGTCATACATGGGTTTTATATAATCTACATACCCGCCTTACATTTGCCTTTGCACCCCAACACCAGGTTTGGAAGCTATGCAGGGCTGTACATATTGGATAGCCCAATTCCTGGGACTAACAGATTTTCTGTCAGACAAGTGCCTGATGGCAAGAGTTTTTTTCAAACTGGGTGTGTGTAATGTTTGTACAATAAAAAGTCAAAATTATTTTTTCAGGACTGATGCACTGCCTTTTTCTTGTATTTACTCTTTTGGATCAGTATGTTTTCTTATATAGGGTGCTAAACTAGTTTGCAGCACAGAAATGGCTTCTAGGAAGTGCCAATTATGTGCAAAATTGAAACTTTCCAAACTTGACAAAAGACACACGGTCACGTATTTACAGAAGCAAAATGGCTTTATTTATTGACATTGAATAAAAGTCTGCAAATAATAAGTGGTATGTATCCAGGGTCTGATTTTTTTTAAAGCTTCAAGCTGCATGTCTGATTGGTAATCAGTTGAATTGCTTCAAGTAGTTATTAACACCATCTAAAAAATATTTTTGTCCCCAACTTACTACTACATTAAAATCCATTTTTGCCTTTTATACATGCAAATTTTGAGTTTTCCTAATGAATATGAAGACCAAAGGCGACATAAACCATTGCCTGCTCATGATGTTGTGTATACAAACAATACAGACTTAAATGAAGCAGCACCTGGAGTAATGACCTTGTATGTTCTAAATTCAATAAGATTTTGCGAGAAAGTAAAACCAGATTTATTTCATATTATAAGGTGAATGTTTTTAAACAGCTGGATATGTCTTCTGAGGCAAAATTAAGTGCCCTTTAGAAGTTCATGTACCAAGTACCATTTTGTTTTATAGAAGACTTACAAAAAGCATGAAATACAAGAAACCTTATTTTGTATTGGATAATTTGAAAGAAATTTTTTTTTTTAGCTACTTATATTTACAAACAGGCAACTAAAATGGAAAACAATAAACATGTATATTCATCCTAAAAATGGACATTTGTATGTAATAAATACCCAGAAAAATATCACACATACATGTAGAAAGGTAAACACATATGTTACAGTATATAAACCAGTGTTTAAAATGATTATATTACAGCACTTATACTAGTGCATAATAATTAAGAGTGGATTAAAGTATCTAAACCTACATTAAAAAGTTCTCCCTTTTCTGATTCTGACTTGGACATTTGGTAATGGAAAATGATGACATTATCAAGATGAAACATGGGACAAGAAAAGACTATTCTTTGGATAAGTCACTGTAATTTGTCCTGGGGAAGGGTTTGGGAAAACAATCTGTACAGCCTTGCTTGTCATTTCAACTTGTTTACATACATGCATGAAGTTATATACTTTTTTGCAAATATAAAGGAAAGGAAAATGGCAGTGTGTACCTGGCATCTGCTTTGTGCTTGCTAAAGTATTCCAGCTCTGCCTCCTTTTGCAGGAGTACCATATTCTGCATCATGGATTCTGCCGTTTCATTAAGGTCTTCTGGGACTGGTGCTTCGATATTCAGGGGCACTCCAGGTATAAGCAAGCATTCAGGACTTGTTTGGCCAACATACCCAAGAAGCTGTCCAAAGAAATAAGTAATACAGATATACAGCTTTTCAGAAAATGTCTTTAAAGTTTATTACCGGTAAGTGACATTTTTCTTTGTAAACAGTACAGTATTCATTATGAAAAACAAAATATTTGCAATCCCAAGAAAACTTAAAAACATAGGCCACAGTAACAGATTTTGTACCAACAAGCTGCCCTTAAATAAAAATCAATAATAATAACAAATGTATTATATTCACACTAAATGCAATGATTCTAACTTTGCAGTCAATTTAAAACAGAACAAACCTTTCCAGCAGCACCAAAATAATTAGTGAAACCTGTTTATAATGAACATTAGTAAAACAAATATTTGGAGCAAGAACTAATCTGTGTCCAATTATATAATTATTTAGTTTGTACTGGGGATGAAGTTTTTTCAAATATTTTTATATACGTTTGACCAACTCCCTAAATTCCACTATTAATTACAATTGAGATGAAACTGCTCTATATGCAGTTTTTGACAGGATAATATCGTGTATACTCATGGACAATGCAACCCACATATAGGTCATACTCCTTATTCAAATATGAAAAAACAGTGGTTTCTTTCCAACTCTTTTATAAGTCATGTTTTTTTTGCCATGACATTTGTTATGAAAATTGATGGCTGCACTATTATTACCTGTACCAATGCTCTTCCTTTTGTGGAATGCAAATCGTGACTATTCCATATTTGCAATATTTCATGACAGTGTTGGGGGTTCCTGACTCTCAAATACTGTCTTTTGAGGTCCCAAGGGAAGTTCAGTGCCCATGACCCCCACCAAAAGTGACATCATCTAATTGAAAGTAACTTAGAATTTCATACAAGCCTTCAGAAAATTACTCACATCAAAGTAAAAAAAAAAGAAGAAAAAAAGAAACCATGTTTTCTTTGAAGATTTAATACATTTGCAAACTTAAAACAGTTGGCAGTCTTAGCACTGTCCAATATCATTAATGCACTTGTATATGCTTCCACTCACATAATCACAACCACAGACACTGAATTAAATTAACACAATCATTAAGTTTCTCTTTGAAATCCATTGTACAGTAGAATATATCTTTAAAAGATGCAGTGTTTTGCTGTTCTCAATAGTTCACTAAGGGGTTTGAAGTTAATGCAAATGTCATTTGTTCTAAAACATAGTTTTGCTGGGCTCTGCTCACTTTGCTGATGGCTAATCCTTCCCTAAATCACAGCTGCAATTAAATGTTTGCCAAAAAATAACATGAATTACACTGTACACTATTCCAATTACTGAAATACTGTTCTGCATTTCATACATGTAAGATGAGTTCCATTTTCATTTAGGACAAACCAGACATAATTTGAAGGCTTTTGGTGAAAAATGAATTTTATCCCCCGTAAAGTACGTTTCTTCACAAATACTTACACAATCACAATATCTTAGAAGAACTACTACTACTACCTCATGAATCCAGTCCTCCCAGATAAAACTTTTAACTAAATATAGCTAAAGGTTATCTACCTAGGTGGTCAGGCAGAGTGATCTCCCCTTGATACAGGGATTGTGGCAAACCCTATGAATATCTTGGTTACTATTGGAGCATAATGTCTGCTTTCTACATGGATGTAGCTGTGAGGAGATACGGAGGGTGCATGTGTATTATAATCAAGTATTCGCAAAGAAACATTTTACAAAAAAAAAAATTAGTTTCTTTTTTAAATACGTTACCCAATCATAATACCTCAGGAGAAGAGGTAGAGGTGGAGGGAGGTACATACTCTAACCCAGGAGGTGTGATCTCTGTCCCATGATGTATGTGATACATCTTCTGGGTAACATCACTGGTGAAGACTCCATCTGTTGGCAAGTGGCTTTGGAAAGGGAAAATTTTCCCTCCTGCAATTCCAGCAGGGGTCATGAAGCCTTGTCTTATGAAGCGGTCAAGCGACCTTGAAAGGTGACCTGTTGTGCCATGGCTATAGGTTCCATCAAATCAAGTTGAGCCCTTTGGGATGAAAGATCTCTCAGGTAAAAACTGGAGAACGAGGACTTAGATCTCTATCCCACAATATGGATAATATCAATTAAAGAATGGTTCTGGCCAAAGGTGATGCTTGTTGCAACTGCTCTAACCTCGGGAGCCAAAATGTGTAACAAATTCATCTGAATTGGAGTTATTTCTCATAGGCAAAGCAAATAACCCACTTAATCCAGGACAAAAGGTCTGTGCTGTTATATCGTCCTGCCCTGTTTGAGAGGTAAAAACAGATATGATCTCCATCGATGCAACAACTCCATCTTTTAAGATACTACTTCAAGGCTTGTGTTGGATCCTGTAGGTAGCTGTAAGTGGAAGATGTCCAGAGTAAATAATGATTTCAGTACAAACATTTGGTTGCCCATGGGCAGAAGCCTGATCTTGACAATGAAAGAGAGAACCATCATAAGTGAAACTGACCTGTATTGTTGGAATAGCATGTAATCTGGGTCCCCTGATAGGGTATTATTTTGCTGATTCTGCCTACTATTGCTAATGTGATAAGGAAACAGGTCTTGTATGAAAAGTGAGTCAAAGATGCCCGTGAAAGTGGTTCAAATGGTGTTCTGTTCAATCCAAGTTAGTATATGTGTGTGTGTGTGTGTGATTTGGATTTTTAACGTAGCTTTAACAATTCTTCAGTTATATTGCTACGGTGTCTGCAGCATGGCAGTTTATAGTGATGTCTAGCACTGGGGTATCATGCCACAGACATGTAGCATGATGTCCCACCCAGTCACATTATCTTGACACCAGGCCGGCCAGTCCTAACACTAACCTCTTAATGCCGAGCACCAAGCGAGGCAGCTGTTAGTACCATTTTTGTAAGTCTTTGGTATGACTCAGCCGGGGATCGAACCCACAACCTCCTGCATCCAAGGCGGACGCTCTACCCACTAGGCCACCAGAGCGGTCCAAGTTAGTACCCATGACAGGTTCCATTCTGGTCACAGAGCCAATATTTTTTGGCCATGTATAATCAAAGTTGAAGAGGTTGTCAGATAAGTCTATGTTTGCCCAATATCCTCTCTTCCATATGATGAAAGGTGTTGGTGATCGTGGAGTGGTAACCTTTGACTGCGCTTGGTGCTAACTTTTTCTCATCTGAAAACCAGAGGGAAGTTAGCTATTTCTGGTACAGATGCCTGTTCTAGTAGAATAAGTTCTTGTGTACACCAATGTGTAAAAATTTTCCATTTGCCTTTGTACCCTTTCAGAGTGAAGGGCTTTCTTGCTTCAGCAATTCTTTCCATGACTGGCTGTGAGAACTATTTATTTCTGAATGCCTGTTTAATATGATCCAGATGTGCTGGTTCACTAGCTCTGGGTAGGGTGAAATGACGGCTCTCAGAGTTGTTTGAGATGATGAGGGAAATTTGCTCTTTGCTGGGAATTTCCATTGAGAGATTAAGGTGATTGTTCATCCACAACAGCTCCCATCTGAGTGGTGCAATGAGGATGAGATGACACTTCTGTTTTCTTGCTTTTTGCATCACCTTTGGAATCAGAGGTGTTGGAGGGTAGGCATATGTGTCCAGGCTATTGCTATCTATGGATAGCACATTGACTGACAAGGCTTTGGGATCTGGGACTGGTGAGACAAAGGTTGGGATCTTGGTATTCCATCTTGTCACAACTAGTCCACCAATGGTCAGACCAATCAGATGCATATCTGAGTGAAAACCGAGGGATGGAGAGACCATTCCATCTGTATAAGCTGATTGTTCTGAGATAAAGGATCTGCTATTACATTTTGACATCCAGGCATATGATGGACTTGGACATAGATCTGTCTTGACAACTGTCATGGAATTGTGTTTATATATTGTTTATGAGTATCCGGAATAGAATGTACTCGGGTTTTGTTTCTGTGTACAGTGTTACCTGAGGGTAGTTTATATCATACATTATTTCAATGTAGTGAGTTCTGTTCACACATTGCTGCATGAGCAAAGTGCTTACGATGGGAAAACCAATTTACCTTGAGTGCACAGGCTGTGCATTGCAACATAGCCAGTGTACATAGACGCTCACGGTACATTCAAACTTCACATTACAAAAAGTCTTGTGAGCATGGTTCCCAAGCTTTTTCTAAAGATAAATTTCCAGGTCATTTCCAGGGTTTTTCCAGGATGAAATTAATTTTTTCAAGGTTAAGACTTGACCATTACTGAATTGTATTAAAGAACAATTTAGAGTATAAAACATGAATTTTCTAAATCTAAAGATGTTTCTATTTCAAGATGCTCCAAAATAACTAAGTCAGAAAAGATGATCATGTACAAAGCCATAAAATGTATCACATGAAACAAGCTGGACTATATTCCTATAAATTGGCATGCAAAGTCATTTCCAATGTATGGAATAAACATTCTAACTTTACTTGCTGACCTGCATTATGTTGCTACGTGGAAACAACATAATGAACATAAATTAGTTTTGTTTCCTTTCAAACCTTTAATTCTAAAGAATTCTAAAGCATTATATATGCATGTTATACAAAGTAAACTTTTCATACAATAGTATGAAAAAACAATAAATGCAAAGTATTAGACTCTTATCTTGTAACGAAAAAAGTTTAACTCTCAATTAATCTGTACCAATAAAACCTAAACAAGATTTTTCAAACAACTTTAACTCCTTTATAGGAACTGGTTAAAAATCCATCATTTAAAAAAATATTTACAAAAGGGTTGATTTAAATTTTGACAAAAGACCTTCAAAATTATATATTGTTGGACAAACAAGGACTGAATTTTCTGTAAAATCATGTCTTGTAATTCGATCAACCAGTCCCCAAACCTGTATTGATGCAGGGACTTGTATCTTTGTTTACTATATAATAGAAGTGATGACAATTTCCCATTTCTCCTGCATCCTATTTAAGATCGGAAACCAATACTTCAAGCTAAATGTCACTGTGTAATAGTTTTGTACCAAAGGTCAGCTCAGAGATTCGACCTTTATGGCAACAAAGTTGGCTCAATATGAATAGCAGTCTGTTTTCTAATCCAGGTTTCCTCCAAATATTCCCATCCCATTTTTTACATTCAGACATTTAGGTTGGGGTGTGGGGTCAGCAACTGCATGTCAAAATTTGGAATTTTTGCTGCCACTGTGCGGTAGTGGCAGATGGTAGTCTCTTACCATTGGACCTAGCAAATTTAAGTGATCTTATATCAACTCATACCTGCAAGAAATCAATAGGAAAATGATTTATTTTCTCAGACATGGCAAGTATTATAATCGTTATGTCTTTAATCCACAGGCAGACTAGACAAAACTTTAGCATAAATGAAACCTGACCCGATACTCGCCATTTGCAGAACTAGTCACATGACTTCAAAAAATCTTAAACAAGGACATATGAAGTCCAATAGTCACGTGATATCAACTCCTTTTTAATGTTTACAAAAATTCAATTATATTAAATGAAAGTCAGACACCTTTTGTAAAAACCAGAAAGAACATATAATTTGCAACATATTTATTCCGAGAACAACGACAAGAAACCTGTCGCAGCAATCTGGCCAGTCCAAGTCATCAAACAGAGAGCATATGTCAACATTGTAGTCACGTGATACAACAAAACCCTGGTAGTTGTTTTCTGAATAAATATAGAGAACTTTGTGGTCTTTCGGGGTTTTTTTGTAGTTTTATTACAACTAGTATACGACTTTCAAATAATAATTTTTACTTTTTTCTGCAACATTTGAAATGGGTTATTATTGATAACACATAACTACTAGATTTATGATGTCATGAATATGTGGGTTGTGAGATACGTGTACTCGTGCATCTAGCAATTCAAATCGCGAGTACCAGGTCAAATTTCATCGACGCCATAGTTGTTTCTTGTCTTTCAGCAGATTAAAGACATAATGATTTTAATACAAGCAATTTCTGAGAAAATAAATAATTTTCATATCGATTTCATGTGGGTATGACTCGATTTAACAACGTTTAAGTTTGCTAGGCCATCTGGTAAGCAGTTACCCTTTGCTGCCACCATGTTGGCCTATTGTGATGCTTGACTGGTTTTCATACATTCCATATAAGAAATGATATGGATATCGACCTGTCTGTCAAAAAAGTCTACTAGACAAATCTAATCCACTGAGCAATTGGATTGACTCAACAAATATGTTAATGGCAAGCACCCAAATGATCTATACTGCAACCTTCGAATATTCTGGTCAGATCTCGACAAATTTAACTCACGATTAGTTCAGTTACAACTCAATTACATAATGGTTTGGAGCTTAAAGTGGAGGCAGAAAATTCTTGGGTTTTTCTTGACTTTCATCAATATTTGCAAAATTCAAGGACTTTTCACTGTTGGGAAAAAATTATGAATTCTCCTGACTTTTTCCCGATTTCCCGGTAGCGTGGGAACCCTGTGTTAGTAAGCAGTCCACTTTACAGTGCAATATCTCCAGCTGTAGAGGTATGTGAATTGTATCTTCTTATCTGTATAATATGTTCTTTCTTTCATTCTAATATTTACTGTGCAGTTTTTATAGTTTTGAACTGTGTAATGCAATGTTAGATATTATTAGATTTTATTATAGTCTGTTTTCAAGTTCACCAGCGTATAACTGAACAGAAGGATTGTATTCACATAATGTTGCATGAATGAAGGGATGAGAGAATGTTACTTCAAGTTCTGTAAGAGTCTCTTCAGACACAGGTTCACTTATGAACCTGATTATTATTATAACTTTATACGGCGGTCCCGATGATATGATTTTTATAAAATGATCAACTCCACTTACAAGCATGCATCACATTACTCAATGTGTGTTATACATGACCGTGTCACTGATATTATACGGATTTAGATATTTTATTTTCAGCTGAAAGGAGTGAAGGGCTGAAGAAGTGATGGAGTGATAAAGCAGTAGTGACTGAGCTATCCTGTGTCTTTGTGTCTGCACCTTACTGTAGGTGTTGTTTTAGCCATAGTGCTAATTTGGATTGGTATATACCCGGTGTGCTGTTGTCAGTGGTGATGTTGGCATGGAGGAATACAGTGGTTATCTTGTAGCTTTGGGACCAACAGGTCTGCAAGGAACAAGAGGTTATATGGATCCTTGGACTGACCATGAGGGGTGGACCATTTGTGGTGGCTCCTTAACCATCTGGCAGAGCAGTGGGGCTGGAAATACCTTGTGGTATATATGTCCTAATTTATATGAAACCAGTTAACACTGTTTGAGTGAAAAAATGACGTTTATATGAAACCAGTTATCACTACTTGAGTGAAACCTTATCATTGTTTTGAAATTCACGTATCATTGGTTGAGTGATGATTTATTGTTTCTTTCATTTATTATTGTTGACTGTTCATTTTATATCACATCTTACAATTCATTCCAGTTATTTTATTTGAGTTATCATTCAGTTATTTAAC
The DNA here is from genome assembly GCA_016617855.1 of Megalonaias nervosa. Classification (NCBI taxonomy): domain Eukaryota; kingdom Metazoa; phylum Mollusca; class Bivalvia; order Unionida; family Unionidae; genus Megalonaias; species Megalonaias nervosa. The sequence continues at coordinate 170,412 of JAECUM010000221.1, read as the reverse complement.
CCAATGTACATTGTGTTAAAAATCCAGTCTTGGAATTTATGAGCACGAGTTTGGTGTAAAATGTTTTCTATCTTTAATCACCTATAAATAAACATCATATTTTCATTATCATTCTTTGTGCCTTCATTGTAATAATCTGACCCCAACCTGGTTCATCCTGTTACAACACCACCGCTTTCAAAAGCCCACAACAGTATGCAAAGGTCTGGGGACTTGCCGTTTGAAATAAGTCACCCCTGTAGAGTTGTCAGTGAGAATAAGGATTCCTTTTCCAGCTAAATATTCCTGCAATCAGTGAAAGGCTTTCAGAATGGTCTTCAACTTGAGGATATTGATATGTTGTCAAGTCCAAATGGGAGTGCTCAGAATTGATAAATGAAGCCGTTAGAGGTGAAATGCAGGAACCTCCTGGAAGCCTTGTGAAAGGAACATGAAGATATGCATCTTTTAAGTCCAAGCTGACTGTGAAGTCTCCCTCTTGAACATTATTCAAAAATGTGCCATGGTGTTTCCATCTAGAACCAAGTAGCATGAATGAACTGATTGAGGGTGCTTAAGTCGATGACAGGGCACATAATTCTGTATGTATTTATGACCAAGAAAAGTCTGGAATAAAATTCTGGGGAATTTATATTATGAATGTATTCTACCACACTTTTCTGAAGAAGGTTGTTTATTTCTTGCTAAAGGTGGTGGCTTTGAACAGCTTTGTTGAAATGCTTGTAGCTGATTGGACTCTGGATATAGGAGGTGGTGCTTTAAAAGTGATGCAGAGACCCTTGGAAAACACTTGTTGGAACCAATGACTGTCATGGCCAATCTTGTTCCATTCTGCATCAAAGAATTGGTGCCTTCCTCCTACCAGGATCTGTGAAAGTGTGGTGTGGAGACTATGTCATTTGTTGAGAGATGGAGGTGGTCATGTAGAGAAACTTTTGTGCAAGCAATCACTATTTCTCTGTCTTTTGACCAATTTGGTTCACAAGAACCATAGTTTTCGATGTGAGGAACCATGATAGGACAACCTATCAAAAGTCTGTGTTCGAGTCATGTCTTTTGGTTCCTTTTGTTGGTTTCCCAAAATGTCCCTTTATTCGTGTTGTTTGAGACGGAGCTAATGAAGAGTGTCAAGGTCTGCTGCTAACAAAACTTGTGGAGTGCCCTGAAGTAGAAATGGTGATTTCCAATCAATCACAAATTCAAGAGTCCTTTCTATTGACCAAGGCTTGAAAGAAATGAGGTGGCATCTATCAGAAGCTGTGGAACTAAGCTCAGCATTGTAAATAGAGAATGCTGTAAGGCCATATGTGGGTTAGACTGGTCTCCACATTTGCCTTAAACACCGGGTTGGACAGACTGGACAACTGATTGATTTCTGGGAACTTGCTGTGTTGAGGTCTTTTGTCCCTGAATATCCCTTGTAGTAGACCCAGGCCAGTTGAAATAGAAATAGGCCATGTTTGTAGTGAGGATGTCATCCAAGTCATAATGCTGGAACAGGTTATGGGATGTATGATCCACATGACCGGTTCGTATACTGGTGGAGCAAAAGGTTACTTTGTTTTGTTTGTTTGCTTGCTGTTTATCCCTTATCTGCCAAAAATTCCAGCACTGAGGACATGTCAGCATGTAGGCTTATAGAATCTTCATCCTTAGTCATGCATTTCTGCAATTTGCCTATGGTCTAATCTGTAAGACAAATAGCGCAGAACATAAAAAACTGTTGTAGCTCTGCACCCGTCTCTTATAAGTGAACACAAAAATGGTGCAGAGCTATGCCTTATTGCGTTACCGGGAAAATAGCAGACAAATGTAATAAAGCTATGAAGCGTCCAGGTAAAAACCAAAATAATTCACCATACTACCTGTGACAGGTTCAAGGACCCATAGAGGTAAATGCAATGGAGCATGTTATCCAGACACTTAATATATTAGCAGAGAAAACTCACCTGTATCTAGCCAGTCATTGTGTAATTATACATATATACTAAGAGTTTTCTAAAGTCTCAGAGAAATGCACATTAACATAATTAAAAGACCAGCCCGAACTTATATGTGCAGTCGCATAGTCTACCCATGCAAGTACCTAAGTACAATTAAATGTGTAAAGGTGACAAAGTGTGGATAAAAGTGTGAAGGCAGAACTTTGTCAACAGAGAAAGAAAGACAAGTTGGACATAGAGATGGAGTATACTTTCCTTGTGAAATGAGAACTCCTCTAATTTGTATTAATGTTGTTTTGGCTTTTGTGAGGTCTCTTGTGGTAAGAGCATGATTCTTGGCACGAGCAGAAGTAGGAACTGAGATATTCAGCTGCCAATCCCTATATCAAAGGGAGATAACTCTGCCTGACTGCCACCTAGGCAGGCAGATAATTTATAGCTCTTTTTAAATAAACTTTTTCCTGGGAGGGCTGGATTTGTGACGTAGTAGTAGTTCTCCTAAGGTATTATGATTCGGTAATGTATAAACAAGGAACCACATGTTCATATGGCCATCTAGTTGAGAAAACAAGGGACAAGTTTTTCAATGTGTTCCTTGTAGCAGCAATATTTGAGGTCAGATCAGTACTTTTTTAATTAGGATCAGTAAGATATCATAATCAGTCTTCTGGTGAAAATCACATGTCAATATGACTTTTCATGTAGGAGGAGTACTAGCAATAACAAACTTTACAAGCTGGCTTGCATGGAGGCCCTACTGGATTTCTAATCAGCACCAGTTTTATTTTAGTACCAATAAGACATTGTACGAAATCTTCTGGTGAAAACCTAATTTTGACAGAACTTACCATCTAGGAGAAACAGTTATAAAATTCTCAACATGGACACTCACAGCCATATTGGATATCAGATCAACACAATTTTTTTTAAAGTCTTTCAATCACGATAACAAGTCTCCCAGTGACAACACAATGCCGATATGATTGTTTTGTTCAGGAGGAGAAACAATAACAAGATTTTCAAGATGGCTACCATGGTGGTCATATTGGATATCAGATGGGCAATATTTTCTTTAAGATCTACCAGACATCCTAATATGTCTTCAAGTGAAACTCTGTTACTAATATGACCATCCATTGAGTAGTGAGCGATAACAAGATTTTCAAGTATGCCAATGTGGTGGCCATATTGCATTTCCAAGCAAAAACCATTTTCTTTAAGGACCAACCAGACATCGTAAGAAGTCTTCTGGTGAAAACTATGTCGATTTGACTTTTTTTTAAACAAGATTTTCAAGATGAATGCCATGGTGACTATACTGGATGTCAGATCAGCACGATTTTCCTTGTAGTCCAACATCATAAAAATATTTTAGTGAAAGAATATTGTTCAGGTGGAGCAGCTATAAAAGATTTTCAAGAAGGTTGCTGTGGTGGTCATACGGTATATCTGAGCAGCTCCATTTTTAGACATGATTTCGGTTCTGTAGAAGAAAAAAAAAGTGAAGGGGGTTTGGAGTCATGCCACCCGTGGGATTTGAACAAAATAATTTGTTAAAACACATGCTTGTTTAGTTTACTTTTGCTTGTGTGCCAGTGCACCATTTACTTGTGCCCTCCTTAAATTAATCCACCGGTAGATCATCATAAAAATGAGCAAACTTGGAGCTCACAATATTCCATATTATTTAATGGTTTTTTTTTATCAAAAGACTCTTTTTCATATCATTACATCTGCTCCTAGGATTTCAGTTGTTAAAATAATGCATGGAGTTTTCAAATAAACTTGAGGAATTTTCACAGAAAAATAACTAAATTACACAATTCAAGCAGTTTTGATGGACCAAGCCCCCAATTCAAGCAGTTTTCAATAACTGTGCAAACCTTGAATCAGATTCAAGATTACCACCTTAATATCTGTACATCTAACTCATTATCAAACCTGCCTGAGATCTTGATGATAACAACATATATTTCAAGTATGATCAAATCTAATCAGAAATATAGACCAGAGAGTGGAAACAAGTTTAGCCAATCACATGCAAGATTATCTCAAAAATATGCATGGGGTTAATTTATTACTGAACCCATCCAAGATGTTGATGATGTAAGCCCATAATTCAAGTCTGATCAAATTCAGATCAGAAATATAGCTTCCTGGTGGGTAACAAGTTCAGCCAGTCAGATGAAAGGTCACTTAATTAGTAAGGGACTCATCTGAGATTTTAATGATACAAGTATATTTTCCAAGTCTGATCAAAATCAGATCAGAAATGCAGAAAATACATAGTTGTAACAAGCTCTGCCAATCTGCAAGATCGCCTCATTACTATGCAATGACTGTGCTCATTATCAAACTTGTCTGAGATTTATGATATAAACCTATAGTCTAAGTTTGATTGAAACCAGATCAGAAATATGGATTCCAGAACATTAACAAGCAATTCCTAATAGATGGAAAACATATAATGAACACAGAGCCCTACCATAATCACACAAGGCAAGACCACCTCATCAGTATGCATAGATCTCACTCATTATCACACTCATTTGAGATTTTGATGATTTAAATCCAAACTCCAAGTCTGACTGAAATTAGATCCGAAATATGGATTACACTGTTAACAAACAATTGTTGATGGACAATGTACAACTGAAAACATACAATGCATGCAGAACCTTACCATAAACTCACTTAGCTTTTTGGCCAGCTGAGTTTCAAACCAGTTGTATTTACTGTGTAGTGTTTACCATTTGGACTTAGCAGTTGTGACTTACATCAAACAGATTATCTAAGCCTTCCTGTTCTTTGTTTGGATCAAAGAAGGGAATTTCTTGATAGGACCTTGGAGTCTGTGGTGCAATTGGCCGTGGAAGATCGGAGTCTTCCTGTATTATCAATGGCTCAAGATCCCCATCAGCAGACAGTCGGTGCAGTTTTCTGGCTTCTATTGTTGGATAATTGAAGCAAAACTTGTATGAACAGTGTGAATTTGCAAAATCAAATAAAATCTTAATTTTGTATGTTCAAGAATATACAGTAATTTTACAATGCTCAGCTTTGTAACTATGCATATGCAAAGACAGAAACAATGTTCAACTAAAAAGCTTTTTAAAAGTTCACTTCAGCTTTAATGATTTCCAGTTCAGTTACAGAAACTGCTGTTCCAAACCCTATCACAGGCCTGCCAAACCTAACAAGACCTACTCAGTAAGGCAGTCAATAGTTTTTGACAAGTTAGACCAATTTTCAAGAAAGTGTAACAATTTATCATGTACTACGACAGTCAAATTGGAAACCTGCATTTGAAAAGTTCAGAAGTGTGATCTTATGCAGTGAAGGCAGCATTTTTTTGTTCAACTAAAAAAGTTAATAAAGTACACTTAGACTTTAGTTACTTCTAGTTCATTTCAGAAACTGCAGTTCCAAACCCCATGGAAGTCAATGGCTTCTTGGTATATCTCTCAAAAGGATGACATAATCTTTGTCAATTTTTTTTTTTCTTCTTCAAATTTCATGTGGCAGGAGCAATCATCACTCTCACTATGAGGTATACTTGAATCAACATGTTAAAAAGAGATACATCAGGTAACTGTTGTCTTTTCTGTCTTTTTTTTCCAATAATCAGACTATTCCTTTCCTCTATTTTGGAGGTTTGAACTTTTTAATAGGTCAATTGTCCCTTTTTCCATCAACACATTTTTGTATGATAGCCAACATTTCTAGAAACAGGCAAAAGCTTGATTATGCAGGTGTTCCACATAAAAAAACAAACATGGGCAGACCAATTCCACTGACTCTAATATGAAAAACCCAGATCCTGACCAAAGTCGGAAAAGCCAATATCTGAATTTGACCATAATGATCGTATTTTCAGAACTTTTGTTTTCATTTCACAAGTCTATAATTTAAGGGTAATTTCTTTAGATTTGTGGTCAAACTGAAAGGGTTGGCAGGTCTGCTATGGAGGTCAATGACTTCTTGCCAGATCTCTCAACCTGATGTAACAATCTTAATGATTATGCTAGGACAATCATTTTTCCTGCCATAAGCAATATTATATCTGATAAAATTAAATGCTGATTCTTCTTTCTTCCCTTTGGAGCAAAGTATAAAAGTTTTGTTATTTTTAATACTTCTGTTCTGTTCTGTTTTGGGTTTTAATGAGGCTAATAATACCTTTCACAATCAATGTTTTATATTTGCTGGCTGACATTTAAAGACTATGCAAAAATTTGATCATAAATAAACATGGGTGCATTAAAACATCTGAGGTACATTGGGTCTAAAAACCCAGATCCAGGTCAAACCCAAAGAAGCCAATATCCAGGTTTGACTGTAATGATCATATTTTCATCATTTTGCTATTCTTCTGCCAATTCTGCAATGAAATAAAAAAAAATTGCTGAGTCCCAAAGACCTGTATGCACATAAAATAATACCATTTTCAGAGTCTCAACACTGATAGACACAAAAAAGTGTCAAGACAGAATTGGCATGATCGCCGTATCTCACACAGCAGTGACCAGCTTTTGTTCAGTAACCATGTCGTTAAACTATTACAAACTACTATTTTTTTAAGCTATTACTTTGCATATGCATATTTCCAATTTATCCAACATGAAATAAAATAAAGGCAAATAAAGACTCCGTAATTCACAGGCAGCTTAAAGTTTACCCAGAGACCTTTACTATAGCGTGCAGTACTTGCACATTGCGAATGTCACTTTTATTCTCACAATTATATTAGATGCAGATTTTGATTTATTCATTGTTCATACATATAACATTTCAGCTACATGTCCAGTGCTGCTTTACCTACCCTGATCCACCTGCTCAAGAGTTAACAGTTTTCAGTGATATAAGCTATCTTACAAAGTGATGTAAATCAATATGAAAAGATGCATGTTTAACTGTATATGGCATATAACCAGGTTCACATAACTGTCTTATATTCAATAAAGAATGATCATAATATAGGTTAAAATTCTTAAGATAGATTGAACAAGGTTATCATCGATCCAATTTAGTTTTGTGTTTTGGTTTTAAATAATAAATCATAATTTGTCAAATATTCATTCTACTTTTCATTTTGGCAAGCTGTTTCAGTGTCTCATTTTGTTTATAACTGGCAGACTTGTCTTTTGTTTTCTGATAGCAATCCTGACAAATTAATTGTCTAAACCCTGAAACTTGCTCGAGTAAGGAGGGAATTTTGTCCTGCAGCAATACTGGTACCCATATTTTCTACAACATTACTCCACACAAACTTTTAAAATCTTAAGTGGATGGAGTACAAGATGCTGCGCATAACAGTGGTACTAAATCAATCATTCTGTAAACTCTTTATCATCTACTGAATTTTCAGCCATCACTGGTGCAGTTCTTTGATGTATAATAACCTCTTACTCCATAATATGAGCACGATTACAGCAGCCAAATGAACAGGCACATTTTTAAGGTTGCTTATAACAAAGCAAACTACCACCAAGTTATAATGGCATTACAATTATTTTCAAAGCATTATTTCTGAATCTTCTTTGTCGTATTTTAGAGATTTTATTACGGTCTAGTGCATTGTGTGCCTATTATTTGAAATTAAGGTATGATCTTCATTCAGTGCAAGTCTTCAATGTACATGAGGTGAAGCAATGCTGTGAACAAGCTCAACAAATATAAGTGATGAACCAAACGCTATTTTACTTGTTGTATTATTAGAATCACATTGTAATGATTTAGGTATTTAGATTTTCTTGAAAAAAAAATGTAATTACTGGTGACTTTTGACAATTTTAATGCAAGAATGTATAAAAAGATAATAGTAAACTAGAGCAAAAAAGGGAGGAGTTACTTTTAATATGGGTAAAACATCCTGCTAAAGGCATTGTCTAAATCAAATAATACATATCTGAATTCAGTAGAAATGATAAGAAAACAGAGGAAACTTAAATATATTTATCAACTTTTCAAACAATTATAATAACTTATAACATTTCCATCTAATGATGAAAGTTCTTAACAACCATTAACTCATTATTTTTTTTTTAAATGATGGTATGATCAATAAAATGTGCAGATCAATAAGTAAAAACAAACATGCCTAAGGGGTCCTGAGACAAAATATACATTGAAAAAATTTCTATAATTTCATGTCCAAACTTTACTGGTCATAACAAAATAACTTTTGAAAACAGTTAAGGGTATCCTAAGACATGCTGTCATTTGGGCATTCAAATCTTCCAATGGAAGCAAGTAGTGCTATACTATTCACAACTAGTATCCAAATTATATCGAAACCTAAATCTCCATCAACTGCAATTAATCATTTCAGTTGATCTACTAGCAGAAAGTTGTTTTCATGCTGATGTGTAATTGTCAAGAGACAGACCAAATAATGTTAAACCATAGATTAAATATTTATAATCAGTAATTTCTAAAACTCAAAAAAAACTTACACAACCAATGCAAAACTATCAAATTTTATAATAAATTAAGTTTTAAATGTCAAGAAGGTATAATTCTCTTGAATAAAGCTTTGTCTCAAACATACTGAAACTGCTACCTGTGAAGTATTTATAAACTTTAAAAATTATATTTGTGGGCTGTGATGCTAAATACATACCAATATATAGCTGCCCGTTAAACTTTCCAGAATTATTAATGTTGTCACTGACAGAATGTGGTTCAGCATCACTTATGCAACAATTAAAAAATGATAAAACTGCAAAATTTTCTTTTTCTTAAGTTGAGTATTTTCTTTCTTCCAGTTTTGCAAATACAATGTGAAGTCAATGAAGAAGTTTAGCAATCATTAATTTAGAAATGAGTAAATGAACAGTATATAAACAGGGAATTATTCAGCCAATCATTCTTCCTATCAAAATAATGTAAAGTTAACATGTATTATTTTCCAAAAAATACCAAACTAAACTAAAATAAAAACTCGACATAAGCTCATATGTTACATATATATGAACTCACTTTCAAAGTAGGAGCCTTTAGGACACCAGGGGGGACCATATAGGACAGCGCTCTCCCAGCAGTACTTGCCAGTCAGATCTCGTAGAACAATCCTGCACACTGTTGTGGCAGTGGTCAATCCAGCTGTCACCCCACCACCTGGCACGTTCAACTGCAAACAATCAAATTCCTGGAATTGATGTCCCCTGCTTCTTAATGGAAGTTTGATAAAAAGTGTAGACTTGGAAAGAGCTAGGTGAGAATGGTCATATGGAAAATGCGTTAATGAACACTGATGATAAAAGAAAACACTGACAATAGAACTGTGGTTAAGGTCTCATCAATGTCAATGTGGGTCCAACATAAAGTGGATGCAATTTCAATACATGATGATACAAGAGACTGATAATTAAATTTTGTTCAAGCTCCATCAATACAGACATGCATAAAGATCTTCCTGAAATCCAAAAATAACAAGACATTCAAGTGGGCCTGATACTGCTCATCTGAGTTGCATAACTTAACAGTGGATCCTTTCACTTAGGCTTATGTAGAATTATAAGAACACATTCTATGTAAACCATCTCCTAAACTTGCTGTCATGTTGACTTTTACCCATTTTCTGTATTTCAATGAAAATTCCTTCAAAAGATAAAAGGCATAATTAACATGCATGGTCTCTTGCTCACAAATTCATTGACAATCTTGGTGATAAGAAAGAATCGATCAAAAAGTTCCAGGACTTCAAGTGTGGTAAGTTAATCAGATGCATGATCACCACACTAATATGTACTGAACCTACTTACTTTTGAAACTGCCCAAGATCTGAAAGACATAATCCCATATTCCAATTTTGGTCCAAAACAGATCAGAATTATGACCTCCTGATTGGTAATAAGCTCATGCAATCAGCTGCAAGATCACATCATTAATATAAATAGATTTCTCATTATCGAACCCATTCATGATCCTGATGATATAAACTCATATTGAAGTCAGATAAAAATCAGAAATATGGCTTCCAGTGCTTTGGGTTGGTGCTTTATGGCACAGCAACATTAAGATGGTTATCTGGAGCCCAGGCAATTGTAGTAAAGTGCCTTGCACAAAGACATGCCATGGCAGCTGGCCCAATTAAACGATTGAAACCCAGACACATTACGTTGTGAGTCTGGCATGCTAACCATTGAGCAGAGCTCCTGGCTTCCAGTGTGATAACAAACTCAGCCAACTGGATGCAAGATCAACACATTTATATGTATGCATCTTGCTCATAATCGAACATTCAAAAAGATCAAGATGAAGTAGGCACATATTTTATGATTCATTAAAATCAGATGAGAAATATGTCCTCCAGAGTGGTAACAAGCTCAGCTAATATGATACAAGATCACCCCATTAGTATCTATTCATCTTACTCATTATTGAGCTGATCCCCAATCTTGACTAAATAAGCATATATTCCAAATCTGATAAAAATGAGATTAGATATCCAATGTAGAATGGTCAGTCATCAAATGCAAGATTATCGCTAATATTATTGTATGGATCTCACTTGTTATTAAATCCCTCCAAGATCTTGATGACATCAGCTTGTATTTCAAGTTAATCAAAATGGAATCAGAACTTTGGCTTCCTGAAGGGTAACAAAGCTTACACAATCAAATGTAAGATCATCTAATTAACCCTTAAAACTATACAGCTTTGAAATACAAGATCCCTCAGCAATGAATTTTGGAGAAAAGAAATGAAAACTGCACTCTTTTCATGCATCTGTATGATGAAATATTGGACACAATGATCATTTTTATAAGCAAGGATAGCCAATCTGGTGCAAGATCACCAGGTTAATATGCATGGATCTTGCTCATTGATGAAATGTTAAGAATTTATTATATAAATCCACAAGTCTGATATTGGATCAGCAATACAGACTCAAGAGTAATAACGACAGGGTTCCCCACACCTTTTAGAACAAAAATTTCCAGATCTTTTCCAGGTATTTTCCTGGGTGAAATTGATATTTTCAAGGATCACTTATACACATTACTGAACAGAACAGAAAACATTTTGCTTGAAAACATGGATTTTTAATATCGAAACCATTTCAATTTTGAGATTCTTCTGTAACATCGAAATCAGTCACATGACCATGTACCAAAATACTGGATTTATCATTAGAAATAAATATATCTACTGAATTCATATAAATGTACAGATTAAAATTTTAACTCTGCTTAACTGAACATGTTGGGATGAAGAAATTCTTTAGGCAAGTGTTGCTTTAAATTTGAAAAAATAAGTCCTTAATAATTATATACCTTGGGATAACAGAAGAAGTGACTTTTTTTAAAATTTCAAATTCCACTTGTGTCTAGTTGGTGCCCCAACATCTGCTTGCAATGTAATCTGACTATAGACTGTAAATTTAATGCAATCATTGTTGAAGAAAACTGCCCCAGTAGTTGGTAGATTTCTAAATACAGGGATCATTCTCCATATTAATCAGAACCACCTGGCAGCCCCAGAATTTTTATTTTGAAATATCCCAACAGAAGGTTAGTTAATTTTGCTTGCCAGAACTTTGACCTCATTCCATACTGCTCGACATTGCTGTTTTAAGTGCATTCAATTATAACAACTGAGGTCCAAGCTCAACTCCACTATTTAGGCCAAATTATGATGAATCTGGCAAAAGTTAGGCCCATAAAAAAATATGATTCTAGTCAGCCAATGATCCCTGTTTCTTATTGCCAATCCTAGCACTTTTTCTTCCCCATGGGGAAAAAAAAAATCACAAAAATTGTCACATTAAATGTATATAATACTTTAACAACCACCCTAACCCCTAACCTGCCTACCCTAATTTGAAAACCAGTGCAATGGGAAACATTTTTTTTTCTTGGCCAAATAGAATGAACAAAGTTCAAAATAGTCAATGAAACTAAGGTTTTTGCGTATTTTCATGTCAGATGATTAAAATGCAGATGAAATACTATTAGAAGTTTACAAAATATAACACTTTTATTCTACTGCTTCACTAAAGTTGCTGTATAACAAAACGACATTCTTGCAAAAAATAGTTACTGTCGAAAATCACCAACCATTTCAAAAACAGAAGGCCTCTTTTCATGCATCTGAATGATCAAATATTGGATACAATGATTATTTTTATTAATGGACCTTGATACAACCAGTGAGTCACAATCTGCATCAGATTAGGCTACACAAACAATACATTTTCGACTTGTTTTTCACAGATCAGGTGTGAACTTTTGGCATGAATTCTGCTGAAATCAATGCAATATCTGGTATTTATGATCATCAAATTAGCTCCAAAACTGACTACAGAACATAACACTACCTATTTTCACTTTCCTGTTTGATGGAAAATTTTAAAGTCAACATTTTACTTTGAGTATTAGTGCAAGGTGCAGTAAGGTAAGAAGGTAGGAGAAGGGAATGGGGAATGTCTTGAAATCAATGTAAGGCTAAGTGAAATTAACTTTTTGGGCTGACAGACTCAGAGGTGACTGTTTGACTACATTCACCCCCAAGCAGGGACCCAGTAACTGTCTGGATTCTCCAACATATGTACATTCTCAAAAAGATGACAAAATGAGCAGACAGCTCCTCCATTTTCATAGTGACTGATAAATGTTCCTTCCATAACTAATTTTTGTTTTAATAGTTCACAGTACATATTGGTAATGACTGATACTCGTTTTGTTTTGAATTACTTAAATTCAACACACAGCCCAAGATATCCTGGTGTTCAAGCATGAAATGATAATTACTCTTTTGACTAATTTACTTCTAATGAACCAAATCATGGGTTTTTTTTGTTGTTGTTCATAACATTCTATTTCATGCTTTTCTCACCATAAATGGAATATAGTTTTTAACAGTTTTCAGTATTCAAGTTTGTTTAATTGTGTCTGCTTGGTAAATATGCTGCAAAGATTCCAATCCTTTAGAACAAAACAGAACTTAATGTAAAACTAATGGTGTCATATGATCATAGGACACATTTATTCCAGTAACGGGGTCCCATGTGGCAGAATGGTCTAAAGTGCTCATTGTTACAGATCACTGTCATCTGACCTCTGTCTGCATGGGTTCAAGTATTGGGCTAGGCCAATGTGGGTATGTGGGAAAGCTTGCCGGTAGCTTCTTGTGGGTTGGTGGTTCTTTTCCGGGTTTTCCCGGGTTCTTCCTCCACCATTTATACTGGCCGCCATGTATAGCCTATCTTGTGCTGAAAAATAGCATTAAACCCTATCACAGCAACATATTCCTGTAACACCTGTAAGTAACAAACAAAATTGTTATAACACAGCCTAAATTTATGTATGTTAGATGAATAAGCTGAAAATTTGTTTCATATTAAGAACTTCTAATAAAAAAAACCCCAAACTATTTGTATACAAAAAAACACAGCAACATAGCTGCCAACCCCAGGGTGCAAAAATACTCACCGTTTATGACATAAAAAAATTTTTTTCAGGAACAAATACTGATTTTTAAAACTTTAATGCATATGTAACTATTTACAACATCAACAACCATTGGTAAAGTAGGACAGTAACTTACTTAATTATTTAATATCAAAGATGCATGTGTTGCATTCTTGCACCTTCTAAACGGGCACCCTGTTCCATTTGGGTGCCCATTCAGAAGTTGAAAGAATGCAAAACACACTCTGACAAAGGCTGTTTATAGCAGCCATTTCTACACCTTGTTTCTTCAATCATTACCAATTTCACTGTACCATCTTTCATGGATGATCTGAACTCTGTGTGATTTTCTTTTACTGAACTTTTTCCTTTAAGCACACAAGTAATAACTTATGATTTTACTGTCTGGAAAAAGTGTGCAAATTGAATCACCACCAGCACTAGCTTGAGGAAGTTTATTTCTAAAAGAAATTTAGTAAACCAAACGTCAATCAAATTACTTCAAGGTTCTCTCTGGCATTTATAAACGTTGCAAGTTCAGGCTGAATTGTTTTGATGATGAAGCAGCGAGCTGATGTTTATTAGCTTTTTCATGCTGTTTTATGACATGGGCACCTCCATGCCCAATAGCAAAATACAATTACACAATTTGCAAAATGCAAGATTTTCTCCTTTACTAGATGGTTTCACAAATCTAGACAAGACAGCACAATTGTCCTTCCAGTTCTGCTTTCTTTTCTTTGCTGGAGAAAATTCTTAATCTTCTGCTTTCCTTTTCAATATCACTAGAAGCTGAATATTATGAAGAATAAATACAGTGACAGCAGTAACTGCTTTGCACAATCCAATATGGTGGTTAAAGATTGGCATGGTAGCCTCTATTTCGAGTGAACCAATCATTTTTTATAACTCAATATCCCTATATACCTGCAATAAATTTACTCTCAGAACTGAATCAGGTGCCCAATCTGAACTGAAAATTGCAAGGAAATTTTTAATTTATTTTTTTTAAAATTAATAAATGGACTTTTAAAAAGAAAAACATACATGCATGTTCAGGTCCAAAAAACAGGACAAATACAGAAAAAATGGGACACTTGGCAGTTGTGCAGCAACTGTAACTTCTCCTACCAATGCTATTTAAGAAGGCAACTTCTCTCTGAATACCTCCCCCCCCCCAATTACACAACCAACTTTGGTTTATACTATACACAATCCTTTGTAATATTAATTTTTTAATCTACTATAAAGGGACAACTAAAAAAAATTGCAATATAGATTGTAAGTGATGAGGAACAGGTTAGAAACCATAAGACTGCATGTTAAAAATTTTTGAAAATATTCAGAAAATTCCCCTTACACATTTCACAATAAAATTTACCAATTCTAGAAAGGATTTCCCACAAATTTTATTGTTGGAATCATCCCTGAAGCATTTTGCAAGAGCAGAGAATAGCAGAGTTATGACACTATACTGTAAGATTTGCCAAATTTCCATTTGTGCAACAACTCCCTTGGTACGCAACTTTACGCTGGTAACACCTTGGCTTAGTCTGACTCGTTATTTTATCTGCATCATTATTTAGCAGAGCTGAGGTTCCCAGTTGTTTGACCTAGCCACTATTTTTCCACAGAACATTCCCTTAATTATTAGCTCACCTGATTATGGGGCCAAATAAGCTTATGATATATCCCTGAATCCTTTGTCCTTCTGTGTGTCCAAACACCAATAACTGCTTCTTAGTGGGTAAGGGCTGTTCCATTAAAAAAATACATGGGACCCAGGGAAGGTACTTTTAAAGTGGGGTACTCACCCACTGATGCAATTTAAAATTTCTTATCATTTGAACATGAACTCAAAGTACCCTGGCATATATTTTAAAAAAAATGCCTTCCCTGGATACCATGTGTGTTTAAATGGAACAGCCCTAACCATGTGACTGGGAAATCAGGAAAAAAAGTTGGAAGAACATTTGTTTCCAACCAGGAAAAGCCCTTAAATTTTAAAAATATTTATCAAAGTAAGTAGAAAAACCTCCAGGAAGGCCTATTTTTTAAAATTGAATTACATCTTATGCTCATCTGCATATTTTGCAAGAACAAGATGGGAAAGCATCTGTATGATGAAATATTGGATACATTATTTTTATTTTGCAAGAACATGGGAAAGCATCTGTGGTACACACACACACACACACCCGCTGTAAAAAAAAATTGTTTTCATACCAAGAGGTAATTGCATACAAAAGAAATTTGGTGAGTCTCACAATACGAGGTCATCATTCAGCTAAATATGAGTCTGTCAAGGGACTGATGCTCTAATGACCAAAAAAGAATTTCCAGAAAGTTTTCTTCCTTTAAACTGGATGGTGTTGAAGCCACCTCTGATATTTTTGAACAACGTTGTTGTGGGCATATTGGATGTCAGATCAGCACAAGTTTCATTTAGGACTAACAATACTTTGTAAGAAGTCCTCTGGTGGAAACCCAATAATCACATCACTTTGGTTTTTTTGAGTAATGATAAGATTTTCAGTCCTTCCATGGCAACATAAGGTCCCCTTCTCCAATCTACGATTTCAATATTGACAAAATGTCACAATTGTGTAAAAACACAAAAATTTATATCCACATCTATAAACTCAACTCATTACTGCCAAGTTTAAAATTTCAAAAGTAGTCCATGATTAGTGAATGTTATAATACCACATAATGTACTGCTTAACAAGTGAAAACTATCAATTCTCATATTTTTCAGCAAGAATTTAGTGCAGTTTCATGTTCTGTCACTATAATAGACTTCTAAAGCCACAACATCAGGCAAGAAAGGATCCTTTGGGGTGCTACTTACCATAGCTGGTAGTTCTATATAGGATATTAATGTCCTCTGATTTAATACGAAGAACTGGAAAATAAAAATAAATGTTTTGTAATAAATGCTGACATGAAATTAAATGTTCTATTCAAGTAATGAATGCTGCAAGAGGACAATACATGCAATATGATATGTGTACTTAATGAAATTTAAAAAATATTTTTTAAAAAAGCTTCAAGGATATTTTTATTTTTTATAACAAGACAAACTTTCCAACTGTACCATAAACTGCATTTTAAAAACAGATAAACAGACATGTGTCAGCTTATGAATGCAGATTCATACACACATACTGAGACTGTAGAAAGGGAGAAAAGGCTTATAGAACAAATAGTTGCTACACTGTTTATTACTGTTATTATCAATTAACTTCTTGACCATATGCACATTATATTACTTTCTTGGCATAAAATGGGAGAAGTCGTATATAGTATTCTCCCCTTCATCTCTCCCTTCCCCCGTGTACAAGGTCCTGATTCACAACTAAGAAATTATTCATATCCTTACACTTAACATAACTTGAACTTCCCTGGCATTACAAGGGGAATTAATTAGTGCAGTCAGCATGGATGGGTTCCTGGCTATATTCTTACCCAGGCCCTGGAGATCCATCCCTGGAGCTGGGGTCATAAAATTTTTTTCCTAAGTACTCATCCTTGGTACATGTGGTGGACCCCCGAGTGGTTGAGTGGTCTAAAGAGCTCACCGTTACGGATCATTGCCATCTTACCTGTGTCTGCATGGGTCTGAATCTTGGGTTCGGCCAATGTGGGTATGTGAGAAAGCTTGCCAGTAGCTTCTTGTGGGTCGGTGGTTCTTTCTGGGGTTTTCCCAGGTTCTTCCTCCACCATTTATACTGGCTGCCATGTATAGCCTATTTTGTGCTGAAAAATGGCATTAAACCCTACAACAACAACAACAACAGCTTGGTACATGTGAGATGCAGGAGTTAGTCACCCCTGTCCTCATTATGCTCCGCACAGCATACTTCTACACTACATTGCTTATGCTTTTACCAAAGAACCACAGGTACCTGAAGCAATCTTGATACTACAATGGGTCAAACCATGAAAACATGTTCTAATACACAACTCCTAAGATAAACATATAATAATACAGTATGCCTGCCTGTTTCCGAAATTCACTATAATATTCATAGAACTCAATAAACAAAACTTAACTCTCTTCAAGTTTTCATGCCAAGAATTAAAAAAAATCCACCTAATACCTTCCTATAAAGCAAATTTTCACATGTAGCTATTAAGCAGGATAATATCTGGCAATGGAAAATCCTTGTACTACAGCCAACGAAAAACAGCTTCTAAAACTAAGTTGGAGGTCAACATATTTATTCAATATATCCACATAATCTACTTGAAAGCCAACTGCCTGCTAATTATATTTATTTAGGATATCATTGTTGACAGATGTGGCCCCTGGAGTAAGATAAGCTTCAATTAGCTCATGACAATGATTAAAAAAAATGCATTGCATTTTTAAGAGAGGGTCAACTGCACTGAAACATGATATTAATGGCTCAAATTTCGTATTAAGATTAATGAGATATGATAGCTTATCCAGAAATGTATATACTGGCATGTACTTTGGGCTGTCTTGATGCCTGCTTTACAAAAAGATTATTCAGAATAAAAGCATGTCATATGAGGGGAAATCAATATTTGGAGTAAAATGTTTCTTTAATAATACTTATTCAATCATTCTACCATAGGAGTATGACCACTACTTCACAAATCCAGTCCTCACAGGATTAAATTTTTAGCTATGAAAGCTAAAACTTGGCTGCCCACATAGGTGGCAGTCAAAATGATCTCCACTTTCATTTATGGATTGGCATCAAAATTTTGTCCTTACCTCTGTTACTGCTGGAGCAGAATGCAAACTTTCCAAGAAAGATGCAACAGCAGGGCAAATGGGAAGGTGGTATCCATATTATGATTAAGTATGAAAACATATTTTATTCCAAAACTTGGTTTCTTCTTCTAATGCATCACTTGGTCATAATACCTTAAGAATATGTTGGAGTTGGAAGGAGTTACATCCCCTTACTCCTTGGAGAAGGCATCTCTAGACCCTGGAGAGATAAAGGTTGGGAGTTGTGCATTCCACTTAGTCACAATATATCTACCAGTGGTTGATAGCATGGACAGTTTGGTTTGCATTAGTTGAGTTCTTCACGACAGCAAGTCTGCTAATATATTTAGTCTGCCTGGAATATGACAAACTTGCACATGGATTTCTCACTAATAATACAACCTTAGAAAATCCCAACAAAGATATAGAGGTATGGGGATTTAGTTCCCCCTGTTGACTTCTGAGATATTAACACCACTCTCAGTTAGAATGAGTACACCCTTTCCATAAAGCTTCTCCTGCCACCAATAAAATGCTCTCAAAACAACTTTCATATCTAGGGTACTGATATGAAATACAAGGTCCTGAGTGGGCCACACTGCTCTGGTCTCCTGAAATGATGGAAAGAGATGGGCACTCTTGCCTGCTGTGCTTGCATCATACAAATTGTTATCTTTGGAGGCTGGACCTGCAAGGGACTGTCATTTGCCAAGTGAGGTTTCCCATTTTCTGAGATGAGACTTTGATTTGAGATTGGTACTGTTTGTTCCAATGGGCCAAGTTTAGATCACCATTGGGACAAGTTTCATTCGTATTGGTCATATGAATAAGTAACCCAGGACAATAAGGTCAACTGCCACAATGAATAGGTCAAGCAAGCAAAGAATTCTTAGACTGATATAATGTTCTTTGCTTGTCTCACCAGTGAAATGATTTTCCTTGCATGTTTCTGAGGGATATATATTCTGTTCAGATGTGTTTTGAACTCTATACTGAAGTGGGTGAAATGTTGAGACAGTATGATATCATATTTTTCATTCTTAAAAAGAAATCCAAGGCTGAGGAAGAGCATAACAAGAGACTTTTTTTTACGATACAACTCACCTGCCTGGTGTCTTTGAACATGTTGACCAGGTAGTTTTTTGTCACAGACACACATATGGTCTGAAGTGAGACACTACTCTATCCGTAAATCTTGTTAAGACCCAGGTACAGTTATTGAGACAAAATGGGAATGCCCTAACAGGTATAGTATCCCTGGACACACTCATGATTCTACTGGCAGTAGGAAAAAAATACCGCTTTAAAAGCTCTCTAGCATACATACCATTCTGAAGTTGAAATCTACTGCTTTTGAAATTAAAAGAAAAGAAAAAACAACTGAATAAAGAAAACCCAAACATGCCATTTTTAAGCAGTGTCAGTACAATGGAGAAACTAAGCAGAACCAGTCCACTGGGGATTCTGATGTTTCAACCAATACAACAACCACTGTGATGATGTGTGGCAGGTTCATAGGATTAGATTTGTTAGAGAATGGCTAAAGTGTACACAGCAAGCTGTTAACCGATCACCATACTATTGTAATTTGATAAGTTCAAGGACAAATGGTGATGTTTTATGAGATGTTGTTAAGTAATGAAGGGTGGTCTATGATGTCTTCTGAGCTTTGATGAAAATTAGCTGACCTACGGTAGAGCGGAGAGAATGATCATAAAAAGTGATTTCAGAAAATACACTGAAGTCAGTATGTTGATTTTTTGGGTCTTGCTTAATTGTTACTGTATTACTCAAAATGATTAAGGAAGAATATTTAAGGACAGATCTTACATTTTTTGTTCAATTGATGTAAATGAAAAAATGTGTGCTTTCTCATATAGTTAAGAAACTACTAGCTAAGAAATATTGCAACAAGTTCAACAATACTTGAATATGAGTTTAAGTGTGTACAGGTGATTAGTGAGGGTCCCAAGTTCCCACTATGTCCCTCAAAGGTGTGCATCTTTTGTATTTCATAAAGTAAAGTTTTCATGCACATAAATTAAGTTCAAGAGCTAGATAAAAGATGTGTTAAAATTATATTTCATGATAATTAACTTTAAAGTTGGGATAAATTATTCATAAAAGCATGAATATATCCGGTATTTTTTCAATGTTTATTTCAAATCTTTAATCAAGCTCAGGAATACATCCAAGTTCTAGCTAGGAACTTCCTCCTCAATGTGAACATAGCCTCGAGGAACACTGGGGCAGCAGTCGGTAACCTTACAAACACAACAACATGAAAAATGAAGTTAGAACTTCTTCACAGACTGCGCACTGTTGTTCTGCCATAGCCACACGATACTGCCGATACAGAGAAGACACTCTCCATTCTTTGCAAAATACAAAGTGAAATCTGGACCTGAGAACAATCAAGAGCTGTTATGTGTAAAGCTTAATAATCACAATGAATATCATCAGTGGTCACCAGGCTAATCTTGTGAAGTAAACTAAAAATTCTGATGGATTTTATAAAAACAAGCCTTTGCAATGAACTATAAGAAAAACAATTCTTCTTTTCTCATTATTTGACAAAATACTGATTTGTATTAATTAATTATTATTGCAACATTGCCATCAGAATCTGAATCTGACTCATGTTCAAACTTACTGTTTTATTATAGTATGAAGTGAATACTTATTATGGTAAAAAAATGCACCTGTTTTGTTTTCAATTCCCTTATAAAATTTATGCCAATAAAAAAAACTACTGGTTTAGAAGCCAACCTACTAATATATATTTGTAGGTCTACTGGCTTGAAATGCTGGTTCTGTCACATGTATGCCTGGAGGTCTTTTAAACTGGGAAATGTAGGTAAGTATCTTGCAGATCTATAACTGATTGCAAAGTCTGCCTCCTTAACCTGCCTTGGTGTTTCCATTTTGAACCAATGTAACTGTATGAAATAAGTGAAGAATTGAGGTCTACAATTGGTTGAAGAGTACCAACTGCCTTTTGCATCAAGAACAGCCTTAAGTAAAAGCATGGTGATTTGGTGTTGTGAACAATCCTACAGCCCTGGAAATTGTTTATTTCTCACTGCCTGACACTGGCTTTTAACAGGTCTTTTGGGACATATGAAGCTTTAGGAACCACAGACAATGGAGTAGGGGCACTGGATGTCATAAGAAGGCCCTCTAAAACAACCTGCTGGATCAATTGATTGTCACAATAAATTCTTTCCAACTAAATGGTCAAGAAGTGGAGTCTTCCCCCACTGGGATGTCTGGTAATGTTGGCATGAAAATAGTGTAATTTCTTTCTGACAGGAGGCTGTTGTAGAGAGAAAATGGGATGAAAATGATTCCTTTTCTCTGCTATCTGTTCCTTGTCCCCATTTGTCAGAGAGAACCGAGGTCTTGCTTGTGTACAGGGTGTGCTGGACTGCTTGCCCATCTGACATCTCCTGGAGGTGACCTTTGAGCTATCACTTGAGAAAATCTCAGGTTTATTTTATGCTGTGCCTGAGGTAGATTTGTTTCTTTGGTGGCCTAATTATGTACTTCCTCCACATGGCCATTAAAGAGGTGGTTGGAAGGACATGTCTGCGATCTCAGTGTGGCTTTGCAGTGCTCTTTTAAAAAAGTGTTAACTCTTTTGCTGAGTTGTAAATTACCCAAGGCTGTAAAACTGGCCAGAATGGGCTGTGTTGCTCTGTTCAGTACTCACACCATTTGTGGAAACTTGACACTGAGACCAAGTCCAATATCTAGCCTACAGAAATGACATTCCAGACCAAATATTGTGTATCAATGAAGTGCTTCTGGTCCATCCTCGCTGAAAAGGGTTTTGACACTCCCAGGCCTACAACATCTTTGTCTACCATTTGGACATCAATGTTACACATAAGCATGCGTCTTACAGAACGTTCTACTGACATTGGATGGAAGTTGTTGATGTGAAAAGAAAGGACTATTGGCACTAGGGTTCTGTAACTGCCTCTCTAAAGAAAGTCAACAATTCAATGAGAGTAAAGTAACAGTTCAAATGCAAGCTGGTCTTTCTCGATTAAAATATGAACAGATAGTGCAACTCTGGACATTGTTGTTGATGGAGCAGGAGGAGATAGACAAAATTCTGGCAGTAACAAGCGAAAGACTTCAACTAATGATAAATGAGCTGGGGCACTAAACTAGATCTCGAATGCACAAGTTGCTTTGTAGCACAATAATGGATCAGCTGATCCATAAGAGTGCCAGTGTTCTGATGTCACGACAGTGACCTAAACAAATACTCCCTAATCTGTCATTAAAGATAAGACTGACTTTGGTACTGAAACGTGCAATCTGATACAGATGGTAAAGTCTGATCATGATGGAATACGGCCATCTTATTCTCTATAACTCTGGCAAATTTCTTTTGCTGGAATGGATTATGAAATAAATGATCCAGAAAACCAGTCCATACTGGCATCATGTGATACACTACCCGAGATGGACTGGCATGTTCTCTGTCTCATATCTGGCACTGAGAGAAAACTGGCCATTATGCACTTGAGGCATCAGGCTTTTTGGTACTGCAAAAAAAAAAAGTTGTCCAGTGAGGCCGTGAACATGGAGCTGTGTCTGAAAGCATAGCTGTAGCTGAAAGGGATCTGCTGATTCTTCTACTGGCTAGTGAGCCATTTGCTGTGCTACAATCGTCTGTCAGGTATTTATTGTCCGAGGCAGAATCAGCATCAATGCTAATAGCATCCTCTTCTCTAGAAATGAGTTTTTCCCTTTATTTTCAGTTTGTCCACTTTGCATTGTAACTCACTGACTGTCCATACAGTGCACGTTTGACAAGTATTTCCAAAGTGACAACCCAATCATTCTAAACATGCATTACGGTTGTCATTCATGCCTTTCAGATGATTATACTGTTTAGGCTTAGTCCCACCCATATTCTAGACTCTAAATATAAATACTCTAAATATAAATAGAGGAAGATAATATTTATACAGATTTCACTTTATAAAGTTAAGTGGATATTACAGGGTTACTATAGACATTCATCAAATAATATTTCATTGAATATTACCTGGAAATCAAGGGCCCAAGTGAAGGCCTTTTACAGATAAAGTCACTGAAATATTGCTTTATAATTATCAAACTGGATGCTATTAGACTATACATTATCTCTATGAAACTTGCCTGTATTTATCCGAACACAAGTGAAGTGAAATTTCATACAGGAGACATGCGAGCAATGTTGTTCAGAACTTAATGAGGTGGATGCAGCAGAACAATTCAAGTCTGTTTTATTTTTAATGGAAAACCAAGTACCTTTATGACTTAAAGGACTATAATTTATAAAGCAAAATATACATAAGTTGAGTACACATTGTAGAATGCATGTGCTAGTAACCCATGCAGGTACCTTCAAAAAGGTTCATAACATGCATAATTTACAATAATTCAACATTAAATAGAAAATTTCTTGTGGAATAGAAAAGAGCAAGAAATAGCTGGAAATACAGATGGAGTATACATTCCTGAACTGAGAAATTCCTCCACTTGCTCCACAGTAGAGTACAATAAACTGCTGATGTTTGTTTTGCAAGGTCTCATAACACAGCATGCTATCTAGCACGAGCAGAAGTAGTAACTGAGGTACATACAGGGCTTGGCACCAAACCATATATATATATATATATATATATATATATAAATAAATAAATATAAATAAGGGGAGATCACTCTATCTGACACCAATATGGCCCACCAACGTTTAGCTTTATCGCTACAAATTTTAAACTGGGAGGGCTGGATTTGCAAGGTAATGGTCGTATTCCTGAAGTATTGTGATCAGGTATCATATCTGAAGTAGAAACTTACCAAAATGTGATATATACTCAACATACATTTAAGAAGCATTTATTAACACTGGCAAAGAAATTTCATTTAAAGTAATCATTATATACTTTAGAGCAAAATTTTGTGACAATGTCATTTAAAACTAAGGTCATAAAAGGCATCTTTAAAGTGTATTACCTGAACATTTGGAGCTGAGAATATTTCTATCTTCAGATCATCAACATAGTAATCTGGTATATCACAATGTTCCTGAACAGAACTGCAAAGTTGAGATGCACCAATGCCATTTGGAAAATGACTCAGGTAATTCACTAGGTGGTTCATCAACTGTAAAAATACACAGTAGTAACATAAAACAAATGTAAATGCTCATATTCACTATTTATATTTATAAATATGGAGAAAAAAAAAAAATTAAACTTGAACTGACTGAGGGAACAGTTTACAATGACAAAATTAAAAGATTTTATCTAAATTACACTTGTTCAATTAGGTTTTTATTTGCACATACAAGAAAGTCTCTGGTCTAAAAGAGCAGAAACTGCGATTCAGCAACATCAAAGCATTTGACTAGCTGTGATCTGTAAACTTCAAATCCCTCAGCCACTTATGTGAACAGTACCAGAGTGCTTACCAATCTAGCTGCAATCTTGATCAGCTCTGTATCAATTTTGCTTCTATTCCCACTGCTGGAAGGGGTCTTAATCTTCTCTGAGATATTACTAGTGAAAGAGTCTGAGCTGGGAAGCCTGGATGTACTTCCTACCTCTCTCACACCCTCAAATTCTTTGTCCTGCCATAAATCTACCAGAGTTTGTGTAGCTTGAGATAATGACTCTGAAGTATGCCCGGACACTGCAACATTCAGCATCTAAAAGAAAATTCATTAAACTTTCAGGTTCTGATTCAATTGCTACTACTGTAAATGACATCCCACACATTTTTAAACATTTGTTAGCACAAAACTTTAAAACTAACTCGACAATGATGTTGGAAACAATGAGACCAAGGCAATATGGCAGCTTTTTTCCTCACACCAATAATGTAAATATTCACTGATAATTTCATTACAGCCCCCACCCCCATCCCCACACTCACTGACTGGCTCCACTAATACCTCTGCCCAATGCTCAAAACCTTAACATCTTGACATAACATACTGTTTCTTTGCTAAAAATTAAACTGAATCAAAGAACTATCAAAATTTTCTCACTTGTGATTTCCTACCATGTTCTGGCACTGAATTTCATTGAATACATCTTTGTATCAGTTTTAAGCCAAAGTATAACATTTCAACTTGAACAATTTTGAAAATAAAGGTCAGGCATTATTTAAAATCACAATATTAAAAACTTTAACCAGAATATTAAATTCACTACTCTTAACACAACCTTTCAAATAACCAAAATGGTGGGAAAAATCAATGAAAAAACTGTCACAAATGTAACTTGTCTACTAAGTCACTGTCACAAAGTGATGCCCAGAAATAACGAATGATATGCTCTACCTTATCAATATGTGCCATCATTGTCTCAAATGCTGGCCATCAAAAAATTTAAGTTAGGGTAAAAGACTCAGTTTTTAAGTAAAAGTTTTAAATTTTAGAATGGCAAATTTCAGACGGGGACAGGCACTGTTACTAACAACAATTAAAACAAACTCAACCAGAATATTTTATTCACTACTCTTATCATGTTTTAAACATGTGTCCCTTGAAGGGATAGATGCTCTACTGTCTGAAAAGAATTTTCAGGAATTCAAGGTAAGAACATTTCCTATTTTAAATGCTGAGTTTTGAAACCATCTCTGATATTCTTGAGTGATCAGATTTTCAAATTAGTTGTTGTAGCAGCTATATTGGATGTAAAATTGTTACCATTTTCACTTGGGCCAAACTATTAGAAGACTTTTGGTGAAAACCAAATGCCAATATGACCATCCAAAAGGAGAATTTGATGCGCGATTTTCAGTATGTTCATTATGGCCAGCCATAATGGATGTCTGAGGGGTGCCATTTTCATTTAGGACCAACAAGATATAAAAATATGGTTCATACAGCGATTTCCTCAGCAAATTGAAACAATTTTCAACGAATTTTCAAGGACAAAGTTAATTTTCAAGCATTATAACTAATTGTGTATAAATTTAGGAAGAATGTTGATTATGGATTGTAGAGTACACAAAATATCAGAATTACGTATTCAATTCTTAAACAAGAACTAAGAAGCACTTTATGTTCAACTAGACCTAGGTAAAGACACTGAAACTCAGGAAGTTTTGGGCACTGGGGCAGAGTCTGGGAATTACCACACTTATTTGGCAGTATTTATAACTCCTTCACCTTATATTCTATATTTATTTCTACTATCATTATTTCATGTTTGTATGCTTTTCATATTTGCCAGAAGACTTCAAAGCTATTTCACCCATTAATCCAGGTAAGATTACTTTAGCTCTACAAGTTCCTAGCTATACTGATGGTAGGGACTTTAGATCTAAGGTCAGAAGCGTACACATTATCAGAGTTGCCAGATTCTGGCAAATTTCTTGGTGGAGATAGTTCTATGGTATTTCTTTGATTTCATCAGTGTAACTCAGGGCTGTTCCAGTAAAACATATACCCCCGGGGGGAAGGCACTTTCAAATTCAACCAACCCACAACAGAAACAGTTTTAAAACATTAAGATCCACAGTCAGATATGTTTTAATTGAAAAACACTGCCCCCTACAGAAGCATATTTTTTTTACATAATTTCTGGCTATGGGTTAGTGGGTGGTAGAAGCAATTTTAATATTGGGTTGGGGACAGAAGCGATTTAAATGACAGCTGGCTGGAGGTAATCTACTGAATTCTTATATATTCATTCATTATAATCAATCTTTTGTCCTTTTGTTTGTTTCTCTGTCAGCCATGTATGTCTCTGATACTGTGAAATCACAAATTTTCTTGGTGGCTTATTATCTGTAGATGTCATTGATCAGTCCCTTAATACCTACTAATTTAATGTCCATGCATATAGATTTTATATTAGGGATTTCTCCTCTAATACAGAAATTATGAATTTGTATCCTTAATAAACTGAGTGTTTACTAAAGTGATCACTATGTTTTGCTATTTTTCTTTGTTCTCAGGCATGCAGCTTTTGATTAGAATAATAGTTAAATCTTGTATTGCTTTAAATGTGTGGTCAGATGCTATGATTCCCTTGTTATTATTTTTTTTCAATAAATGTTTTGGTAAACTTATAATACATGATTTGTCAGAAAAAATCATTAATGCCTGTGAAAGCGATGTCGCATTATTTCTGCCTACTTTTACACTATATCATTTCTTGTAAGAACACATATTTCAGTTACAGACATCTCATTTTTATGCCTTGTTGCAAGACTAATATAAAGTTAAAAAGAAAAGAAATATAGCAAGTCAAACATTTTTGTATCATAAATTAGATTTTAAAAATGGATGAAGTCAAGGAATCATTTTTTCCCAGAGTACTCGTAAAATCAATGTCACTGCAGTTAACTGTATTGTCAACAGCATCATCATCATCACTGATGGCCTAGCAGTAATATTCTGCACTTTTAATCCAGTTGTCACAGGTTCTATCTCCCACTTCTAGTCTTTCATACGAGGCTTATACCTATGGTCTGAGGGGCTTTCATGGCAGAGTATAAGATGCTTGTCTTGTGATACAGATCTGAGGGGCTTACATGGCAGAGTGGTACAAGATACTTGTCATGTGATTACTTGCCTCCAATGTGTAAATGAGAATGTTGCCAGTTACTTGTGGAAGGTCAGTGGTTCTACATAAGTGGTGTTTGGTGTCTCAAAAGTACTTGGATTTTCTTCAGCAGTAAAACTTGCTGCCATATATAGATTCTCTTCATCTGAAAATGGTGTAAAGGCCATAATGATCTACCAAAACTGGAGATCTCATGTCTAAATGACTTTGGCTGTTGGAGATAACCATCAAATCAACAGAGGCTCCATGTGCCCTAGTGTACTAAGGTGTTTGCATTTACAGATCACTTGCACATCTCACAGAGTGAGTTTTTGTCACAGATCAATCAATTTGGGTTGGTGGTCTTTCGGGATTCTTCCTCCACCTAATATACTGTTAAACACTCCCCCCCCCCTGCACAAACAAACCAAACCAAACTAAATCAACCAACTAATCAACTATGGCAACAGCAGCAAAGGTACTAGTCCATCATTTTTTGCCACAGCTGTTTGAGTTTATAAATTTTGACTCCAGTAATTTTTGTAGACCTTTGAATATTGTCAGTTATGCCTTTCTGACCGTCACCTAAAAGTCATCATCAGTTGGTACAAATGGAATTTTCGTGGTGAGCATATGGGATGGAGAAGTCTTAAGCAATCCTGCATCACATGCTGCCGAAAAGTTTACATTTTAGCTCACTTAAAGTTTCTCAAACAATGTCCATTGTTCCAACCAGAACTGTTATAACTTATTCAAGCTATATTCAGAGATATCTGGAGATCTACATCTGTAATAAAATATTTGTAACAAAGTATGAGAATGCATCAGTGTTTTTCAATGATGCATTTGAACTGAGCAACAACCAGAATCATCAAACCAAGAAATGAAATTATTCAAATCTCTCAGAAGAAGTTCAGTGTTTAATCATAATCTGCCAAAAGATTTTTCAATCTTTAAATTTGCCAAATTTTTTTCCAACCATACTGATTCAGTGAACATAATCACCAGAATGGACAGAAACAGACCAGAACAGATATAACCAGAAGGTTAAAATCGATTTGAGTAGCTAAATTCACCTGGTTTAATTAACTGTACATCCTTTATTGTCTTCCCTTTGATGTAATTTCTTACTGAAGCTGAGAAAATAATGTTGCACACATCAAAAAAGAGGCACACTTCTACTCATTATTGTTGTTATTATACTTCTCTATTCCAGCCTGTTCTTATGATCTTGTCCCCCCACATACTGTTTGTCATGCTTATAATATGTATCTAAATTTGTCATTTACTTTTCCTACTACTATACTAATTGTTTGTGAATATGCATATCAATGTGAAATGCAACGGGGAGACTAAATCCAAGATAGAAAACCTCTACATTTCTGGATGTATTCTGCTTGGATTCCATGTTACTGCACAAAACTCAAGTTCAAGACTCGCTGTACTAATTCAGTTCCCATTGTAAACCTGTGCAAACACCATGATATTAAATTTCAATAACTTAAAATTTCAATTGCTCATGATCAAATTTGTATCAGTATAGACACATCTATGACAACAGCTTTTGTGAAAAGAAAACCATAACAGCTGCACCATTTTCTGGATCTACACAATTTTGAAATGTGTGCTTTCAATACTACACCAAAGAGTCAGGTGCTGATTTTAGTAATGAGTCTTCCAAACTCAGGTCTGTAAAGAGATGGAAATTATGTTAAAAAAAAACAATGTCTCTGATTTTTTTTCAGTTACAAGTAGGACAAAGCTCTCAAATGATTCTTTGTACTAAAAGCTTACTTTCATTATCAACCAATCAGGGGCAGTCAAACGATGTTTACTCTATTTTATCTTCACTGATTTATAGTATAGTTCTCGTTCTTTCATATCTGTAGTAATGTGAGTCCTTCAACAACTCTCAACGGTTGTATGCCTTTTCCGACCATGCTAACTGGACACACTGTAAGATAATGTTCAAGTAACAGAAATACCATGGGATAACTAGAGACCAATAAAATCAAATAAAATGGTCAAGTTATCTCCCCTGCAGGGATGCTGCCAGGATTTCAGGATTTAACCTAAGTTTTGTGTGTGTGTGATCTCCAATGAGGACGTGGTGGCAGGAGGAATAGCCCTTGTTAAATATCTCTCTAACACTTAAATATATGTCACTCTTTCTTACTGTTCCACTCTGTTAAGGCTCTAATGAAATCAAAATACTCAAAGAGATGTCATCTCTAGTTGTATAGCGATTATTACTGTGATGTCATTGGGCATGGTCACGTGGTTGTGGTGGGGTCTTGGTTGGGATGGCGGAAAGACCATAGGCTTACTCCATATTTGACAGCTAATTATGATGTTGCCAGAAGAATTAAACTTTTTCTAACAATTCAGTTGGACTCAGATTATATACTTGATTCATAGTCAATGAACAGGTTCTAAAATTGATGTGTTTATTTTGGAGCCATGTTCCTCCATCACATTCAAGATCTGAATATACCAAAGGAGAAATTGGAACAGTTGCATCTTAATTTATTTTATCATGGCAACTTTAAATGTTATTTAATGTGAGACATTAATGCCAGAACTCATAGCTTCAGTGATTTTGGGGTAAAAAAATGAATTTCTTCTCAAACAACTCAATTTGGTGCAGATTACATTGTTTTTTAATGATACTGAGAATTCTGGACGTGTAAAAATTTCACAAGAAACGAACAACATCATATCAGGAAATTAATACCACTTGGGAAAAACTGATAGGAATATGCAGAAATAATGATAGTATTATTTAAATGGAATATGTGGTTACAATACGAGTGCTGGTTCTATAACTTTGCAAAATACATCTCGTACAACTATTCTGTTGTTTCTAACAACACTCTGTAATATGGTAATAATTTTTGCACATATGAAGTTGACTCACTTTTTACTTTAGTCCTTTGCTAATTAATAGTTTTAGATTTTAAAAGAAAACTAAGCACATTTTACCTTTTGACAATAATACATGATCACAAATATTTAGATTGTAAGAAAATAGAAGTTACAATTTTATTAAAAGTATTGGTACCGGTAAAACTAAAGGAGATGGTGTTACGTATATGTAATTAAATTGCTTGTGTGTTAGTTTTAAAATTTTTTTTTTTTTGTTTCATTACATTTTATTGTAACGATTATTGCAGGGATTGGAAATTCTATTTCAGTAATTCTGTTTATCTAAGACATAAAACATATTACATTTGCAATACTTTTAGTTTACCTTGGTCCACAGTAGTGTAAGCGCTACACTAAAATGATCGGCTATTGCCAAGGTCATTTCGTCTAGTCTGGATAAACAGTGTGTTATTTTTAAATTTGTTTCAGAGTTATAGCAAATAGGGGTTCTTCCTATGTGACGAATTGCATTTTTCTTATTGCGTGTTTCAAGTGTTAGGAGACCTCGTAGTCTGTCTCGCGAGAACGGGATGATAATTAGGGTAGATATAATACTCTTCCTGAGCGCTCGTCAGTCAGTTGTATTCCTGATACCTAGAAGGCAGGATAGGTTATTTTACTGTTGAAACCAGATTGTTTCTGAAGTTCATTTGTTTTTGCAATTTAATAATTTATTCTCTAGAAAACCAAACGAGTGTACTGTTTTATAAATTCTGGGAGAAAGAAATTCAGTGGAAATTTATTCTGGTACTATTCGGAAACATAAACTGTGATTCAATTGAGAAATTGTTGATATTTGTACAAGGACCACATCTGACGTCATCGCCTTCCATATTTGAACGTCGTCGAGATTCAAACCTGGATTCTAATAGAACTATTTAGTGATAGGACTTGTATTTTTCATTCTTAGGATTAAATTTTGGATTATATTCACAAACCAAAAGTCCTATTTTCCAATTTTTACATTGTTTTCTAGGGAATAAATTATTTTGTTAAAATATGCAAAGCTTGTTGTCTTCACTCTTTTCTCTTGTTATTATTGTATGAGCCTACACGTAACAATGGTAAAAAAGAATCAGGATGAACAGATTAGTAGTGTAGTAAAGAATCCATATATCAGAATGACATCAAGTATTTTTTCATCAATTTCATCATTAGTTAATGACACTGCTTCAAAATGTTGTGTACTAAATAATACTAATAGTAATCCAATTTGTAATACAAATACCAAATGATGGTTTGGAACTAAGTGCCAAAAGGTCTGCAGAAAATATCACCATCCTCAAAATATACATAGGAATAACCAAACACAAACAGGACAAATTTTATCCATCTTGCTTTGAGTTTACACATTTCAGTCAGTTTCTTATGTTTAATGTCATTCAATTTTTGCACACAGAGAGCATGTACTTCATTTGGTAATACATCTGCATGATATGATAGTTAGTCTCGTTATTCTTTTGTTGCCATATTGGTTCTGCCAACTGGAGCTCTACACACACTTAATTATGTTGTATGGGGATTCTCTGATGATCCCTATGTGCATTAATCTGTTGACTGTTTCTGAATTTAATATGATCCTCCTCTTCTGTGTACGAATATTATTCTGTGCTGAGAACTCCCTTTCGTTGTCTGCTGTCTGAAACGCATATGCATGCATAACTTGAACAAGTTATTGTTCTTTATGGTTGTGCAATTTTCAACATCTCACAGGTATGGCCCCATGGGTCTGCTCTCTTTGATATCCCTGTTCCAAAAAGAAAAGTTTTCACTAACATGAACTCTGCCAAAGATTCACTTCCTTGAATCAGTGCTTTGCTGCCTCTTATGCCCGATTTTTTCTCTTCCATACTGCTGTATTAGGGTTTTAAGTCCAACATTCCCATAGTCTGCTTGTTCAGACATGGGTATCTTGAATAAATAACAGGCATCCTGTCCATCTAACGCGTACATTGGACTCGCACTCAACATCAATTTTGGGCTCAAAATCACACACTGGTATTTCCAGTGACATTTTCCCAATGTCCAACAGACTAATATACATGAAATTCATTGTCATTATAGCTATCACCAGCCAGTATTTGCCGACTGAAAACGTCGTCTGACGACAAACCCTGTTGTGATTCAGCCATTTT
The DNA here is from genome assembly GCA_016617855.1 of Megalonaias nervosa. Classification (NCBI taxonomy): domain Eukaryota; kingdom Metazoa; phylum Mollusca; class Bivalvia; order Unionida; family Unionidae; genus Megalonaias; species Megalonaias nervosa. Next base: position 137,682 of record JAECUM010000221.1, on the reverse strand, counting down.
GGTTTCCTGTGTGGCCCTTATTTGAAACATGCATTTGTAAAACTTCCTTGATGAAAGTAAGGTGAAAACTACCATAAAATGCGTGTTCCAGGGCCAATGAACCAATCAGATTTAGTTTAACAGCCATTCATGTCGAACTGAAGTATCCAGCTATTTTAACGTTTGCCTTCCTGAATCTGGATGTTGCATCAAATGTTGCGATATTGCTACTGGCAGCGTGAATTACGTCATGAAATGCACTTTTAAAGTTAAAAGTTGAATAAAAATTGGATACTGCACAAAGCACATTTTATAGCTGCGACGTTGATGTAATTTGCGGAATGCATATCACTGTGTACTGGCATCATTTTCTGACCCAATGTTTTATTCACATCAGACTGCTGGGAGGGGGTTAGATGAGATTTTAAATATATATTCGTTTTTTTCTGACAACCCCACCAATGATTTCTCATTTTGTTAACACAACCCACAACAGAAGTGATTTTCCTAATCAGTCTTCCACTGTCAGAATCAAAATAGTTTGAAACACAACCGCCTACAGAAGTTTTTTTGAAGTGTCGTCCGTATATGTTTTACTGGAACAGCCCTTAGTAAAAATAATACTATATCCAACAAGAAATTTTCCAGTTTCAAGCATTTCTGGTGCATAGCAAGACCAGAACCATCCCATTTTGAGAATTTGATCAGTGTGCAAATTGATAGTTATGTTTCTACCATCAGTATAACATGCAGCACCAGCAGTTACTGATGATCTAAAGTCATTAAACAAAAACAGTTTTTGTTTATCCCTTAGTTACACATACACAGAGTGTGTACAGTGCTTATATCAATTTTGGTTTTATAATATGCTTCCCATCACAAAGCACTTTACCAACTTATTATCTGCCTTAATGGCCAAGTCAATACAGCATCCTATCATTTATATTATGTGGTCCCAAATGAATCTTAGTACTAACAAGTACATAAATGACCCTAACAAAAGTCTACAATGGCCAAGTATACTTTTATACTGTTTTTATGCATCAGCCTTCTGTTCTTGAATATTCTCACATTTGTATTATGTTTTGGGATTAAAGTGATCATAACAAAAAGGACAAACACAACTTGTGTAATCAATACATGGTGATCGCAAGATGTAATTCAATAAGAGAAGTAATCATTATGCCAAAAAGTGTAATGGTTGGCAGGTATGTTGATCCACAAGTCCATTATTTAAGGGACATTTCAGTAAGCCTTTTGATAAAAACCTAAGGGTTGGCAGATCTCCAAATATTATTATTCAAAGACTTAAGAAATTTGGTGCAAATCCATTTTCAAACCTTGTTTAAATACAGTAAGTACAGCAAAGCCCAAACTGCAAAGGCTAGCCACAGTTTCAATACACTACTTAAATTATTTATAGGAATGAAAACAGATTTCTGAACAAGAAGAAAGTGGCCTGAGCCAGTTCACTTATCAAAACACTACTTGTGTATAAACATTTCTCTCAAACTACTTTTAGGGATAACCATTTACTTCAATATAAATTAGAGTTTCATTAATCTGATATATCTGAATTACCTGGAATACTTTGAATAAGTATGATTTGTCTGTGTGTGAGGACTCCAGAAGTATAGGCATTGGCATCTTCATACACCACTCTACCACACAGAACATCATGGATGTCAGCAACTGTAGGAAGAAAAAAAAAACACCAACAGATTTCAAACCCTTCTATAGAACAAATAGAATGAGAATCTAAATTGCTTTTCATTTAGGGTTTTCAAATGCACAAGGCTTTTGTTATTGCCAGGTACCTGAACTATGCAACAAAGCATGTTGAAATTAAAAGAAGAAGTAAATTTAAAAAATTGATGTCCCTCACTTTTCAAATACCATTAGGAAGGGAATTTCATTTTCAGATGATGAGCCTGTTCAAATGAACTGCAAGAAAATTAAAAATACTGGACAAGGTTCAATATAGGCTGATTTTGGCCCCAAATTAGTGATAAAGTGTAAGAGTATTTGTTATGGTAATGCCATATCAAATATATATCAACTGTAACATATATACACATGATATAATAAAATAGTGTGAAATTAACAGTTAATTTTGTTACTAAAAGGCCTGTGTTCATTCAAAAACTCAAATTTTGCAAGAATTTCCACCTTTTTGAAGTCATCAAAAACTAACGGCATATCTGAGAACATGTTTCATTTGTTTGACAGAAGATACTTTGTTGTAACCATCTAACACATATGCATCAACACTAACAAGCAGAAAAATGAAGGCAAAATGCATTTCTAAGATCACCTGTTATGTCACTCACCAATAAGTTTAGAACTAATTCACAGTAACACAAAATGCCATTTTATGTTTCTGAACAAAAAACCCTGACATTCAAATGTCGATTGCTAATTGTATGGGAGAATGTATTTTTTCTGTTTCTGTTTCTGATTGCATTTTGAGACATTCTTTAGTACAAATCAAAACTGGAATATCTGATGAGATCAGCTAAAAACAGAAGTAGCACATTGAGGAATCATATTCACAGCAATAAAAAGAAGACAATAATGCAGTTTGTTTTTTTACTAAAATGTTCTGATAAAAGGTTATGATAGTAAGAAATAAAATCCCCGTGTATTTTGTTTCATTATTCTGATCATATTAAGTTGCATTTATTACTTATATTCTAGTTTTCTGTGATTTCAAATATACTGGCACTCAGGCAAACAGTATCATAATAAGAATAATAATGTGAATCACACCCATATATTAAAATTACAAAATCAGCTCTGAATCCAGTAAAAACGCAATATTCATTAGTATTGAATGTTCCTTCATTTCAATTTAATGAATTACTTTAGTTCCTGGTTTAAATTATCATCTACAGACTTGATTTATAACAGATTTACTCAGCAGGCTCACAGTATAACATGGACTACTGACTGCAATGATTTTCAAAGAAATATTTATTGAAGAAAAGGATAATTGTATGATTTGTTTACTTTTAGTACCACGATGTGTATAAAATCTTCATTTTTAAAATTAATAAAAAAAACCCCGAAAAACAGATATTCAAAGCTTTAAATATATCTAATATCCTAAGGAACCTCACCTAGCCATACTGTTGTTTATATAAAGTAAATTGTCAACACTTTTGTGCATGATGACCAATGGCGTAAAGGTAAAATGGCTTCCTATTTAGTAATAATGTACCAGACAGTAGCTGCTCAAGCCCAACTACAGCATTATTTTCTATCTTTCTTTAAAATATAAACAAATTTCAATTTAGTTTGCCTTCTGTAATTCATCAGTATTCTGTTCACACCATTTCTTTATTTCTGTTTTATTTTCAATACTACATGCTTCTGATGAATAACTAATATAAAAATCAGATGTTTGAATCAGAAGTTTAAAAATAACTAAGTATTTTCTTTAAAATACTGCAATTTCTACTGGTTGCTTTCACATTAAGGTTGTCAAAAAATGCCAAGCCTTGGGTGTAAATGGCACTTTACAGACAGATTGCTATATCATGCTGAGGAAGTGGAAGCTAAGTGCCTTTCCCAATGGCACACCAAGACAGCCGGCCTGACCCGTCACCCTTAGGTTATGAATCTGACGCTCAACCAAATGAGCGACCACATCTTCCCCCAACCAAAAAAATTAAATGGTGGGCCCCTATGTCATAAAGGGGTGTTATGTGTCTCATGCAAATTGAATTGAAAAAGTTTTGATTTATTTTTAGCATTTTCATAAGGTCTCCGGTCAACTGTAAAAAAATATATGGCTATACAAGGCTTAATGGGCCCAGGCAATTTTCACATGAGACTTGTGCACATCAATTTTAGGTCATAATGCCTTATCTGTTGTAGCTGTTACAAAGGGATTGTGTTGTCCAGTATGCTTTTCAATACATCACTGTACTTCTGTGGCTATGTGTGAACTGGGGAATCATATATATATAATATATATATACATACATATATATATTTCCATCAATATTTGACCAAGAGCATCCAAGATTAGAGAGAGAGAGAGGCTATGTGAATGACCTAGCTAGCAAAATGCGTCAGCAATAGTCCTTTTGGAGTGTATCTTTAGTACTTTGCCAGCATTCAGTTGGTCAATTTTAAACATCATACATTCTTTTTTGTTTATGTTTTACAACTTGATTTGTACATGTGTGTGTGTGCGCATGCAAACTAAAATTTTACTCATATTGGGCAACATCGTCAATTATAGTTGCTCCATTATTTCAAATTAAATGATAAATTAATAGACTAATTGCCAGCCTAAAATCTGGTATTAATTATATTTATCCTCAAGTATGCTGCTCCTTTAAAAGGAAAAGACCACATGTTCAACAGTGCAATATCATGTCTGAAAACGTGTGCCCATGTTTGTGCGAGTTTATAAATTCTTCATATCAATGGATTCCCAATCAATGCAAGAAAAGCACTTCTGACATTTAATTAGACCTGAAAGTTGGCTAAATTTCATTCTTTCATAATTAAATTGAACATTAAACAATTGGAGTATGCATACTCAAGGCTTGATTTTATGTTTTGCTGGGGGCAGGGTGAATTTGGAGATTTTCTTTTTTGGCCTTGTATATTTTTTCTTTTACTAAAAGAATCCTTTTTCAACAATTACAATGGATATAAATGGTTCTTTTTACTTCGATACACCGAAGCACAAATATTTTTTCAAAGTACTTGAAATCCAGAACTTTTTGCATGACTTCTAATTGGTGAAATGACAGTAATGATGATGAAATAATGGTGGCATGAGAGGGATTGCACAATGGAACAAATGCATTTATAATAATGTGTCTGCTGTTTTATTTTTGTTTTCCTTCCCTTCAATCTGTTGGCCCATATTATATAAAATAAGAAACTGGTGCCTGTCCATTCACTGACTTCACAATGAATGTATCAAAATTGATATGATACTGTACACAAAACACAAGTGTGTCATATGCCATATGCCTTAGAGTTAATGTACTCTCTCTTTCTCTTTCACAAAAATCATGTAAAAGTATCTAATTTTGTGATCAGTGTCCAACATAAGAAATAATATATCAATTTGGAAAATAAAATAAAGTATAATGTAAGCTCCACCCCCCCATAAAACAACACACACACACAAAACTACTGTATCTGCCGGCCTATAAGATGATACCATTTGACCAGAAAATCTTAGCTTCGTCTTATATTCCAAATCGACTTACATATGGATTATGTCATCTGAATCACTTTATTGTATTTTTCGTATGGAAAATAATCCTCCAAGAGTATGAAAAATATTGTGTATGGGACCGACAGAAATTTAAAGTACATCTAGCATGTGCAAAGATCAAAAACAATTGCCGCCTAAGAACAGGAAGAGTACATGCACTTTTAAAAAATCTTATTGTTGGGAATGGAGAGGTCATTATACTTACAAAGAAAACTAGCACGCAAAATGGTCATTCTTGGGATTTAACCTAATGGAGTCTATATGGATGTAACTATTGTGATCTATTGAAGGAGTATGGCATGTGTTTTCATAGTTTATATTTTCTGTTTCATTTATTAATATTTTCTCTTTGACAAAAGCTTCAGCAACACAAGGTCAATAATATAAAAAAACCAACAACAAAACCCATTAAAAGCTGAACTCTCTCTCTCTCTCTCTCATATATTGGACCACATTTTATTTTGTTCACGAGATGCAAGAAGAAAAATGCTATGGAATACATATGCATCCTTCTCTCTGTATCTCTCTTCCTCTGTTCCCTCCCCCCTGCCAAAACAACAAACAAACTGGAAAAAGCATTTTAGTATTAATGGTGCAATTTCCCTATTGCTGGTAATCTGAAATAGCATAAGGTGATATTTTTAATATTATGAACCTGGAAGTTATTATAATTTAATTCCACACAGCATCGCAGGAGTTTTATCCTCTGTGTAACTCTTTCAATTTTCGGGTCAGCATCTTTATATGTAGCTAAAAGTACATAATACATTTAAAATACTTTGTGTGAAACAAATGAGGTACTTTTAGTTACATTTAATGATCCTGACTGGAAAGGTTACTGAGTTACAGACAGGATAACATCACGATGTTGTGTGGAACGAACTTAAGTGAAAAACATAATCTGATGTATTTAACTGGCCTCGTCTTATACTCAGCATCGACTTATATATGAACGAAGGATGGAAAATTTGCCAAATTTGCTGATTCGACTTGCACTCCGCATCGACTTATAGGCCGGCAAATATGGTACTTTGGTCACTAATACTGTAGCAACATACAGGTGTTGCTACTGCATGCGATCTGTGTGGCTTTTGAGTGTTTATTTATGGTAGAAAAATACATAAATTGTGACAATCAAAGCAAGACAATGAAAAGCAAGTCGGTGTTAAACATAAACATAACTTTTTAAATGAACACGAAATAGTTGTCAGAGGTAGACAACCATATTAATTTTAATGTAAATATACACTTCATTTAGACAATGTTACAAAACAAAAAGACACACACACACACACACACACACACACACATATATATATATTTACACACACACACGTACTATCACTCGACTATTATGCATACTGTGTGTAGATGCAGAATTTTAGATGTCAGCTTCACAGAGGCTTGTTAGTCATACTGTCTATAATCCATGAAAATAGGTTAAACTACAGAGGAGAAAACCACTGGCATTTTAACAATAGGAATTACTTTAGTAAGAAGTGATCCTGGATAAGAATTAAATACTTATTTTGGGAAGAGAGGGACCACTTCCATCTAAATGATTTTTATAGGAATCTGATTTGGGGCTAAAATTGGCCCTAACTGAACCTTCTCCTTTCAAACAAAAGCAGAGGTTATGTGATGTCCTTTCAAACCAAAGCAGAGGTATGATGTGATTTTGATTTCTTTTCAATCAAGCAACTGCCATGACTGGACCAAATGATGATGATGCATGCTCCAATTCAAATACATCCAAGTTTTACCAATGTGAGTAAGTGCGCGCGCACACACACACACACACACACACACACACACACACACACACACACACACACACACACACACACACACACACACACACACACACACACACTGAATGGCACATTATAAATATGCCCTATATTTAATAGTCCTCTATGTAGGCATTATTAGGGTATGGTTGACTTTAGAAATTATTGATCAACAAGTCTCAATCATGTTAACTTGGTCAAGACATATGGTCTTGAACTGAATGTACTGTGCAGAAATCATTATTTCACAGACAGACTTAACATGTAACCTATGACCTTTAGACTCCAGACTCTAAAGGTCTATTTCTTACCCCAAGTGCTAGCTATCCACTATATTTAGTCAAGGGACAAGAGTTATTCTGTAAAACCCATTTTTTTTCTCTGCCACAATGACAATAACCTTTGACCTTTTCAACCCCAAATCCACAGGCCTCTTCCATACCTTAAGTGCTGGCCTTCCACACTGTTCAAAGTACTGTGTCCAGTTATCATGGAGAAAAACATTTTTTCTTCTTTCAATTGGTGACCTTTTACCTTTTACCCCTACTATGGTGAAATTACATGGTTGAGAATTGAAGATATTTCTTCTTTCATTCAGTGACCTTAACCATTGATCCAAAAATCAATAGGCTTCTTTCTTACTCCATGTGCAAGACATCCACAAAGTATGGTCCAGCCCATGAAGCTGCACCAATGTCACTGTGTGGAAACCTTTCTCCTTTTTCAGTGAAAGTGACACTGGCCTTCCACCTTTTGACCTTAAAATCAATGGTTTTTTTCCTTACCCCAAGTAAAAGCCAGCCATTAGGTTTGGTCCAAGTCTGTGATGTAGAACTCTGTGACTTTTATTTTCCCTAAAACTGAAAGGCTTCTTTGTTTTGTCAAGAAGAGTTTGCCAGTAAAGTCTGGCGAAGGTAGGTGCCATAGAACTGAAGTTATAATGCACAAAGGGACAAGATAACTAACTGCAGGTGGGTAGTAAAGAATAGTTTCATTTCATCAGGAATTAAGAGAAATTACTGTAATGAAAGAATGGGACCACTGATCAGGAAATCTAACTGTACAAAATGATGAAGCAGATTGCTAATGGTCAAATCTGCACAATATCTCATCAATATTCAGCTAAAAACCAAATAAAGTTATATTCAACTGAGATCAAGAATCAATGGGACCAATGATCAGGAGCTCTAACTCAACAAAGTGATGAGGCAGAAAGCAAACAATCAAACTCTCGTAATAACTCATCAATATCCAGTTATGGAGTGGTTCATAACCATCTTCCCAACAGTAACTCTGTTCAATTCTCAGACTTTAGACAGAAATTTGTCTCTTTGGGAAAATCAGGGGCTAAAACTTCATCAAGCTGATTATATAGAGTTCAAAAAATTATAAAATATTTAAGAGGAAGATGCATAACTAAGATATGTGGAAATCAAAGTCTGAGGCCATAACCCCACCATATGATGCCAAAGAATTCATCTTCACAAGCATTTATAAAATTGGGGTACCAGGTATTCCAGCATTCTGAAAAATTGGTTTTCATTAAAGTATGTCAGTTTCTCTGGAGGGATGTAAAGACTAATAGAATCTATATTGGGGTTTGTACAGAGACAAGGAAAACCCTTTCAAGGGGTTATATTATTTGTCTACCCATAAGGCTAAGCCACAAATATGATCTAGGCAATGACCTACCAAGAAAGGTAAATGCTTAGGCTACATATTGTATAAGCAGAGTGAGAAGGGAAACAAGTTATTGCAAGAAGTCTGATGAGACGATATGATGTGCATAATTTAGTACAGAAAAGAAAATGTAAAATCTTAACCCATGGGTGCATAATCATGAAATATGTCTTTGACAAAAAATTTACTTAAATCCTCAAGAATCCTGCATTCATGTAAATACTGATAAAATTCTGACAATTAAACTGATCCAATGTCACTTCATTTTAAAGCTGAACAGAAAATTTTGCTGAAATCCAGTTGGAACAAACAGCAAACCTGATTAGAAATCAAAGAACGATTGTCATCAGGGTCCATAACTCCACAAAATAATTGGATGAAAAACTGATAATTATAATAAAGCTGTGCACCACATTTTGTTGAAATCTAACAACAATTTAAGGAGTCAATGTGCAGAACAAAAAAGGGGCAATACATTTACAGAGGGCAATAACTTTACAATGATGACAAATTAACTTCAAAATTTAGTTTAACTATTTAATTTGACAATGTGCTCTTACTATTCTGTCTTGTCATTATGAAACACAATTTTTTTTAAATAATAAATATACTGGAAAAAGTTTTGTGTTGTAAGATTTTGAAGAATGTGGAACAGATGTACCACAGAACAGAGAAGAGGAAAAACTCATTTTAATAGCCAGTTCTTCCATGAAATATTCCAAAGAAATATGCGAGTCCTATCAATATCACTAACCAGATTGAGCTGTCAACAACTAGCATATGCAACTAAATATCACAAATCAGTTCAAGGTTTACAAATTCAGTTCAAAACATTTCTTGTGCATCTTGCACAAAGTTGCATAATTTTATGTTTTATGGCAAATTATCACTCAAACAACAATCTAATTATAATTCAAAACATCGATGACATTTACATATTAATGCCCTGCTAGGCAAAAATGTCAAAATTCTGAAACTCTAATTCAAAACTCAGTCCTTCTATTAAATATAATATTACAGCATGAAGGTATAAAGCATTCTAATAGTGTAATAGTTCCAGATGTACCTTCTCCTCTTCTTCACTGACTGAACCCTCTTTCATAGGCATGAAAGCAGAAATAGTTGACGATGTTACCTACAAATTAGATAAAATAATCAATGTGACTATGCTGACTATGATAATAAAATACAATGCAGATATTCGCTCCCTCAATTATGCGTAATTAAAAATAAAAACACAAGTCTTGAAGGGACTGACACTCTTTCTGACCATTTATTCTTTTAAACTGGTTAGTGTTGAAACCATTTTTGATATTCTTGAGCTGTAAGATTTTCAAATTAGCCATAATGGACATTAGTCTGGCACAATTATTATTTAGGATAAACTATACACCATTAGAATTGTACAAAGAGATTTATTGAAAAACGTGTGCTTATATTACCACCATTTAGTAGTAGTGATAACTACATTTTACACATGGCACCTAAGCAAATAACAAGATTTTCAAGTTGGAAGCAATATTGGATGTCTGATGGACATCATTTTCATTTAGGACTAACTAGACCTCAAGTCAAAACTTTCACGTTTTAAGACTTTCCTCCAGACTGAGTAGTGATCAAAAACAACTGCTGATGGAAGGGACATAGAACAATCATATTCTTCATGTTTTCAGCCCCCAGAGCTAAAAAAATCAACTGATACAATTTTTCAAAATATTAATATCTACAAGTGCCAGATAACAATTTATTTTATCTACATTAAGAGAACAAGCACTCTTTAGAGAATGATATCTGTCTTAAAACATGGAATTTTTCCACAAAAATATAATGAAACACCTCTAAAGAATAAAATTTATGGCAAAAGTGGAAATTCAGAAAAAAAGTATTTGGAAACGATGTTCTTGACAAAAATATACATACATGCCAACCCGACGAGAGGTAAAAAGCATAATTATTGCTATTATAAGTGGCAAAAAAGCATAATTTGGGTGCAAAAAGTTTAATCTATATATAACATACCAGAATTACAGCAAGTATGAATATGAATGAATATATATATATAATATATATATATATATTAGTATTTTTGCTACTACCCTGGCACTACAAAATTCTTCACACAAAGTGCAAAATCCAGATGAATTAGAACCAGAATACAAACACAAAATATGCTAAAATATTATTTAAATTCGGCACTCACTTTAACCAGTCTACATGTGTAACTTTCACTGAATGATCATAAACTGGAATTTTACAATGAACATGATCATGTGCTCAGCGTGCAGTATTACAGTACTCTCATATTGTTTAAAGTTTTTAAAGTGGTGTTGATTTGTCCTTTTTTCTGATCTGACATGTTTTAAAGTTTGAAAAGATCCATCTGCTCTAACATTTTCCATCATATAACGTTCACAAATTGCAACATAAAACTTTCACTTAACATGTGGCACCAGTTTCTTCGAAAGTATAGACTGGTCCACGAACTAACTAGCTTATCAATATAAGGAATCTCTCCGGCAAAGAAAGTGTAATCCTTATACAGGCCAGTGTAAAATGTAATTTGGTGACAAAAAGTGTAATGATTACACCAAAGTGTAATGGTTGGCATGTATGAATATACAGATGAAAAACTATGTTTTCATACCACGGTGATGTAACAATGTAAAAACAGAAATATTTATTGGGATACAATTTAGTACGTGTGGAATAAATGGACAATTTCACTGGGAAATTTTTATGGGGTTAACAGTATTTACTGTTCAATGTCAATTTAACTTCAAGGTAAATCATCACCCCCCCCAACCCCCAAGCAAAACAAAATCCTTCAAAAATGTTTCTATTTTTACAGGAAATACATAATGAAGTTGACTGGCTCAATGATAAACGCTGAAACAGATCAATATAGCTTACATGGCCTACAATCATGTTCAACATTTTTCTGCTCTGGATAACAAACATTAAAGTATATAATCATAATATGAATACATTTTAAAGTCTAAGATAAAAACATTCCACAAAATACTCCTGAATATGATAGCTTAAAGCTATTATCACTGTAACACAATTACACTTACATCAATTATCCTCTTTGGCAGTCCTGGATGATATTCTAGTAATTTCTCTACATGATCACAGAGCAATGTAAGCATGTCCGAGGCAACTCTAGCAACCATTTTATTCATACACTGTAGGCAAGAAAGAAAGTGCATCTTAGAACAAATCTCTTTAAATGATCCTCAACTTACTAGTGAAAAAAAGTAAAGTACTTTATGCTGAATTTTTGACACATTACAGCTACACTTCTTTGCTGGTACAGCAGGATCTAACTGTGCATCTTTTGGTGATGGGTTAGCAAAGGCAAAGAAAATTACTATGATTATTTATGCACAAAAAACACAAGTACTGTGTGACATGTGATATACATAAAAAAAAAATATTCAGTCAGGATTATAGCCTGTTTAATGCAATTACTACATCCCATGAATGCCATTAGCTTCCAATGGGTTGGTGGCTCTTACCAGGACTTTTTCCTGGGCTCTTCCTTCACCAATTATACTGGCTGTCGTGTATAGCCTATGTGTGCTGAAAAATGGCATTAAGCCCACAATAGCAGCAGCATCCCATGAATTATCACAGCATTGCATGTCTTTACCCTTACAATGCAGAAACATTTTAATTGCAATCAGCTAAGATACATGAAGATTGATTCTATACATGTGATCTCTTGTAACTGAAGTTATCAGTCACAATTACCTAACTTTGAAAGAATTTAATTTATCACACAGTACACTTAATATATTGTATGTGTGTGCAGTTTCATATTTTTGATGACACATATTAAAATATCACTTTATGCAACTGACTGGTCCAAATAAGCCCATGAAATTCTTCTGCAGTATTCTCTTTACTGATTGGCTCTGATTGTGGGAAAATTTCATTACCTGGCCTATGGAAACTTTCTTGTTTTTACTGTTACTATTAGCATTTTGGTGGCCATTTTTTTAATTGAAAGCCCAAAGGAAATTGTGCTGTAAAACAGCCCTTATCATGTGATGCAGTTCAGACTCAAAATAAAATTTGTCTATGTCTACTATAGTCTACTATGTTCCAAAAACGGTTCCCACGCTTTTCTAAAGATAAATTTGCAGGTTATTTCCAGGGTTTTTCCAGCATGAAATTAATTTTTTCAAGGTTCACATATGACCAATACTGAACGGAATTAAAGAACATTTTAGATCATTAAAGAATCATTTTCTAAATCTAAAGATGTTTCTCTTTCAAGACTCTCCAAAGCATCTAAGTCAGAAATGATGATCATATAAAAAACCACAAAATGTATCACACGAAACAAGTTTGATTATATTCCTATAAATTGGCATGTAAAGTCATTTCAATGTACAGAATAAAAATTCTAACTTTACTTTACTGACCTGCATATATATGCATGCATGTTATAGAAAGTAAACATTTCCTATTAAAGTACACCAAAAAAAAAAAAAAAACCGCAAATAATTTGAATCTTGTCTTGTAACAAAGAGTTTAACCCTGAATTTATCTGTGCCAATAAAATCTCAAACAAGATTTTTCAAACAATCTAATCTCCTTAAGATGATCTGGTTAAAAATCCATCATTTAAAAAACATTTTCAAAAGGGTTGATTTAAATTTTGACAAAAGATCATCAAAATTATATAGTGTTGTATAAACAAGGACTGAATTTTCTGTAAAATCAACTTGTCTTCTTGTAATTGGTTAAACCAGTCCCAAAACCCATATTGATACAGGGGTTTGTATCTTTTGTTAAATACAGTAGTCCCCCTCTTGAATGACCCCCTCCACTTGACCTGTGGCCACCTGCTTCTTACGGCCAGAATCCCTTGGCACTGATGAGTTTATATTCAAAAGTACCCCTAAGAACGGCCACCCCTCTAACGCAACCAGTGGCCAGCATATTAGTACAAAAATGTAAAATGTTCCCCTCAAAAAAGGCCACTTTTTATTTCAAATGTATCCAGAACCAATAATTAATTCATATCGTAACGTAAGGTAAGTAATCAGATTATCTCTATCGTCGATGCATGTCTTCCAATTTCAAGTTTCAATTACTGAAAGAAGTGTTGGCTAAAGTACATGTAACACTAAGATTAATATTATATCATTGTCTAAAAAAGCTGACGTTTACAGAAATGGGCCCAACAATGTTATGATAAGAGTTTTGGGTCTGACACATCTGTCGAGTTTATCTCTTTGATGATTACAACCGGACGAAATTGTCAAGATCATAACAGGGTCAGCATAGGCTAAAAATAGATTTTGTGCATTAGCACACACACAGAGAAATTAACCTTGAACAAAACAGGGTACCAGACAAAGACTGAAAAATCACGTGACAACACATTTTATCGCTTTTTTTTATGAAGAAGGCATTTCGTCCACTCTACAAAAGTTACTGAAGGAAGTGTTGTCTAAAATACATGTAACACTAAGATTAATATTATATCATTGTCTAAAAAAGCCGACGTTTACAGGAAATGGGCCCAACAATGTTATGATAAGAGTTTTGGGTTTGACACATCTGTTGAGGTTTTCTCTTTGATGATTACAACCGGACATAATTGTCACGATCAAAACGGGATCAGCATAGGCTAAAAACAGATTTTGTGCATTAGCACACACGCAGAGAAATTAACCTTGAACAAAACAGGTACCAGACAAAGACAGAAAAATCACGTGACAACACATTTTATTGTTTCTTTTATGAAGAAGGCATTTCATCCACTCTACAAAAGTTTCGTCTGCATAATTAAATTGCATACAGTTAGCAACATCAAAATAAATCATTACCAATCATTAACAAGTCATAACGTAAACAAAGACGTATTATTTTAGAAGAAAGTCGGTTATTCTACTCGATGACATTGAGTGAAGTGGGGAGGGGGACTTGCCGAATAATTTTATGTAGAAAAGACTCGAATTAAACAATTTTTATGCTGAAAAGACTTGAATAAACAACATCGTAACCAATAAGGAGGTTATTCAGCAGCAGCAGGAAAATGGAGCAAATAGAAAGAGAATTATGTATGTACCAAGATTTAAATGACGTTTTTTGAATGGTTTTGCAATGTGCATGACAACAACACCCACTTGCATATCACGCTCATGCCAAGAATAAGAACTATTTATGTATATTCAGTTGAAATAAGTCTATTATTATAACAAGAAGAATCTTTTAATAATTAATGTTACTTTTAAACGAAGATATTAAATGAAGATATTAAATGATTTGATTTATGTAGCTCTCTTACTATGTTCATTACATATACTTCTCACAAAAAATTTAGTCCCCCTCTGGAAAGGCCACCAGTTTTATAAGGCCACCTTCCTGGTGCAGAAGGGGTGGCCGTATAAGAGGGGGATCACTGTATATAATACAAGGGACGAGAATTTCTCATTTCAGCTCTGAGATTCAACACC
The DNA here is from genome assembly GCA_016617855.1 of Megalonaias nervosa. Taxonomy (NCBI): domain Eukaryota; kingdom Metazoa; phylum Mollusca; class Bivalvia; order Unionida; family Unionidae; genus Megalonaias; species Megalonaias nervosa. Next base: position 122,515 of record JAECUM010000221.1, on the reverse strand, counting down.
TTCGACTACAAATTTAATAGCAGTCTGTTTTCTAATCTGGGTTTCCTCCGAATATTCCCACCCCATTTTTCATATTTGGACATTTAGGTTTGGGTGTGGGGTCACAGCAATTGCGTATTGAAAATTTGGAATTTGCCACCACTGTGCAGTAGCAACATATGGTAGTCGCTTACCAGTGCGCCTAGAAAATTTAAACTCATGTTGACTTATACCTGCATGAAATCGATAGGAAAATGGTTTATTTTCTCAGAAATGGCAAGTATTATAATTGTTATGTCTTTAATCTGCTGACAGACTAGACGAAACTACGGCATAGATGAAACCTGAACCGGTACTCGCCATTTGTGTTACTAGTCACATAACTTCACAAATCTCAAACAACGACATCGGAAGCCCAATAGTCACATGATATCAACAACGAAACTTCTTTTTAGTTTTGTTGTACAGAAATTCAATTATATTAAATGAAAGTCAGATACTTTTTGTAAAAGCCAGCAATCTGGCAAGTCTGATTTATCAAGCAGAGAGCACATGTCAACGTGGTAGTCACGTGATGCAACAAAAAACTCCAGAAGTTGTTCTCGGAATATATAAATATGGAAAATTTTGTGTTCTTTCATTTTTGTATTTTTTACTTCAACCAGTATATGACTTTCATTTAATATTTTTAAAATTTATTTTTCTCTACAACATCTGAAAATGTGAGTTGTTAGATTTGTGTACTCATGTGACTAGCAATGCTAATTGCGAGTACCAGGCCACATTTCATCAATGCTGTTGTTTTATCTCGTCTTTCAGCAGATTAAAGACATAACGATTTTAATACTCACAATTTCTGAGAAAGTAAGTAATTTTCATATAAATTTTACGCGTGTATCACTCAATCTAACAACGTTTAAAGTTTGCTAGGCCATCCGGTAAGCGGCTACGCTTTGCCACCACCATGCTGGCCTCTTGTGATGCCAGACTGGTTTTCATACCTTCCATGTAAGAAGGGATATGGATATTGAGCTGACTTTGAAAATAGAAGTCTACTAGACAAATCTAATCCACTGAGTGTTTGGATTGACTCAGCATATATGTTTATTGCAAGCACCCAAATGATCCATACTACACATTCTGAATATACCGGTTAGAACTCGATAAATTTAACTCACGATCAGTTTAGTTACAACTCAATTATGTGATTGTTTCAGGCGTCTTCTGGTTGCAGAAAATTCCCGGGTTTTTCCTGGACTTTCATCAATATTTGCAAAATCCAAGGACTTTTCATGGTGGGGAAAAAAAATTATCATTTCTCCTGACTTTTTCCCGATAGTGTGGGAACCCTGTCCAAATCTAATAATGCATGTATCCAGTCACAAATACATTACTGTAAATCTGGAATATCTGCATCCATAATCATCCCTTCATATGAATATCCAATAATTTGAATACTTAGAAGTGAAACTGAGAGTGACACTTTCGCTGTTAAACATTTCTCTAATTGAACTAAAACTATGTGACATCATAACGAACCTTTATAGACATTCTGTGTTGAAAAATTATGATGTTTGAGTCAAATATTCTGTTTATTCTGAAGGACAGTTGCCCTTTGAATTATAATTGGTAAAAATAAAATAATATTACTAGGTACAGAATTGCACAAAAAATTCCAGAGACTATTTTTAGGTGCATCATACGAGTCAGAATGAACAAAATTATTTCATTTTCTTCCTATTTCCACTAAAATAAATACCATGTAATAAACAGAATCTCAAATGGGTAATGTTTCATATTAAATTTATGAAACTCACTGAATAATGCCCAGCTTTTGCACACCAAGGCTCCCAAAAGCTGGACATAATTCAACTCATTTTATAAATTTAATATTAAATCAATACCCCTTTGAGATCCCCTATATATATGTGTTGAACACCAGTTTAGCTTGGCCATTTCAAAACAGTTCTTATTTGGTGCATTGGGAAAGAAACAATGAGTCTCATATAAATGATGAAAAACGTTTATGCATATGGACTATCAAAACCAATGTTTGGAGTCAAAAATGTTTTTTCTCAAGCCAGTTTTTGGTGTAAAATATGCTTCGTTGATAGTACTTTCCTAATTTTAATATATTAGGAAAACACCCCATTCATCACAGATCATGCCCTCCCAAGCTATAAAAGACAATAACCATTTTTTGTGTTATTGTTTTAACAATAACAGTACTAAAATGTTATCTGCTTCCTGTAGTTAGCCAGGCAAGATCAATTGCAAGAATAGTCAGACAAGAAATGGTTTCCCTTGGACAGAAGAACTTGGACGCCCAAATGTGTGGTTGAGAGCACTTAGATCTATGACCAGGAGTAGTTGGCCCTGGGAACAAAGACAAAGTCTGGAGTGATGGAGTGAAATCCCAGCATGTTTGTGTTGTTAATGACCTCAAGCACCCTTTTTGTGAGGAAGGTCTTTATTTAAAGCTGCAGAATGTCAATGTTTGAAGTCAAGTAGGCCCTTGACAGCCCTTGTAGGCCTTCTTAGATGATTTGCAGTACCCATGGATCATCAGAACAAAGTCTTTTGCCATTCTATGGTAAAGTTAAGTCCTCCACTGAACCAGAACATCATTAAAGGGTGGCACAAGTATGGGTGCTTCCCTCATTCTTTGGTCATAGAATGACAGCTGGGTTCTGGGTCATATGGCCTAAACAGGGTTTGCCTCTGTGGTGACCTCTTTCCTAATATCTTGTATGCGGATGAGGAATAGGAGGCTGGGAGACCGAGTGAGATCAGAGGATGGCTCTGCAATCTTTCTGCAGAACAGATGAAAGGAATGAATCTCCTTCTACAAGCTGGTGATTAACAGACACTGCTATTTACTTAAACGAGAGTGTTGAACTGCCCCATTATGTACACACACCATGCATGACACTGACTCCCAAGTTGTGTCTATTAGTGAGATTATCAATGGCTCATTATAGACCATTCTCAAGTTGCTAAAATAGAGCCATCAAGTTTTATGAACAAGTTTATGTGTGGATGTATTAGCATTTAAGAGCATCTCAGCACTACAATCAGGGCTTAAAATTAGGATTTTTTCATTAATCCACAAAATCACCAATCATTTTCTTTTCAATGATCCTGCCTAAATTTCACTGATTCTGCAAAATTCAAATAGAAACCAGTTCAGTTTTCAATTCAACGTTTATTTTTCATTTACATCATATCAAAACAATAACAAGTGTGTTTTCCAAACAAGACGTACTGAAGGTTGGAAGTTTATATTAATTTTCTGAATCTGATTCATCATCAGATTAAAGTCCACGAGGTCTAGTCTACAACCTTCTGTTTCTTGCTATAAAAGCATGCGACAGCTTGATGGCATCTCTAGGGTTCTAATCACATCAGTGTGATTTCTGGGACGATTTATAAAAATTTTTCTTCCCATCAACAAACTATAATGAAGTATCCTGCACACTTTCATATTTGTCTGAATACTCAGTACAGAAAGTGGATAGCATCACATCATTTCCTGGATCATATTTAGCCATTTGTGTGTATTCCCACAACCACCACTTCTGTAACTTTCTTACTCTTTTTACTTGCATATATTTACGATAAAATTTCTCTTGTTGTCATCCAATTTCTGACATTCTGCAAACCTGCCAACCCTACAAAGACCTTCTCCGTAAGACAGTCAATGTTTTTCCCTAAGTTAGACCAGTTTTCAGTAAGGTGCAACAAAAAATATCATGTACTGCTACTGTCAAGCTGGAAAACATGCAATAAAAGTCCAGAAGTGTAATTCAGGACTGATGAGTGATGCAGCAATGGTAAACATTGTCCTCAACTAACAAGTCTGTAAAGTTGAACCTTAAGACCTCTAGTACAGTTTCACACACTGCAGTTCCAAGCCCTATGGAGTTTAATGGCTCCCTGCCAACTGTTAACTTGATGTGATTCTTTAAAACAAAAATTTATACTTCACATGGACCATGGTGACAGCAATCATCTTTCCCGCCATGTTTCATACTCAAATCAACACAATATGAATATTCTTTCATTCTTCTGCACCAACTATTAAAACTTATTATGAGGTTTATTGTTCCTTTCATCCTGAACTGTCACTTGTTGGAAGCCATTAAAAACACACCAACAGATTGATTATGTAGACATTTTGCATCACAAAACAAGTGTAGTTTAAAGTGTCTGAAATACTCCTGTAAAGTTATTCTGGGTTCACTGAATCTAATATGAAACCCAGATGCAAATAGTGTAGTGACAGGAGGAAATGTTCACTGCTCCAATGGATTAATATTGGCTGGGGTTTTAGTGATCTGTCAGCAAAATTACTGACCACAGTTATTCAGATATGCATTAATTTAAGAATCCTGAATCACGCCTATATGGTGTCAATTAAAATTAAAGTTGCAAAAAATCAATGTAAAAATGAATATTTGCACAAAACATTAGGAAGGTAAATCTTTTCAAATAATGCAAAATGAAGTATTATATGCTAAAAAATGAAGATGTTAACAATACTTAAAGGTCACTGGCCACCTATACTGTACAAACGTGTGATATTATAGTCATAAAAAAACATATTTGTTGTGTATGCACACCATAAAAATGTTAAAATTAGAGTAAAAAATCCACTTTTTTATAAGAAAAAATTATCTGGCAATCTCCGTAAACAATCGGTAGTTTCTGCATGCCAAAAACGGATATGACATACATTTATCCCTTCTATTCATCTTAGCCATTCATGTGTTTAATTTCCCCACATAAATGTATATGTTATATATCTTATGATCGTGCTTTTGTACAGCAAATATAGTGCACTGTGTTGCATATGAATGTAACCAAAAGAGTGCTGATGGAACACAAGGGTTCTTTCTTTTTCCGAAAGACCCTGTTTACCACAAATAAAAGACTGAAGCTGTGGGATAGAATAGGGTGAGGGATGGGAAACTCCTGAATCCTCCTAAATCACGTAGAAAGCTCTATGGTGCATATGAGAAGAGGGATAGAAAGAGCATAAGTAAAATAGATCAAATAAAGGATTAAAATACAGTAATGTTACTACAAACGTAAAATATTAATATTTAAAATAATCATAATACTATTTGAACATGCAGAGTGTAGACTTTGAACAAACTCGTTATTTAGTATTATGATAACCAATATGAACTCAATAGGATTTAAAATGAAACAAATATGAGGTATTACTCTGGGACATCTATCATATATAGGTGAATCAGTCACATATCATATATATATATATATATATATATATATATGCATATATGTGTATATATATATTTACACCTTATTTACTGCATATATTGGGACATGATAAAATAATAATTTTTTTCCTGTCCCAGAACTTCAGAAACGAAATAATTTTGTTTTGAATTTGTGACCATCCCCTCCACTGCAGGTACAATAAAACAGTTACTTGAAAAGAAAATGAAAGAAAGTAACCTTGCATTGTTATCATTTATTCCTTCTTTTTCAACATGAGAAATTTATTAAAGAAAAAATATATATCCACGAACTCTGTTAATGTAGCATATGCCAGCTGGTGTATGCATCCTTACTGTAGTGTGTATCGCTAATGTCAAATAAAAAAATCACAAATGAGACGGAAATATCATCCAATTGCTTGAAGGCACCTGCCATTCATGCATGATATGTTATAAGGTGCAAAATGACCAAGACTGTACTGTATCAAGGTTAACTATATGATGGTATCTTGCAAATAAAAATCATTATTTTAAAATACATTCACTGTGAGTGCAAATGATAATCTTTTCGCAAGCACGGGTTACAAGAGTATTATTAAAGCAAGTTATTACTGTGTATACTATTTACCCTACAAACATCAATGAATGTTTGTATCAATTATGATTACATATGGCAAACAAATAGAAGCCCAGGTGATGAAAAAACACAACTGGCAGCAAGCAATAAATTCAATGCTTAAAATTACTGACAGGATATCCAATACAAAGGTTATTTTATTACAAAGCAAGCCAACCCAGGAAACTGACTTTGGATTCTTTAAAGTGTGCTGATTTTCTTTTTTTTTTATGACGTCAGCCGACATATGGAAGTCAACTTTAGTTCCTTTGGATTCTTTTAAATGCACTGATTTCTTTTTCTTTTACAAATTTGGCTGACATAGGAAAGACAGCATTGATTCCTTTTTACCTGTATTAACAGGAATTTTGTAAATAAACTGAAACAATGAACAGTTTTTAAAGTAACATAATCTAGTGCATCATGCACGCATATCGATATAAGGCTGAACAGTAAATTAGTTTTCAATAGTTTCATCTAAATGTTCCCTATCCATAGTTTATAGTGTCTTATTTTTCAACAACAAGAAGCATGTACCTCTTTGGGGGGATAAATGTACTTCATTTCCGGTTGGCATTAAAACTCACAACAACAGCAATGTAGGAATTCCGGCTGACATCCTCTATAGGTGGGAAATCATAGCTAAGGGGAAGTAACAGCATTGTATACTTCTATTTCGAGTAATTAAATTATTATTTCTTCTTTACACTTGATAATTTTTTTTTTCTTTTTGTGCGAGTACAACTACTTTTAATCATGTAATGCAAATCTATGTAAAAAGAAAAAGGTCAGAGTATGGCTGGTGACCTTTAATGCTAAGATGTTAAAATTCTGTTAAATGTATATAAAATAAAATATAAAGGTAAAACATTACAACTGTTAAAAATATAAGATAAAAATTTATATATAAACTGCATTCATAAAAAAAATCAGAGACTTTCTCAAGTGGTACAGCATCATAAAGTTCCTTAACTGGGTTCTAAATAAGTATGTTCCGTCTCATAGGGTGGAAGAATGTACTCACTGTTGAACAGCTTTTCTGTGCATGCATACAAAGAAAAGTTTTAATATCTCCAGGACTGCTATATCTATGTCAATGGCTGGTTCTTCAGTGTAGAACAGTGGTTCTCAAATGTTTTCAGCCTACCGCCCCCTTGGTTATCTTCAGCAACCCCCACCTTACCCCGTAAAAAGCTTTAGCACCCGCCTTGGTGATCCCACTGCCCACTTTGGGAACCAATGGTGTAGAAGAGTGATTGTTGCTGCTGTTGTGAGTTTTAATGCCATCTTTCAGCACTGGATTGGCTATTCATGGCAGCCAGTTTATCTGGTGGAAACCCTAAGAAGAACCACAGTCCCACAGGAAGAGCAAGCTTTTTCACATACCCACATTGGCCAAACTCAATTCTTTAAACTATGCTGACAGTTGAGAGATAGCATTGGTACAGGCAAGTATCTTAAACCACTCATGCACCAGGAACCCACGTAAATCGCTGGGTTGACATTAAATGGGGGTCAATGATGCATAAAGGGAACATGTCAGTCTTAAAATTGTTTATCAAAGCATTGTAAGATATAAATGAATCAAACAGACTGCTGTAACTGTTTGAAAGAAGGCTGGTCTCTCTTGGTTAAGAGGAATATGGATGTAGAAATTCTATCACAGACCACTGCAAAGCTCTGGAGATGGACTGAACTCTGGAGGCAAAAGGTAAAGATTTATTCAGTGAGTGCATGGAAGGCTGAGTCTTCCTCAAACAATGTCAGATCAAGTAGAAAAGATGATAGCATGTATTTTCAAAGTCACAGGTGTGAGATGACAACAAAGCCTCCTGCAACTTAAAACATTAACTGAACTGGCCAATCAGGTATTTGGCGATGATGATGAACAAAGCTGAGAGGGAACATGGAAAATCTCCCCATGTTCACTTTCAGTGTCATCAAAATTCTGAGGTGGGTGGCCTGTACTGGATTACGGCAAATTTTGGAACCACTGATGGATCAATCTCATGCTGGTTCATGATGCATAAGTCCAGTAATAGTTATTTTGTAGGAGACTTACTCACCAAATGAGGTGCTGACTGCACTTGGTGTCTATGACATCACTGTGCTGTATGTAGAGTATGTATGTCCAGAGCTGGAGTTGTTTAGATCTGGGGCCAACTGATGTCTGGCACCGTGGTCTGGTACTGGTTATTGCAGGAATCATCATCATAGCCAGCACCAGGGTCAACAACCAGTAATAAGTTGTAAAGACCTGGTCCATGCGAGCCACTATACCATGTATGTAATGGCCCAGTAGTCTGTTAATTCTGGTATGGCCTGGCTGTGGCACTGTTGGTGACATTGGAACTAAATGTGGAATGACCCATCTGGCAAATATTGCCACATCATATTAGGAACTGACAAACTTTCTTCTTTGAATGACTGAGACAAAACAAATACTGAGACAAAAATAATGATGGCATCAACATCCTTACAGAAGCATTTCTTAGTTCTGTTGCCATCAATGTCACCCATATATCTTCTGACCAATTCAAGCAAATATGGTCCAAACACCACCACATACAGCTAATACAGGTGTGGTGATTATCTTCAGAAAGTCTAAATTTCTCACTGACTTTATACCACCTAATCCTGCCTATTGTTGTTGATAACTGTAATCAGAGAAAGCAAAACATGGCAGATACACATGAAATCAGTCCAGCATCACACTAGACTGACAGTGTAGTGGACATAGTAATTTAGGATATATTACAAAAATGTTATAATTAATAGGAGTAAATGATAATTTACTAAATATGATGTTCAAAAAGACTCCAGTGTATTGAGATAAACTGAAAGTGCTATTTACCATTGGGCAGGCAAATAAAGATGGCACAAATTAAGTAGACAAATGAAGAACATGATGAGGTAGACAAAAGAGCAAAATATTCATACACTGATGATGAGACAGTGAGATTCATTAAGAAAACAAATTGAGAAAACTTTCCAGTGATGAGAAAACTCTTAAGGATCATTCAAAATGGTGAAGATGCACATGAGGAAAAGGTCTGCAAGGCCTCTTCTAAGAGCATGTTGACCAGTCATGTGCTGAAATAATAACTGACACTCATTTCTCTATCCAAGGAGAGACTTTTCTTATCTGACTTCAAATTGGGGAAGCAGGAGTCTTTCTCAGCTCTTTTGTTAGTAAAAGAAGCTAAAAAGAGTGGTTAACAGCTTTTAAAAGAAATTTTAACATGGATGGATTGGATTTGTGTGGCAGTCTATGTTCTATTAAACTATTATCATCAGGTAATGTATTTGATGAAGAAATAGCCAAGTGCAGCTGAGGTACAACAAATTGTATCAGCTATTTTCAAGTTTTTTTGTTTTGCAACCAGCTAAATAAAAGTATTGTAAACAGTACATTTAACACCAACAATGCCAAGTTATTTTGCATAAACCATTTTTATTTTATTTTCAGTGACCTTCGCCTCTGACTTATTGACCCCAAATCAATAGATGCCTTTCTTCTCTCAAATACAAGCCATCCAAACTTAAGTCATGGTTTGTGGTATAGGATTTTAGTTGTTTTGTGGCAACCACTTCAATATTTCAAGCTTCAAATCAGTAGGTGTTTTGTCTCAAATGCAAGCCATCTACAAAGTTCAGTCAAGGCATGTGGTACAACACTTACATTTTGTAGAAATTTTTCCTTCTTTCACTCCAGTAAACTTGACATTTGATCTAAAAATGAACAGACATCTGACTTTGAGCAATGTCTTGAATGCAAGCCATCTCAAAATCTGGTCATTTTAATTGATGAAAACATCAGGCATCATGCAGAAACTATTTTGCTTCTAACAGTCATTGACCATGACCTTTAGCCTTTTGCCCCTAAGATCAGTAGGTGCCTTTCTTATTTCAAACACAAAAATGTTTCAGTGAGTTAAGTTTCCACATAAAGTTGAACCTTTTCACCCCAAAATTAATAGGTATCATTCAAATGTATAGTAGACATACCAAAAGTACTGCTGTACATTAACTGCACTTGTACACAAACATTAGATGATGTACAGTGAGACAAAGACTTACCCTTAAAGCACCAAGTAAAACATTCACTGCTTCTGCAAGTTTGGAATGCAGTTTTCCATGACTCAGTTCTTCATATAAGAAAATACCTAAACTACTTATGGCTATACATCTGGAAAATAAGAGAAAGTTCAACTATGTAAGAATGAATATCTTTGATTCATGCAGTTCTCACAAAAATTAATGATAACTGATTTTTTTAAAATAGATCATTTTTAGCTATTTATTGTTTATTACCACTTCAAAAGACTATAATCTGAAACAAAAAATATATGTCCTTTCCATTCTACTGGACACAAGGACATGGTTTTAATAGTTAACCAGACATCAAACATATGAATAACATCTTGTGCTTTCAACTTTATTGCTTCTGACTTTCTCTTTTTGTAATTGGAAAGGAATGGCAGTGTTTAAATCAAGCAAAAGTACCAAGTTGCATCCCTTCATCTTACAATGAATTTCAAATTCCACAAGCAAATTCAGCAAATTGTTGTGTCTTGCTTACCAATGGTCATCATCTCTAGATGTCTACCAGTGTGGTGGGGAAAGTAAGATGAAAAGCATCAAAAGGCAACAGCCTTGTTTGAATGATTAGACAGCAACTTGAGAGTATCATGACTGTTCAAAAGTGAATTACATCAAATGTACTTATTTTTTTCCTTCTTTGGTAATGTGAATGTTAACTGAAAAATTGCAAAATTAAAATGCGACTTTTAACCTATAACTGTATAATGAAAATGTAGTTCAAATCCTCACTGTAGTAAGGCACATTCATGAATCAAAATTATTAATATTGTATAAAACACCTTCAAAATAAATGAAGAGCCAAAAATATCCAGAACTATGGTAAATATCACACCCGCTAATAGAATTACAAAAAAGACATTTCGTCCTTTGCAATGGTTTTTAAGTTCAACAAGCAAATTCAGTACATTTATGTTCCCCCTCCCTCCTGCCACAGTTAGGTCATCAACCCTTAATCTCAAAAGGCTATACAACTACAGAGTGGAAGGGAAAGTAAGATAGAAAATATAAATTATCAAGTCATGAACTTGACCATGAAAATATCAACTTTAATATGGATTCAACACACCTTTTAGTGATTTTGTTCCAGTGTATTAATTTGTATCCCTTAAACTCAAAACAGCTTTAAAGTGAAAGCATGAGCAACAACTTTAAATACTGAGTGATGACCTTGACCATGAATATAGCACCCACAACATGGTATATAAGTTTCATCCCCTGATCTCAAATATTTTTAAAGTTAAGGCACAGATAGTAAAGTATGACAAAAATGTAAAAAACTGAGGCATCATGTTGACCTTGAAGACAGAAACCCAAATGTGGTGCATTACACAACTTTTAGTGTTTATGTATAAATATACCAAGCTTCAGCCATTATCTCAAACAGGTGTAAAATTAAAGAGTAGAAGAGGAAGGGTGATGAAAAACTGAAAATATTGAGCAGTGACTTTCACGCTGAAGATAGGACTCCCTATTTCATACATGAAACAACTTAATTTTGAGCTACCATAAGCACCACCCCATGGCACCATCTCAAACCCATTACTGGATAAATATTTAGACACAGGAAAAGTTTTGAATTACACTGAAACTGATAAAGAAATCTCATCTTTTAAGTTTCTACTTCCACACTAAAAGCTTTGCAAAACAATAAATCTGACAACCCATAAGTATCCCAGATACAACAGAAACATGTGCTATTTAAGGCTATAGAAGTCAGCTGACTGGAGAATCAAACTTGCCCATGGGTGCTTAGAGCTGGATGCAAAATATGACAACAAAATATTGTAACTAAAATAAAACAATTCAGTAAAATAAAGTACAGCCTGTTTAAGGAAATCAAATTATATTTGGAAAATAGAACTTTAACCTTCTTTTCATTTTTATTTGCACCTTAGAACAATGTCAACAATTTAAGTTGATAAAAAAGATATATGTAAATAGTACATGTAGATAAATCTATAGATGAGGAAAGACTGGATGGATTAGAATGCCGATACATATAGTTGGAGGAGGACAGACTGATATATACACTTATAAAAATAGGATTTTGGCATTGGCTACATTTTTAAGAGGGGGTGATGTTGCTGTAAAAGACTCTAAACTGTAAAATTAGACAGCCAGAAAAGAACTGTGTTAACTTAATTTTCATCATATTGTAATATACCATAAAAATTTTCTGTATCTACATTTCCAACTGAAGTTCAATTGATCATACTGATTTTAGTATCAAATCCAGCATGAAAACAAGATAAAATCCTAGTCCCTAACATAAATATTCCAATCTCAACTAATTCACTCTCTTCTTTTTTTATGGGGAGTGTTGTGTCCACTCACATGTTTGCTTCCACTTTCATGTCATCCAATTTTCTCCTTGAAATCAGCAACATGCACCTAAACAATCTCAAACCTACTTTTAAGCATAATTTGAGAACACTTATTTTCATCCATTTAATTATTTTCCAAACAATAAATATCAGTCTCCTATAATAATCACATAAACAATAGATGAAAAACACTGGTAAGAACTAGATTTTCTGGTGGGTAATCATTAGAGACAAGTGCCTTTTATTTCCAACCATATCTCTCAAAGAAATCTCACAGGCTTTATTATTAACCAACAGCACCTAGTCACCTTGAAATTGGCATCATGCATCAAAACAATCTCAGACACATTGATTGTTTGGTGTCTGCAACAATCAGAGTTCACAAACTGCCTGTGGCTAGATTAGACCTTGAAAGTCGGCAGATACCATATACATAACAGTATAACAATTAAAATTGTATTACTGACAAGTTAAAATATATATATTTTTTATTTTGTGAAAACTCACTTTAAATAGTACATTCAGGTTACCATGTCTGTATGAAAAAATCTGAGACATTAAGTATTTTAATGTGAATTGCATGAAGAAACTATGTGATGAGGTGCCACTCAGGAAAGTTTGGACTTTAAACTGTTGTTTATATATATATTAAAAAAGTCTGACAATGTTTTAAGGATTTTACTTGTATCTCTACTTTTATATACATTCTACAGCATTTTGCCATCTTTATGTTTTATAATTATCTTTCTGTACTTCATATTTTCATTTATTTGGAAGGTTTATCTCAGGGACATCCAACCATTGTGGCTGAAAGCCAAAACAGATAAATGCTTAAGGTTAAGGGCCACATGAGCAAGAACAGTTAATTATTAAAATGCATATTTTCAACTGGAATGCCTATATGGCTGTGGGCTGCAAAATGCATACATGCCAACCACATGAGAGGTATAAGTGTAATTATTGCTATTATGAGTGAAAAAAAGCATAATTTGGGTGTAAAAAGTGTAATCTATGTGTTACATGCCAGAATTACACCACATATGAAAAAGATAAGTTTAGTTTTGCTACTAACCTGGTTCTGCAGCTGGTCACAAAGGGTAAAATCCATATGGATTAGAACCAGAATACACACAAAATACAAAATATACTGAAAAAAAATTTATGTTCTGCACTCACTTTAACTAGGCTACATTTGTAACTTCTGCTCAATGATTGTGAACTAGAATTCTGCAATGAGCATGACTATGTGCTCAAAATGCTGTATTAAATTACTCTCATATTCTTCTTTTAAAGTTTATAAAGCAATGATGATTTGTCCTTTTTCTGATCTGGCATGTTTAAGGTTCATAAGATCCATCTGCTCTAACATATTTGGTTATATAACATCCAGAGCTCACAACGTAAAGCATTTCGCTAAACATCTGATGCCATTTTCTTTATAAGTTTAGACCATTCTTCTAACTAAGAAGCTTATCAATATATTGAATCATTGGGGCAAAGTTCATATTTGAAGAGACCTGTCTGTTTTCTTGGAAGTGGGTCATATACTGTTGTTATTAATGGTAAATAAGGAAAATACTCTTATTCTTATGCAGCAGTCATCGTTTTAAGAATATTCTCAAATGCATGAGTGGAATTAAAGAGATGATAATAAAAAAGATGATAATAAAAAAGAGAAAAACAACTTTTTATTACTCTTTTCTTTTTTTAATTAACCAAAAAGCAAAATCCATATACAGGCAAGTGTAAAATGATGAATAAAGCATAATGATTACGTCAAAAGCATAATGGTTGGTATGTATGACAATGGGAAGGACTGGACATGCCTGGTTTATCCTATCAAAATTTTGGGCAATTCGTTCTTACATTGTTTAAACTTTGCCTTAAATTAAGCAACATAACCACTATTACAATGCAGTGCTATAAAATTCAACTTAATATCTAATGATGATGCATAAAAGGATATCAAGTTTTATTCCCTAATCTCAAATGGTTATAAAGTTGTTGATAAGAAACAATTCTGATAGATGGACAGACCTAAATATGTATACCAAGTGCATTGCTTTTCTTCGATAATAACACTGGACATGCCAGCCAATGTCTAAATGTTGTGCCCACAAATGAAGTGTTGCTGTAAAAAACATGTAAATGCGTGACCTTAAACACAAAGTCAAAAGGGAGAGTAAGCATGTCAGTTAATTAAGTCTCTTAACTTCATAGTGATATAGCTAATGAATGAACATGTTGAATGAATTGTCTTTGCTTCATAATGATTCATTCTGTACTGATGTGAATCTATCAAGTGGTTTAGAAATATATATACTACTGAATTTGATGTCATACAATATGTGTTACATCTCAGACAAGATCTCCAAAAATTTCATGCTTAATTTAAGTTGACCATGTTATTTAATTTTGAAAACCAAATCTGGAGTAGTTTATTTTCATACTGATGGAAATTCTTCCTCATTAATACTGTAAAAAAAAAAATGAACTTTTAGTGTTCAGAAAAACTCACGTAATTTTTTTTTACATCCTTGTCTTGGAGTTTTACTAAGTTTAATATTCTTAATTTGCATAATATCAACTATTTTTCATCTTCTTTATTACATTCTGTCTTCTTTTTGGTTCCACAAAAGATTCAACATAAGACTGATGAGATCTTTGACCTACAATTTTTGTAACTTCATTGCAAATATCCAACTAATGTACCTGTGATAATGGTGATACAACAGAATCAATCCTTTTATATTGTCATCTTTGGTGCTTTAAAGCATAGCAACAAAAATAGGCTATTAGGTGCCAAGGCAATTGGAGTAAAGTGCCTTGCCCCAGGACACATCGCGGTAGCTGACCCAGGCTGGTCCAATAGTAGGATTTGAACCTGCACCCTTTTGGTAATAAGTCTGGCACACTAACCACTAAGCCAGTGTGGCTGCCCTATTATGCTGAGCATTTCATTCAGTATATGAAAACTGAGTTTAGAAACAAACAATGGAAAGAAAGATACCAATGAAATATTTGTTATAAAATATTCTCAGTATCATTAAAAATATATAACTCACGATGAAGTTGTGGAAATTTTGAGTTCTCTCTTACACCCATTTCTTTCCCACTTTACATTTTTTGAATCACTCAGACTCATTACATCATCTAATAAAATAACTGTTTAATGGGTATTTTTCTTCCCTCAGTTTTATGTTATTCTGACAGGCAAGTATTTAGCCATGACATTTTTAAAACACAACAAATGTGATATCAAACCCAGTTACATTGCAGTTATCCAATATGCCCCTGTCTGGATATTTTTACTCGTACTGACTGCACATGACAACTCTCTATCATTTTTGCCTAAAAGAATTAATATCGTGGAATAATCCGTCATCCAGTGCAAAAAAGTGTTATTTAACTTGAAAAAAAATGGACACAAAAGACACTCATTATCCAGCAAGAGCAGTTGCTGCACTCAAAACATTTCAGAATTAATTTAAAACAACACCCCATGTAAATTAAACTCATTCACCAACTTATAACTACTAATACTATTTTCCATCTCTACAGAGCAAAGGTTATGTACACAAATGGTTGTTTACATGGAAAAATATGTGATGAGAAAGCAGGCAAATACATTGTAAGAATCTGAGACATAAGATTCTGATACTAAACTGATTTAAAAAATTTGACAGCTGTATCAGAAATTCTACTGCTTTATCTTTTTATGACTAGCATCATGAACTTGGTTGACATATGCACTTTCTTTGCAAGGCCAAACATAATCAGAAATTTATGGGATTGGCATTACATTTATGATTTTGGAATACAATATTTACAACATGATTATTATGTCCAAACACAATGAAGATTAATTTGGCAAGTTATCATTTACTTTGTTCTCAGAATCTGCACGATTTCATATGTACATGTTTTCTTAGAAAACTGAATGCAAATGACTGATCTCTTACTGACCTGGTGGGCATTATTATTTCATTTAATCAAGCTGATACGTTCATTGCAGCCACAGTAACCTAAGAATGCTTACAAAATTTTAGTTTTGAAATTTATTTTACTAAATTATATATATATGTTTCTATGTTTCTATTACTGACTGCAAATAATTAAGTAGCAGCTTTAAGTTTCGCTATTTCATGAAATACTGACATTTTTTTATATAAAGATGTAGCATTTATATTATGACATCAAATTCTGTACCATATGCAAAAGAAAAGCTTTAGCCCAAAGCTTAAGAAACTGCTGATGCTGATGCTCTTAGAAAAGTGACTGCTATGTCTTGGTTCCTATTAAAGTGGTAGCGACATTAAGCAAATTTTGGCCTGTCAAATTCAGCCTATAACAGAAGACAAGTTCAACGAGAGTCCCTTGTAAAGAGTGATCATCTACTGGCCCAAAAGAATTTCCAGGAATCATAGATGTCTTCTTTTTAATTGCTGAGTGTTGAAACCATTTCTGAAATTCTTAAATGAAAAGATTTTGAAGATGGCCACCATGGCACCCATGCTTGCTGTAAGATCAGAACCATTTTCATTTAGAACCAAGAAGACACTGTATGAAGTCTTTTGGTGAAATTCAATGTCAATGTGGCTATCCACTGAGGAGGACTAGTGAGTAGCACAAGGGTGTCATCATTTTCATTGATGAACAATTAGATATCACAAGATATCTTCGGGTGAAGATCCCAAGTAAATATGACCACCCATCAATGAAAAGCTGTGATAACAAGATTTTCAAAATTGCTGACAACGGATTTCAGATTGGCACCATTTTTATTTAGGACCAATTAGACATTATAAGCAGTCTTTTAAAGAAAGACCTCTGCTGATATGAACAGCAAATACAAGATTTCAAGATCACCACTGTGGGGTCCATTTTGGATGTCTGAGCTGCACCTTTTTCATTTAGGATCAGCTAAATCTTGGGATAAATGTGTGTGTGAAGTTTATGGCAATCCTCCAAGCATTTTATGTGTAGTAGCAATAACAAGATTGTGCTAATAGATGAACTGACGATTGACAACAGGCATTCCTGTAAGTTCTTCTGATCTCTATGATCAGTAGAGCTAACAAAGAGTCCCATTGGAACATTAAATACTCACTCGATGATCTCAAATGGCTTCTGAGTTACCATCACTGAGATACAAAAATGTTAGAAAATAAAACAGAAGAATGGAAACATGATTTGTATATTCAGAGAGTGTCATGGTAACTCAGTTGGTAGAGTACTGGACAAATAACCCTAGGGTCATAGGATTGATACCTATCCAGGCCAGTTTGGGTCAGCTACTGCAGTGTGCCTTTGAGAAAGGTACTTGGCTCCGATTTCTTTAGCATGATATAGCAAATAATGTGAAAAGTATCATTACCCCACCCCACCCCAGTATATTCAAAGTAGTTTGAAACAGCAGGTAACAAATAGCAGTTTATTTTTCTGTTTTAAGGACACTGCTTTAATTTGTTTTGTTTTTTTAAAAGCAGGTAACAAATAGCAGTTTATTTTTCTGTTTTAAGGACACTGCTTTAATTTGTTTTGTTTTTTTAAAAGCATCTTGAGTAAACAAGCAAATGTTTGTGGGCTTACCTAGCCAGGCCTGCTGGCTCTTTTTTTCCTGCTCTAATCAGCAAACGAAGAGTGTGATCCTGTAACACAAGAAGAGCATGTTAAAATGATAGAATAAAACTGTAGTTAGGCTACAATCATGATAATGCATTCTTCAATCAAAATGCTAATTACAACACACTGTAACCATACTAGGTTAATTATTAGGAATGTGGTCCAGAAAGAAATACATCTTTAAGGAAATTTATCATTCATTTGGATGCAACAGTTCAAATGATGCTCAAAATTCTTTGTCACAATCTTTAGTGCAAGTAACAATGTTACTTGTCAAAATAACTGAATTAACCTTGATACAAGTGGTGAATTAATATCTTAGATATCAGAACCTATAATAAGAATAAAACATATATTTGGCACTCACCCTCAGAGAAATGGGGTCCAAATTAACTCTTTCAAAACTTTCATCAAGACAAGGTATATCTCTACAATGATTGGGAAAACAGACTAGTGACCCAATCAGTGATATGGCCTCTGATCTTGGGGTCTGGAAATAAAATGTCTTAGTAAGTTGTAGCATCATCAAAATTAAGTGACTTTCAGTTGTACATAGTTGACCTTTATATACACTGTCCATCATTTAACAAAACCTGTAATACATACAAAGATATATATATATATATATATATATATGTATATATACACACACAGACATAGACACAGGGTGCATGCTACCAGGTGAAATGGGCAACTAAGTCGCTGAAAAAAAACATGCAAACTTCGCCTCTTTCTATTAGAAAAGCAAAGACAACTTCATGCTGTGGTTTTTATGGACGTAAATTGAATGACAATAGTTTATGGTGTTTGAAATGCTTACTCATCCCACGCAAGTAGCTCAGTTTATCCATGGATGAAATAGATTTTATGCAGGTGTTGATATCAACTATGTCAAGAAATCAAAGTTTTGCTCATTCACAGGCATGTGTTTAATAGCAGACTGACCATTAAACCTTTCATCACTGGTTGATGGAAACATACCAACTCGTGTTTTGAAACACAAAACAGTAATATATAAACAACAATTTGTGTTTAAGAACAGAATTGGAAAGGAACTTTCTAAATAGATTTAATAAAGATTGTAAGTGCTGTTATTGCATTATTTTCTTTGTAAAAATAAGTCTGAAACTGTAAGTGAACAAGAGATAATAATGGTGGACATCGCTGTGTCTAGGAAGTACCTCTTTATTAAACTATCTGTTTTCACAATTCACTGGGCATGCAAATTAATGAAAATACACAATTCATAGAAAGCATTATATGATAGAAGATTTAGGATAAAAATAATATTTTTTAAAGATAAGAAATGTATGGGACAATGCTGTGTTGCAGAATTCGAAAAGCACTGCAAAGTCATTGTTGATTTCTTACTGAAAAATGTGAAAATATGCAAAATAGCATTAAAGTAAATAATCTCTAATCAATGCACGACGTTATTATGAGTAACTAGAAAAATTAAAAGCATAAACTTGTAAACCTTTCTTTGGATTATTGCACTAACGCTACAAAGTTTGAGTGATAATATTAAGAAAATCCATTTCTAAAAATAGATGAACCACATGGTATGTGTGGCTCCATGTTTGTACTTTGCTAAGTGCCTATTCAATTTGAAAGAAGGATCTAATTCTTTCATGTTAACTTTTTAGCTCATCGCTGATGAATAGCTATGCTAATGTTCTATTTTTCAGAAACAAATGAAATTAAACTTCAAGGTTTCTGTGCCCTTAGTCTCTACACCGTGTATGACTGTCCATATGCCATCGCATGAACACAATAGGAACAACATATTGTAAATAATTCATGCAAGAACCTAGACTGCATCATTGTTGGACTATGTAGAATAGGCCCGAAATACCCATCTGCAAGTTGAATGAGGCAAATAATGTACGGCAACCTTTTATCTGAAGACATGTCCTGTGATGATCTTCAGCTGAGGAGGTCTTGGGTTCGTTAAAAAGTGCAGTTATCTAGTAATTAAAAATAAAAAATAAGGCAAAAATAGTTATTCAACTGCCACTAGAATAAGCAATTTAATTTTTACACATTTGAAAACTTTACCAAAAACTGACAGTTCAAAAGGTTCACAGTTAATTTTGAATTAGCTCTCAAAACATGCACTTGTAAACAGGTTACTCATCAGTGACGACTGTGATTCAAATGGATGAACACTAGAGTGTGAAGATACCAATGTATGTACTCTCATAAACATTTATGGGGGTTGTTTCAAACTGGTTCAGAAATGTTTTCAAGTGTATTTTCTACATAACTTTTAGAAAGCAATCCCTCCTCCAATAAATATATTGATTAAGTGGCAGATGATTAAGTATTTAAGCCTATTTAAAATTAAAACCTTCAAACCCCTGTCAGTTCAAATTAATTACAATGTAGTTTCTGCTGTGTTCTTTTGAAGTCATGTGGCCAAAATACATTCCATATAATCTCTCCATCCAAACATACTTTCATGTATGAATAATCCACACAGACACTGTCCATTATTTAACAGAAACTAATAAACTCCAATGATATATATATATATATATATATATATATATATATATATATATATAAAATCCTGTATAACTGGAGTATATCACTTTTTTTTATAGAAAATTGCTCTTCATTTATGCACATCAAATCTAAAGAGACTAAATCACTTTTTTCCACCTACCTGTGTGGCTGCACCATAAAACTCCAAGTAAAAACCTACAATATACTGTCCTTAAAATGTTCTTTTGCACAGTGCTTTTTATTCATTTTTTTCAAAAAGAATATGCAACTATTCTGGAATGAGAACTAGAAGAATGATCGGCAATTATGTCACCACCAACACACTCTACCTCTATCATATGTTGGAAATAAGTTTTGAAACAAACAAAAGGGCACAACTCAAGAATAACAACTGGTCAACATGAATATCTTTCAAACATGAAAATAATATACCCTATTTACCATATATATTTGAACATCATAAATTAATTAATTTTTTTCCTGTCCCAGAGCTTATGGTGAAACTCTTTTTCACCTAGGTCATATGACCCAAGACTAAGGAAGCAAAATAAATTTGAGTTGAATTTGTGTTGTCCCCCACTGCATGTTGCTGTAACATAGATAAACAAAATGCTTATTTGATGATACAACAAGAAACTAACCTTGTATTGTTATCAATCACTCCTTTCTTCTCATCATGAACAATTTATTAAAGAAAAAAATATATCCAAAAACTCTGTGTATGTAGCATATGCATCCATACTGTAGTGTGTATTGCTATTGTCAGATAACAAATGACACATTCTTCATTGACGTGAATTATAGAGAAATGAATCATGTTTGGTTCTACTCAAAGGTTTGTTGTTGTTGTTGTAGGGTTTAACGCCATTTTTCAGCACAAGATAGGCTATACATGGCAGCCAGAATTAATGGTGGAGGAAGAACCCGGGAAAACCCCAGAAAGAACCTCCGACCCATGAGAAGCTACTGGCAAGCTTTCTCCCGTACTATTATTGGCCGAATCCGAGACTCAAACCCACGCTGACAGAGGTGAGATGGCAGTGATCCGTAACGGTTGGCGCTTTAGACCACTCAGGGCCCCATCAAAGGTTTGAATATGTTATCAGATTGAAAACTGAATCCAACAAAAACACAAGAGAGAGAGAGAGAGAGTGATTATAAACAAATTGCTTGAAGGCACCTGCCATTCATGCATGACATGGTATAAGGTACAAAATAATTAAGACTATTATATCCAGGTAACTATATGACTACCTCGCAAATAAAATATTATTATTTCAAAACACATTTATTCTGAGTGCAAATGACAATCTATTCAATAGCATGGGTTACAAAAAGTATTATTAAAACAAGTTATTGCTTTGTATACTATTTACCCTGCAGACAAGAATGCCTGTTTATATCAATTATGACTACAGATGGCAAAAATATAGACGCCCAGGTGGTGAATAAACACAACTGGCAGTGAGCAATAAATTCATTTTGAACTTACCCACATGATATCCAATACAAAGTTATTTTACTACAAAGCAAGCCAACCCTGGAAGCTGACTTTGGATGCTCTTAAGCGTGCCAGTTTAAAAAAAAATATATATACAAAGTCGGCCAACATGGGGAATTTTGAAAATAAATTTAAACAAAGGCAACACAATCTAGTGCTTCATGCACGGACAATGATGACTCAGCATCTCCCAAGTATCTAAATTACACATTTCAAATATTATTTTTTAAAAATTTAAGTTTGAGCGCATTTTCTGATGTAATTTTCAAATGATTTAAAAAGCATTCCACAACTTACAACTTCAAAAAAGCCAAAGTGTCCAAGAACATACAGTGCACAAAAAATTACTTTTAAAATAATTTATGGTGTCCAAACAAATATGGTGTCCCAATATATATGGTAAACAAGGTACACTAAGTTTTACAAGAATCTACTTAAAACTACAAGAATCTTTACATTCACAGATCATGCTATACACCGCATACAGCTCCATTGAGAAAGGATAATAATCTAAAAAGTCAAGGGGGCAGAAATATTTGTCAGTCTGATCATCTGAATCCAAAATAAAATCATTTCTTCTTTAAAACTGTAGAGTGCTGCATCAATCTCTATCTCTGATATTCTTTTAGTGAAAACAAAATGTTATCAATATGTCTAACATGGCACCCATATAAAGTGCAAGCCTAGCAATGTCTTCATTTATCACCAACTAGATATCACAGGAATTTCCAGGAATCTAAGATTTCTTCTTTTGAACTATTGAGTGTTGAAGCATTTATGAAATTCTTAAAGAATAACATGATTTTGAAGATGGCTACCAAGGCAGCCATATTTGCTGTAAGATTGGAACCAGTTTCATTTAGAATCAAGAAGACACTGTATCGAGTTTTTGGTGAAAAACCCATGTCAATATGACCATCCATTCTGGAGGAGTTACTAATTTGAGATTTTCAAGATGGACACCACGGCAGCCATACTGGAGGTCAGATTTGCACATTTTCAATTAGAATCAACTAGACATACAAGTCTTCTATTGAAAACTTTATGTTGATGTGCCCTTCAATTTAGGAGTGGCAAAAACAAGATTTTCAGGATGGCTGCCATGGTGGCCATTTTGGATGTCAAATTAGCAGCCTTTTCATTTAGAACCATATAGAGATCATCAGTCTTTTGGTGAAAATCTAATTTTGATATGACCATTCATTAGTGAATAGTAGCAAGACTGTTCAAGATGTCCATAACATTGGCCACATTTGAGGTCAAGCCGGCACCATTTCCATTTTGGACCAAACAGAGATCTTAAGAAGTCCTATGGTAAAATCCCAATGTAACCAAGACTTTCCATTCAGCAGAAGCTGCAACAAGATTTTCAAGCTGGCTGCCATGACCTCATTTTCAGATCAACACCATTTTCATTTAGTACCAACTAGACATCATAAGAAGTCTTTTAGTGAAAGCCCCTTGAAGATAAACATCCATTCAGGGGAGTAGCATTACAAAAAATTTCAAGAGGACTTACCACTATATTGTACATCTTCTGTGCTTCACAATTTTCATTTAGGACCAATTGGACCTTGAGATAAGTGTTTTTTAAAGTTACATGGCAGTTGACCAAGTACTTCAGGGATAGCAATAATAATCTGGTGCTAACAGACAGACAGATGAGGGATGATGGACACAGGATTGAAAGTGAAATTCAATTTTAAAATATTAGGGTTTTTTCTTCAAGGTTTTAAAAAACATTCTGCAGTCCAAGACAATAAACCAATTACAAAATTATCTCCATGGTATGCATAACATTAAAAATTTGATAAAGTATGCTTTGATTTTCTTATTTTAAATAAAATGAAAATAAAGATAAAGTGAAAATTAATAATTAAGAAATAAATAACTGTAAGTGTTAAGAAATTTGTGCACCCTCTCGACTGCCACGTAGGTCTAACAAAAAACTGTCTGAAAAGGCATTTTGTGGGGTCAAGGTAGAGCCATTCATCATTTTTTAAATTTTTAGGTTTTTTCTTTTTAAATTTAGATTTTCTTCACACTTTTTAGGCTTTTTTAGGTTTCTAAGGTCAGGTTTTTTGAGGTTTTTGAGGTCCACCTCTAATCCTGTGGACAAAAGGCTATCCTAAGCTCTTCTGATCTATGACTAGCAGAGCTAAAAACTGTAAGACAAGTTGTGTCCATTACTTTCTGTCTAACAATGCATTCAGATGCAAGAAACAAAACTCTAATAAAAAAAACCACAGGAGCAAAGTGAATCATGCTTTCTGGTCTGTTTCCAGTAAACAATTAACAAAAATTAGGAGAAATGGTAAGCATCTTAAAAAGCATGTTATCTAATACCCTCACGTAAGAACAAAATGAAATCCAGTCTGGTCACAACATTCAGAAAATCCAAATTTAAAAAAAAATTTGTTTCATTGTCATTAATATTTTTTGGGTCGGTAGGCAAACATAGGGTTAGCTAGAAAACTGGAAACAAAACTCCTTTTTAATGAGGCAATATGGTGAAGGACTGTTGCATGGCAAATTATATGCATAAAGGAGTCAACCTTAACAGTATTTCCCAAGTGAAAGTTTCATGTTAAAGTAAATTGATTCATATCTTAATTTAACCTTAAGGCTGTTCCAGTAAAACATATATCCCCCCCAGGGACGGCACTTCAAAAAAACTTCTGTAGGCGGTTGTGTTTCAAACTGTTTTTATTCTGACAGTGGAAGGTTGGTTAGGAAAATCACTTCTATTGTGGGTTGTGTTAACAAAATGAGAAATCGCTGGTGGGGTTGTCAGAAAAAACCGAATATATATTTAGAATTGCATCTAACCCCGTCCTAGTGGTATAACGTGAATGAAACATTGGGTCAGAAAATGATGCCAGTACACGTGAGTGCACCTAATTTGTACGAATTCACGTACTTTTAAAGCAGTGATACGCGTTCCACAAATTACGTCAACGTCGCGGATATAAAACGTGCTTTGCGCAGTATGCTATTTTTAACTTTAAAAGTGCATTTCGCGACATAATTCGAGCTGCCAGTAGCGGTCTCACAGCGCTTGATGCAACATCCAGATTCAGGAAGGCAAACGTTAAAATAGCTGGATACTTCGGTTCGACATGAATGGCTGTTAAACTAAAATTGATTGGTTCAGCCCTGGAACAAGCATTTTATGGAAGTTTTAGCCTTACTTTCATCATTAAGTTTTACAAATGCGTGTTTCAAATAAGGGCCACACAGGAAACCAAAATGGCTGAATCATAAAAGGTTTTTGTCTTCAGACGACATTTTCAGTCGGCAAATAGTGGCTGGTGATAGCTATGATGACAATGAATTTCACGAATATCAGCCTGTTGGACATTAGGAAAATGTTACTGGAAATACCAGTGTGTGATTTTGAGCCCGAAATTGATGTTGTGTGTGAGTCTGAAACTCCTGTTTGACAAGTCAAGTCATTCCGAATTAAATCTCAAAATGGCCTGGACAAAGCATATATGAGTGGATAGAATCAACAGACAGAATCAATGGAATAATTCATACAAAGTATTCTGAGAAGAAAACTACAAAACCAATATTACAGGAAAATTACAGATTTTTACAAGAAAAAATGATCAGTGAAATCGACTCATGAGAGAAACAAGCTGCACGGCAGAAAATGGCTGTCCACAAAGCCAACACAGAAATTAGACAAATAGAGAAATTCTTTAAGACGAGAAGAACAGAGACAACCGAAGGATCATATCTAGAATGTTTATACAGAGAAGGGACGCAGGAATTGGCGACGTCAAAGCTACCAAGAGAAAGAGTACCAGGAACAGCAGATGTTATGATAGCACTCAAGGTTTTAAACCCAGACTATATAAAACAAAATCAACCTGAATGGATACAATGGATACATATTGAGACCAAGAGGCACACAACCGATATTACCGTATGGGGAAATGACTATTAAAGGACAACCAGTTACAGTAAAAGAACCAACACCATACTTGCGGAAAATTAAGAAACACACTGAAGAGCTACATCTATCTGATATCCCACTTGAAATACCACTGCAAGCAACAGTAGAAAAGTACGATGAAAATTTCAATATCATATCATCAAAACTAGCAACTATTCCCTTAACCAAGATATACAATGGAATAAGAATTTTTGAAATTGAAAAGAGCAAGATGAGAGAAGTGAAAAGAGCATTTTATCTATTTGGATTTCTAACCAAATCATGGTATAAGGGGTGTATATATCATCGAATATGCAACAGATGTGGACAGAAAGGACATACTCCAAACAAATGTCCTACAAACACTGAGAACCCAGCAGAGACCAGAGTGACGATGACAAAACAACAGCAACATCCAAAACAACAATCCAGAGAAATACTTCAAGTAGAGACATCAACAACAACTAATAGGACCAAGCAAAATCAACAAACACAACAGGAAGAAACCCATCAGAAACAAACAGAAGTACAAGAGAATAAACAACAGAAAAACGAGTTACTCGACAACAATAACAAAAGGACGAATCCAAAACACCAACAGCCAAATGTACAAGAAGCAACTCCAATAGGAACAATAACAATGAAAGATGAGTTAAACAGAGAATCATCAAAAACAACAATAACAAGGATGGACTCTAATGCAGCATCAAAAATGACAACACAGACAATATCGGAAATTAGAAAAGAAAGAAGGCCAATACCAAGAAAGACCAAAACAAATGTGATGGTATCAATACCGTTAAAAGGAAGTATTCAAGAAACAAGGACAACACTACAAAGGGAAATGGGAACACCAGGAACACAAAATAATAAACAACAACAGGACCAAAGACAGGGTTTAGAAACAACTATAACAACAAAAACAGTGACAAAACCAACAACACAACAAAGTAGCCTGACAGTAGAAGAACAAGAAAAAGAACTAAAAAGAGAGAAAAGGGGAGCTAAGACAAGGAAAAGAAGAGAGAAGGAAGAAGAAGATTGTAGAATGATGAATCATATTTTCTTCAGGAGGATGAATGTCTAGAGTAATAAAAAAATTTTTTTTTTACAATCTTGTAAGACACGATTTATAAATATATGCTTATACAATTATTGTAAAAAAAATATTAAAAAAATAGCACAAATGATAACATAACACCATTAGGCAACCATACTGGTAGGGCAGGGGGGCCCTCCCTAAAGTGGTCAGAAAAGATCAACAGGTAGAGTACCCTCCAAAAAAAAAAGAAAAGAAATTGATGTTGCGTGTGAGCCCGATGTACGTGTTGGAAGGACAGGATGCCAGTTATATTTATTCAAGATACCCATGTCTGAACAAGCAGACTATGGGAATGTTGGACTTAAAACCCTAATACAGCATTATGGAAGAGAAAAAATCAGGCATAAGAGGCAGCAAAGCACTGATTCAAGGAAGTGAAACTTTGGCAGAGTTCGTGTTAGTGAAGACTTCTTTTTGGAACAGAGACATCCAAGAGCAAATACCCATGGGGCCATACCTGTGAGATGTTGAAAATTGCACAACCATAAAGAACAGTAACTTGTTCAAACTAGTTATGCATATGCGTTTCAGACAGCAGACAATGAAAGGGAGTTCTCAGTACAAAATAATATTCGTACACAGAGGAGGAGGAGGATCATATTAGATTCAGAAACAATCAATATATTAATGCTCATAGGGAACATCGGAGAATCCCCATACAACATAATTAAGTGTGTGTAGATCTCTAGTTGGCAGAACCACTATGGCAACAAAAGAATAACAAGACTAACTTTCATATCATGCAGATGTATTAACAGATAAAGTACATGCTCTCTATGTGCAAAAATTAAATGACATTAAACATAAGGAACTGACTGATATGTGTAAACTCAAAGCAAGATGGGTAAAATTTGTCCTGATTGTGTTTGGTTATTCCTATGTATATTTTGAGTATGGTGATATTTTCTGCAGACCTTTTGGCACTTAGTTCCAAACCATCACTATTTCTGCACATTCCTATCAGTATTTTCCCAGTGGTATTAATTTCATGATTTGATGTTCATTTCTTGTGCAATTTTTACATTTCAAGAATTCTCACAGTATCATTAAAAAACAATGTAATCTGCACCAAATCGAGTTGTTTGAGAAGAAATTCATTTTTTAACCCAAATATCACTGAAGCTATGAGTTCTGGCATTAAAGTCTCACATTAAATAACATTTGAAGTGGCCATGATAGTAATTTAGGATGTAACTGTACTAATTTCACCTTTGGTATATTTAAATCTTGAATGTGATGGAGGAACATGGCTCCAAAATAAACACATCAATTTTAGAACCTGTTCATTGACTTTTTTATCAAGTATATAATCTGAGTCCAACTGAATTGCTAGAAAAATTTTAATTCTTTTGCCAACATTGTAATTGGCTGTCAAATATAGAGTAAGCCTATGGTCTTTCTGCCATCCCAACCAAGACCCCACCACAACCACGTGACCATGCCCAATGACATCACAGTAATAATCGCTATACAACTAGAGATGACATCTCTTTGAGTATTTTGATTTCAGTAGACCTTTGACAGAGTGGAACAGTTAGAAAGTGACAGATATTTAAGTGTTAGGGAGATATTAAACAATGGTTATTCCTTCCGCCACCACTTCTTCATTGGAGATCACACGCACAAAACTTAGATTAAGCCCTGAAATCCTGGCAGCATCCCTGCAGGGGAGATAACTTGACCATTTTATTTGATTTTATTGGTCTCTGGTTATCTCATGGTATTTCTGTACTTGAAAATTATCTTACAGTGTGTCCAGTCAGCATGGTCGAAAAAGGCATATACAACCATTGTTGAAGGACTCACATTACTACGGATATGAAAGAACAAGAACCATATTATAAGTCAGTGAAGATAAAATAGAGTATATATGGGTTTGACTGTCCCTGATTGGTTGATAATGAAAGTAAGATTTTAGTTAAAAAAATCTTTTGAGAGCTTGTCCTACTTGCAACTGAAAAAAGTCAGGGACATTGTTTTATTAACATAATTTCCGTCCCTTTACAGACCTGAGTTTGGAAGACTCATTACTGAAATCAGCACCCGACTCTTTTGTGTAGTATTGAAAGCGAACATTTCAAATTTGTGTAGATCCAAAAAATGGTGTGGCTGTTATGGTTTTCTTCTCACAAAAGCTGTCGTCATAGATGTGTCTATACTGATACAAATTTGACCATGTGCACTCAAAACGTTAAGTTATTGAATTTTAGTGTCATGGTGTTTGCACAGATTTACAATGGGAACTGACTTAGTACAGTGAGTCCTGAACTCTTTGAGTTTTGTGCAGAACATGGAATCTAAGCAGAATACATATATCCAGAAATGTAGAGGTTTTTCTATCTTGGATTTAGTCTTCCTGTTGCATTTCACATTGTGTTTCACATTCACAAACAATTGCTCAATTCAAATGCATCATTGAAAAACACTGATGCATTCTCATACTTTGTTACAAATATTTATTACAAATGCATTCTCCAGATACCGGTGAATATAGCTTAAATAAGTTATAACAGTTCTGGTTGGAACAATGGACATTGTCAGAGAAACTTTAAGTGAGCTAAAAGGTGAACGTTTTGGCAGCGTGTGATGCAGGATTGCTCAAGGCTTCTCCATCTCATATACTCACCACGAAAAATACATTTTTACCAACTGATGGTGATTTAGGTACCTATCAGAAAGGCATAATTGACGATATTGAAAGGTCTACAAAAATTACTAGAGTCAAAATTTATGAACTCATACAGCTGTGGCAAAAATGGACTAGTATCTTTACCTATGCTGCTGTTGCCACAGTTGGTTGACTTAGTTTGGTTTAGTTTGGTTTTATGGGGAGGAGGGGGTTAATGCCATGTTTCAGTACATGATAGGCTATACATGGCAGCCAATACATTAGGTGGAAGAAGAACCCTGAAAGACCACTAACCAAACTGGTTGATCTGTGACAAAAAAACTCACTCTGTGAGATGTGCAAGTGATCTAGTGATCTGTAACAGCAAGCACCTTAGTACACTTGGGCACATGGAGCTCTGTTGATCTGATGTTTTATCTCCAATAGCCGAAATCATTTAGACATGAGACCTCAGGTTTCGGTAGATCATTATGGCCTTTATACCATTTTCAGATGAAGAGAATCTATATATGGCAGCCTGAAGAAAATCCAAGTACTTTTGAGACACCAAACACCATTTGTGTAGAACCACTGACCTTCCACAAGTAACTGGCAACATTCTCATTTACACAGTGGAGGCAAGTAATCACATGACAAGCATCTAGTACCACTCTGCCATGGAAGACCCTCAGATCTGTATCACAAGACAAGCATCTTATACCATTCTACCATGAAAGCCCCTCAGACCATAGGTATAAGTCTCATATGAAAGACTAGAAGTGGGAGATAGAACCTGTGACAACTGGATTGAAAGTGCAGAATGTTACTGCTAGGCCATCAGTGATGATGATGCTGCTGTTGACAATACAGTTAACTGCAATGACTGATTTTACAAGTACTCTGGAAAAAAAAGATTATTTGACTTTCATCCATTTTTTAAAATCTAATTTATGATATAAAAATATTTCTTTTTTTTTTTAAACTTTATATTAGTCTTGCAACAAGGCATAAGAATAAGACTGAAATATATGTTCTTACAAGAAATGATATAGTGTAAAAGTAGGCAGAAAATATGCGACATCACTTCCACAGGCATTAATGTTTTTTTTCTGACAAATCATATATTATAAGTTTACCAAAACATTTATTGAAAAAATAATAACAAGGAATCATAGCATCTGACCACACATTTAAAACAATACAAGATTTAACTATTATTCTCATCAAAAGCAGCATGCCTGAGAACAAAGAAAAATAGCAAAACATAGTAATCACTTTAGTAAACACACAGTTTAGTAAGGATACAAATTCATGATTTCTGTATTAGAATAGAAATCCCTATTATAAAATCTATATTCATGGACATTAAATTAGTAGGTACTAAGGGAACGGTCAATGATATCTACAAATAATAAGCCACCAAGAAAATTTGTGATTCCACAGTATCAGAGACATACATGGCTGACAGACAAACAAACAAAAGAACAAAAGACTGATTATAATGAATGAATACAAATAAAAATATGCAGTAGATTATATGATCTATTAGAATTCAGTATATTACCTCCGGTCCGCTGTCATTTAAATTGCTTCTGTCCCTAACCCAATATTAAAATCACTTCTACGGCCCACTAACCCGTAGCCAGAAATTATGTATAAAAAAAATATGCTTCTGTAGGGGGCAGTGTCTTTTTTATTAAAACATATCTGACAGTGGATCATAATTTTTTTAAATTGCTTCTGTTGTGGGTTGGTTAAATTTGAAAGTGCCTTCCCCCCAGCGGGTATACGTTTTACTGGAACAGCCCTTAAGCTTTCAAAGTCTTCAAACTGCCTAAATTGTTTATTTTAACAGGTTTTATCTTCAAAATGTAAAATATTTTTTACCATGTCTTTGTTTAAAATGCAAAATTTTACAATTTCTTTTGTTTGCTTTGCGCAAAGAACTTTTGGACATCAGCGTATTTCTAGTTTGCTAGCAGGCAAATAAAACTTGTTTGCTGTCAATGGTATAAGAGCCAGTTCCATGTCCCCTTTAAAATCTGGCTGCCAATAAAATCTGCTATTTTTTTTCTACTTATTTTTCTTTTTTATGTCTGATTTATTATAAGCATTCTGCCACCTGTTCATGCTGAAAAGCTATGCAAAAACAGCTTCAGTTCAATAATATAAAATGAAATGATCAAAGCTGTTGGATTACACATAAAACTGACACTTGTTTTTGCTTTCCATAAAAACTGACCACCGAAAGAGTGGCTGGTTGACCCAACTGACTGCAGCTGTTATAGACACTTTGATACCTTACTTTTCCAAGAAAATGAAATGGATGTAACCTCTACCCAAGTGCAGCCCATGGAATACTTTTGATAAAAAAATCCTGTAAGAAGCTTCACTATTTTATGTGGAAACAAAAATTACAATGTGCACAAAAGGCAACCTTAACCATTGACCTGGAAAAATCTGGTGGAAGAAATAAATCTACCAAACCCCAAATTGCAATCTGAGCTTAAGCAACCCTGGCATTTGATCTTCAAACCTTCAAAACAACAGGGATCAACCTCAGTTCAAATATGGTCAACCTATCAAACTGGAGGAAAACTGGATGGAGGAAACTTTACTTGTAACATAAAACCCAAAACCAAAATAAGAATTTCAGTGACCTTGATAGTTTAAAAAACACTGACATCAAAATCTTTAAGGGGCTGGTTCTGATTAAGTGCCATCTACCTAAGATGTTTGCAGAAAGTATTCTTAATTTTTGGGAGCTTCTTAAGGATGGCTGGACAAGATATGCAGTTTCAAAATCTATTATGCCATTGCTATAGCAGATATATATGTTGTCCTTGCCTATACTTGTATGCAACAAGAGTCATGTTATTGCATAAGTGAAATAAAGTAAACTGAATTTAGATGAAAAATGACTGCTAAAAACTTAACTTATCCTGTGGGAAGACATCTAACCTTTGGTATTTTAACCTTCACATTTATATGGTATTGCCAACAACCCAGATAAGTCTATTAAGACCGATGAAAATTTGATGCAGGAAACTTGCACATATTATGTAGAAAACAAAATTACAACTGACCTTGTCATTTTGACTTCAAAATCAAACAGAGTTCTTTCTCTACGCAAGGCATGTCTTGCATTGAAGTTTAAAGTTTTAAGCAAATAAAGAACAAAACAAACACAGGTCACTGGAAGCCACCATGTCCCTGACTAGATGGGTGGACAGATTGATAGAGAAACCATGCTACTGCTATACCCTCCTCATTTAGCTGGAAAGGGGGGAGAGATAATGACAAAAACTGAACACACTGGTCTTCTTTTTTCAAAGCTGTTTAATACAGTTAAAATACAGTCCAACATGCTGAATATTTGCTACTAATAAGATATAAGAATAGGAACAATTAATTCAAAACAAAACTTTACTCATTCTGTCTGCATTACTTCATCACCAAACATTAAACTGAGATAACATGATTTTATGGTTCTCCTGGGCTTGCAAATTTTTCTGAGTACCCCCTCCTTGTTTCATTTTTAAAAACTTTACTGTCACTAGATGACCAACAAGTAACTATCCACTCTCTCTCTCCTCCATCGATTTGTTGAGAGAAGAGAGGTGCAGGACCTGGCACATACCCATAGATGCTTCCTAAGGGACATGGAGAATGTTGATGATGGTCATCAAAGGCTCTTCCTACCAGTTAAGGCAGGAAACCAAGACAATCCAACGAGTACAGGCCTCTTGATTAAAGGAATTATTAGATTCCACATAATCCTGAAGATTTTGACTCAAGAAATAGGAATGATTTTCACAAGTCTGGCCTTTGAACCTAATGTCTCAATTTGAGACACAGTGGAGTTGCTTGGCTGGCATGCCCAGTCTACTTTATCCAGCTTCTATTCCGTGACATGGCCAGGCAAAGGAGAGATCCGAATCTTGTTGGGACACTGGCAACTGCCAAGAGTTACCGCTCCCTGTTTATGACAGCAGAACCTCAGCCCCAGACATCACCTTGCAACTTTCACTGAATTCGCCTGGGAAACTTTTGAATGCATGGCAGTAGCCAGATGTGGGATCCTACAGGGATATCCCTCACACATGTACAGAAACACCATGTTCAATTGTGCTAACCTAACTTAAGAAGATCATCCGTCCAGAAGAGCAATTATTGTATTCCTACAGGGTGATGTAGGGCTGAATGCTCAAGTATTTCATCTTCCTGTTACCTAATGTCAATCTCATCAGGTAATATATTTGATGGAGAAAGAAAACTTTTGGTAAATTCTGTTTCTCCAAAAATAGTTACCTTATCAAATTACTAACAAGCCCTCCCACCATTTCTCTACAAATGCAACATCCTGTTATAAGGTCTGCTGATGCTTAAACTGGTTAAATCTGGAATATATGTGGCCCCCTAGTGGGAACAAGGAGAATTAATATGTATTAGTTATTTCCCTTT
Organism: Megalonaias nervosa; assembly: GCA_016617855.1. Lineage (NCBI taxonomy): Eukaryota > Metazoa > Mollusca > Bivalvia > Unionida > Unionidae > Megalonaias > Megalonaias nervosa. The sequence continues at coordinate 88,498 of JAECUM010000221.1, read as the reverse complement.
GTCTATATGATATAAAACTGGAAAGACACTCATTCTGTCTTTCAAGGAAGGCTGGAATCAGAGGTACCAGATAATATTCATCTAGTGTTAATGTGAACAGGTAAGTATTCTCAGAGGAACACAAATTACTAACAAATTTCCTTTCCAAAAACCTAAACATGCACTAAAATTTTTGATCATGTTATCTTGCAGAAACCACCATAATGAGGATGAGCCATCTGGAGGTAACAGATCCTTTAAAAGATATTAAACCCACACAGGGCACATGTAAATCTACAAGACACTGTTCACATAAAATTAACTAAATTTAATGCTAGTAACAAGCAATATCTCATGGTAAGATATGAAACTACTTGTCAAGAGCCATAGTTCTATTCAAACTGGAGTTTACAAGATAAAACCAATAAAGGAACATCCTGAGCTATGAGAATGTTCACACCAAACTGCATCTAAATACACTGAATAGTTCCAGAGCTATGCTGATTACAAGGATCAGCTGCAGTGGAGATGTAATGTAACTGAAAAAAAATGCAATAACTCCATCAAAATTGGATCTGACAAGAGGAAACCTTAATAAAATCACATCTACATCTAATACACAATTCACCAGCCAAATGGCGTTCAATTACACCCAAGGGTAGCAGAGCTATGTTAGTTGTGTGAAGTCTGAATGAATGGAATGACAGGCAGATGGACTGGCAGACTGACAGGTGGGGAAAAAGTGGTTACTGTATGGCTCCCACATTTCCATATAATAATGATTAAATAAGACAAAGTTGGCCTCCAACTTGCAATTGAGTGATGAATATTTAATTAGCAAAATGTATCATGCAAAGAATTTTTTTTGGCATGAATCAGAATATATTTTACCCAGTTTCCTTTAATCTTAATACTGAAGATATCAAAGGTAAGGTAGACATATCATGGATCCCAATAAAATTAGTCACTTTGCATTAAATTGTTACACAGAAATTTTGTATGGGAAATAACAATCACACATGATTACTACATTTTCAACATTCAAAACTAGAAGAGAACAATAGACACTTTTAATATAACTCATCACCAAATTAGAAGCAGAAATATTGACTGACATTTCCCTGCCTTTTCCAAAAAATATATTTTTTTTCTTCTTTGTGCCATTAATCTTACCCATGGAGTCAATAAAAATGTTTGTTAATTTCATGTTAATTTTGAGAAGGGAAGCTGCTTTAAGACAAATATTGCACAAGCAAGCACAACATTAAAATCAATAAAGTTTATTATATGCACTATAAAACAATTGATAAGCAGTTTTAAAGTGTCATCATGGAAGGATAATTACCTGTCTAATATCTACAGACTGGACAACAGCTTCACAAGCAAGAATAATATCCTTTATGAGTAGAGTATTTCCTGGCAATGGCATGGAGAAGTATTTAGCACCACAGTACTTCACTATCACATTTTTTACATCCTGAAAGGCAATGAGATGCATCTGGAGTCAATTTTCTTTCAATAAATGATGAAATTGTAACATGCATATAAACAACATGTAATCATCCAGATATATTAACACAATGGATTCACTTTTTTTTGTTCAACCTGAATAAATTATTTTCATTCACAAAAATAATCAAAGTGTCTGCTCACTTTATGTCTTTTCTTAGCATGATACAAAATTTCACCCTGAATCTTTTTTTTATCTATGCTTTAATATGGTCTGAAAATGGCGTTCAACATCTTGTAAAATGAATACAATCTACGTAAACCTTAAGAAACGAAGAGGTAAGTTCTGCTCAATCCAAGATATATAAAGTCGTTGCACAGACAAATAGGTGAAACAGCTAGGAACATACCTGCTCTGGAGAAAGCAGACCCTGATGCAGCACTAAATAGAACTGGGAAAGAAGCTCTGTTGATGGCATGACATCATGTGGTCTTATCATCATCTGGCACAACAGTTGGTAGGCAATAAGTTTGCCCCGTTTATACTTATTGGACAAAGAAAGGCACTAAAAAGTTTAAATAAATCATTATAAAGATGTATTTTGATATAGAAATAATGAGAAATAAAACAAAATGAAAATGTACAAAATTAAATTTTAAATTTTGTGTGGTATGCTTGGAGCTCTCATTTTAAAATGAAGAAAATAAACAGTAGATTAAAGCAGTCCCCATGCATTATAAACCACTGCATGTACTTAATTCAGTGAAAATTTAAAGATATATTTTACAGTTGGTTTAAAAGTTAACTTCTACCATTAATGTTAAATTCAATGCAATCTGTCATCTTCCACAAGTAAAAGTTGCTATTCCAATCATTAATCCACTTCATTAAACATAGACACATGGCATATGCAATGAAATAGTATTTTGAACAAGTGCCCTCCTGCAGATGAGTTAGTTATTGTATGTGGTGAAATCAACTAACCAAACACATTACGTGTAATGATGTTCTTGTAAGCTTAAATTTCTATCATGATATCACCACTATTTGTACCATATCATTAAAATAAAATATTCTGCTTATATTATTGTATGCCTGACCAAGTAACAAGCTTGCTGAAAATTCCTTTTTCAATGCCAACTGCCTTTAAGCTGTTGCTATGTGCATCTCATATCAATTTAATGAAGGAAATGAACAAATGCTGGGGAAATAGCTGATTACAGTAAATATGCAATGCTCTTGCAGTAAAATGGTAAAAAGACTACGTTGACGATGTAATGGTGGTACTATATCTCGAATTCTATGCATTTTTACTTATCAAGTATTACCAATCAATCAAATATCACCAATCAATATGTCTTGCTGATTTATGATTGTCACTTCAAATCAGACAATATACACTGATAGTGATATATGATGATGTTAGCAGTTATGAGACCTATTAGCTATACAAAATTTCAACTTCTATGATTTTCATATGTTTTGACTCACAAAAAAAAAAACTTGTGACAATTGAAATTGAAGAAGGCAAATTTTATAACAAATTATGTGTCTCAGAGAATACTTAACCCAATCATATTAACATCAGGAATATAAGCCTATGACCTCCCAAATCCAGCCCATCTAAAAAACACAAATTTGTCCGTCTTATAGACAAAGGGCAGTAACTCTTGCCCATTACCTCCCCATTGCCAGTTTTATGCTGATTGAACTAACAATAAGGATCATTGCATAGTGTTGTGGAAGGGAGAGTCTTCAAGATCTGTGATGGGTAAGTATTCTTGCAGACATAATTTGCTATAAAATTTGCTCTCTCATATGAATACATTCCCTGATCACATTAAGGGAGAAAAGAGAATAGATCAAAGGACTGCTAAGGATCCTTCCTATATTAAGGCATCTTTCAGGAAAAAAGGATTGAGATTACCTATGTGAACAATAACATGTTCTCTTGCTTAATGCAACATAACAGCCAAATGTAAAGGAGAAGGCAGTTCAGGCAGGGGTGAAAAACCTGCAACCTTAGATGTTTGAGATCTGGTTGATCATAATCTTCCTGAATAGGTCGATCACTAGCTTGAGTAGACCACTAACCCAGGACTCATCTCATCTAAAAGGGGTTATCAGAATTATCTTGCAATTCTGACCCCATATTTTTTGTATTAATTTTGGTACAAAGACCATGGGGGTGGGTGAGCAAAGGCCCATGACCCCTCCCAAATGATTGACAGTGTATCCACAGCTGAAGCTTTATGGTCTAAGACCAGTGAGACAAAGGTGGGCAGCTTGTGGCTCCACTTTGTCACAAACAGGTTGCTCATTAGATGTGCCCAAATCTAATGAAAAACTCTCAGTTCATTGGACCATTCCATATGAATAACTTGACCCTGTCTAGACAAAACATTGGCCTGAACATGAAATCTGCAGGGAATGTGTTTTATTTGCATGTTAATATTAATTTGGTAACTACCAAACCAGCATACACAGGTCAGGCAATTTGGTGCCCCAATCTTTGAGGAGGCAAGTCACCACTACAGCACTGTCCAATATAATTTGGACTGAATTCCTGCAGAGTTGGGCCTTCTAGAGCTGGAAGGTGTTTACGATCGCTCTCATTTATGGAATGTTAATGTAAAGAGGCTGTTGCCCTGGCACTCATTTGCTGCTGACTACATGAAAGCCCAGCAGCAATTGAGCTCCCCAAATGTAAGTACTGGTGACTGTACATACTGTCATTTCCCATTGGGGTTTCTCCAGAGGAATTTCTGCCAGAACAAACCACGAACTCACCTTGTTTGTGATATTGGCTGTAAGATTGAGTGGATTGGAAAAGGGGTGCCAGAGAGCAAGCAAAGTCAGTTATGCAGTGCACATATAAAGATAGGCCATTGTGATCAGAACCCCTGCTGCACTGAGCAACCCAAACAGTTGTGAGAACTCTTTCAATGAAATCCATTTCTTGTTGGAAAAGGACACTGCAAGTTTGACAATCCATACAACATGGACATGATGGTGACATACAAGATTGAGACTGGTTATAAACTCCATATGCAGGGTATACGACAATGGGATGTCCGATTTTTCCCAATTCACTAGAGAACTGAGATGATTGCAAAAAGGATAGAATATCATTTCTGCCCTTGAGGAGAATAGCACTTACTATATGTTTTTGGCAGAGATCATCCAGATACACCACCACTGCCACTGTGGATGTCGACTGGAACAGGGTGAAGATGTAATCTACAAAGACCCATGGGATGATATTTAGACCAAAAATTACTCAAAACTGGTAAATTTTGTTGCATTAAGCAAACCAAAACTTTCATGATACTGGATGAATAGGGACATACAAGTAGGCACCTTTGAGATCGAAACTGATTGCATTCTCGTTCCTTTTGATGGAGAGTTAAACAGACCTCGCTGTCTCCATCTTAAATTTGAAGAACAAATTTGCCGAGGTGAATCCAGTTTATGAACAGCCCCAATTTTGACTTTCCATTGTCTTTTCAGATAAGAAGCAGCCATGAATAAAATATCTCCTGCTGAAGAATATGGTCCTACCCCCAATCGGATGGCACATGGAGTAGATGGAGAAAAGGATGAAAGAGGAATGGGTTGTCTAGCAAATTTTAAGGTAAATTATGTTTCTCTGAGAATATGTTTACCAATCACATTATGTTAGGAATATTAGCCTGCTACCTTGCGAAGCCAGCTCAACTATAAGATTAAAATGGTCTTTTTCTATCACATACAGACAAAGGGCAATACTCTTGTCCATTACCTCCCTTTGCCACTGCTAGGTGTCACTAGTTTTTAGCTGATGCCTGGTTGGGAGGGCTTTTAAGTAATGTGATGGGGTAAGTAATCTTGGCGAAACATAATTTACTTAAAAATTTGCTTTCTCCTTTAAATACATTCCCCAATCACATTACATTGCGAAAATAGGTGACAGGAGGAAGGAATGCTCCGCATCGGACCTCTACCTCAGGTATCCTTCCAGGAATGATGGATGGATTCTCCATGTGAACAATAACCTGTTCTCCTAATTACATAAGCAACACTGCCTAGGGTCCCTTATCTGTGACACCTACATATGGTTAAGAAGATAATTACTGAAATCCAGCAAAGCTGTGTTGATCATTTACAATGTGTCTGGTGGTCATCTGGGCTGCCGCTACTGGACCCACCAGATTCAAGATTTGTCTCTGCTGAAACAAAACCTCTGAGATAAAAACTCAAGAAGGTTGACTCTGCATGCCAGCCAACAGCCTCTACTATATCTCAGATGGGAATGTTATGTTCAAACTTGAGGCTCCCAGAGATCGCTCACTCTAATCTCATAAGAAGTATTCTTCATTAGGCAAATTGGATCTTGTGAGACCTCCAATTATGCAGAGCAAATAACCCGTTTCAGCCACAAATCAAGGGCTTGAGGGGTGATAGCCTGTTTCCTATCTTTCACAAGAAGAAAGAGGCACTTGAGGGTGCAGCAACTTGTCTCTGTGCATTTCAAGTAGTGCTTGAGTGCGCAAACAGGATCTTGCATGGCTGCTGCTCTTGCTGAAAGAGTCATCAGACATAACGAGGACTGTTCTTCCTGAGCCCATTTTTCCAAAAGTGAAAGATGTTGATGACTGCCTTTGTTTCTGAATGGTTGATGTGTAGAAGCTGCTCCCCAGCCTTCCACGTGCCGCTGGAGGAAGTCAAGTCTGGCAACAGGTGGGCACCTCAACCGTACATACTGGTATTAGTATAAACCATTACTTCCGCTTGGGCTTCTCCAATAGAACAATCCCCCATTTCATCCATCTGCAAGAGTGAAAGATGGAAATGTAGGTAGTAATGGAAGGCATTGTCCTTCTGATTTTAGGAAGGGCAGGGGAGGGGGGCAGGTAACATACTCCACAATGCTCACAATTGATTCTGTATTCGAATGTACACCAAAACTGGTCTTGCATAATTTTCCCCACTTCTCTTTGCCTTTTGCTTATTTTTATAGAATGGCTGACAAGGTGTCCTTGGACCACAGACTGCATACACTGCAAGGGGAAGAGGATGTATATTTGGCACATGCTAGGCAAAACTAGTGTGTGTCTTCCCTTGCTTTGCATTTCTTGCATTTATTGTATTTAGAAGACATGTTTCTGAAACAAAAACAATAATGGAAACAACAGATATATTACCATCAGTGTGTTAATAATTCATTAAATAATTCTCTAAATAACACCCATTACAAACAGAGGGCGTGAACAAAAGGCAGTGAGCATGAAAACTCAAAATTCAACATGAATCAACAACACTGTGCTGTACCAAGTGGTTTAAAATGATCCAAGTCTGAGAAAGGGATAAATTACACAAAATACCCGCCAAATTAAACAGATAATGCAGGCCACCATATGGACCCTATCACAGCGTTAAATCCACAAAGTCAAACTATCATATATAAAGATAAATCTATATGAATGTGCGTCTACTATATTTATATGCCTATCGTTCGTTTTCGACACTATTAAATGAATCTTGCAAGACTAGTATGGTAAAAAATAATGTTCCATACCTTTACAAATTGTAAGAATACATACTTGTAAATGTGGTATCGCTTTTGTTTGTCTGGGTTTTGTGTTTCTGTGCTCTTTGGTTTCTAATGGAAAATAAATACTGAACCTAGCAGCAAATCTCCCGCTTGGTTCTGTAAGATATAACATTCATGACGTGGCTCTCAAGGAGGGACGCGAGATTCTGGATGAAAGAAATACCGGGTACGACACACAAAATCATATTTTAATGCACAAATTTATTTTTAAATGTCCTTAAATATTATAAGAAGACCGTTCAGGACTTAAACAATATATTCATGAAATGAACCGTTATCTGAAAGTATGCCCTATTCAAATAGCTCATTACTGGAATTTCTTTTATCAGCAGTTCAAAATTATACGTAGGCTAAAAAAGTTATGAGAAAGGGAGAATAAGATTTTGCTTTTCCCTGAAAGTGTATTCTGTCCAGAATCTCTTCTCATTTTATATATATATATATATATATATATATATAGAAAAAGCAAAGAACAGGATACCTTTGTTCCTAATGATCAGATGTACCTTAAATTGAAGTGGTAATTTTTCATGATCATGTATGCATTAGATACTTTGAAACAAATATTGATAGACTTTATTTTCAATAAACCTGCAAGGTTTTAGAAGGTAAGGTATGTACTCATTTTCGATCAAAGAATCTATGCATGTTGTGGCAGCCAAGAAACTATCCAGTGTGACATATTAGTCAGGCTCGCTTTACTGAAGGGTCACTTGAATATTACATCTTTATATCTGGTTTCCAGTTTAAACAATTGTGTATATCACATTTATGCAGTATGGCGACATACCGAAGTACTGGGTGGGTTTATTCTAGAGGGATGCTCAGGAACGGTTCCTCAAGGAGTTCTGTATTAGTATGTGACCGCTTTACAAACGTGCTATTGTTTGCTTTGTTTTTCTGCGTCTTTTCAAGGACACGTATAAATGCTTGTAAAAAGTCCCTATTTGTAAATTATTTAGAAAATTATATGGACAAACCCTTTAAAACCGGAAACTTTTCCTCTGATCATCCTTTTAATGTAGATAATCACTTAGTTCGGCTGATTTCTCAACATACAAAATGCTAATCCACCAGAATCTGAAACAAGATTACTTCATAGAGTATGTATGTATATCGCCACAGCACCTACTAAGTATATATGATTAAGACTCTACTAAATCAAAGTACAATTGTTACTATTGAACTTCTCTCTAAATTTAAAAAAGAATTATGAAAGTTGTTTTTAATTTGGAATTAGGTCATTTTTAAATGAACGCATTGCATTTACAAGTTTAAATTTATCTTGATTTGAAAGTTGATTCTTTTTTCTGAACTTTACTTGAGGACAGTTCAGTCATAGTAATATTGTCTCTAAATTTTCCAGTCAGTACACGAGGACAGTATCGACTTTTCGCTTGCACGAACAGTTTAATTACGTCATTGTACGGTCGTTCTTCGTACAAACAGAATATTCCTTAGAATAATGAAATGAACTTCATGACTTTTTGCCTTGAATGAGAAGCATTATGCTTGACTAATGTCTGTTATTGAGGTTTCGCTCCATTTCTCAGAAAATATAGCATGTGCAGTAATTAAATTTAATGACATCATTCATGTTAGTTGATCACGAGAAAAGTTAGGTCATAGTGATTTACTTTTTGAAAATGTGTTAAGCCTTGGATTAGAAATAGTAATCATGTAGTGAGAGAGCACCGAGGACAGTCTTGCAAGTAATGTTACATATATGCAAGCAGGAATGGAAGCTACTTGATAATGGGCTTGTAGTAACTATGGTCTCTTGATGAATACACTTATCTCGACCGATTTCCCTATAAAACACACAAATACCTGATTGTTCAATTCAATCTGTTTGAAGGGATCATTTACCTGACATGTAATTTGTGTCGAGTCACTTAAAATCCTTTGAGGTTCAAGGTTTTATTCACGATATTATCAGGGTTATCTGAGTTTTATTGCATTCACTGCGAGAAAAAAAAAAATTGTCCATGGCTGATGTACATCCATGCAAACTGAGATATAAATATTTTCCTCATATGTTGCGTATTATAACCTGAGTGCAATAAAGAATTTGTCTTGTCTTATCTTGTCTTGACGATATTATCAGTGTTCTAACCAGTAAATCTTATACAGACTAGAACAAGAAGTTTCTTCTGTACTGCAGACCCCCGGCCATGATACAAATTACAAAGTAAAAACTTAATTTACAGAGCGCCATCTGTAGAATGTGCACAATCATGTATGTCCTACTGTCACTGATTCCTTAACTGAACATTTTTATATAAAATAATTGAAACATTTGAAATCACACCTGACTAGACATTTTGTCCAGGGAAGTAATAATATAGTAATATTTATATCGATATTCTTGAGTGACCTTGGTACAGGATTAATAAAAATACAAAATGGTATCCATCTTCAATAGAACTAACATTCGGTTACACATAATTTATATCATTTTCTATTCCACTCTAGTTTATGCTTCCTTTCTGCCTTGACTATTGAGTCATATTCAGCACATACATATATTGATAGAGGTTTTCTAAAGATAAAGTTAAGCGTAGTGTCAAATATTGTCGTTTGTATCCAGTTTTAATTCATACTAACTGCATTAAATATTTATAGGAATATATCAATCTTGTAAATACTTAGGTATCTGCCTTTGAAAGTCTATATTTTATTGATTCAGTAACAGGTTAGACCCTAATCTGTATTAGAAAAAAAGATAATTTATTACATCAAGTAGCATAATTTGCAAAATTCCGTTATCTCCTTCATTCTTCCTAATGATCACATAACTTGACATTGCTTCACCTCTCTTGAACAGGCAACACATTTACGGAACATACGTAGCACTCACATAATTTGTTAAATAAATGTAAGTAAATTTCTTACCTATGTATCCCGTCACTATATCCTAAGCCAGTAATTGTGCTGAACTTGATATTGCGGGACGCTTAAAAAGCGTCGAGCTCGGGAGTTGAACAATAAATCATGACATTTTTTGAGATATATATTGTGCAATAACAAAGCACTCACAACTTCTATGTCTCTAAATTTACATCCTACTGCACTGCAAAATAGCCAGAGAGAGAGAGAGAGAGAGAGAGAGGGTAAATTTTTGCACGCTTTATAGAATAGTTTACATGTGCAATTAAACAGATTTGATTAATTTATCATGGAATAAAATCACCGGTTGTATGCGTAAATACGTTGTCTCAGTGAGATTTTCATATTAAAATCAAGGTTGCAGTTCTTATGGGTGTCTATCTACGCAGGAATGACTCCGCAGGAGTACCTATTATCAGTTCTTGAATTTAAAAAAAAAATCACTTGAAAGGTTCTAACAGCGATCCACTTTTATATTGATGGGTGGGTGGGTGTTCTCTAACTTGTTGTTTGTTTACCGTTTGATAAAATTTTAGCATTGTGATTCCCTCCATTTCGCTTGGTGTTGAGCTGTAATGAGGTTGAGAATGTAGAGTTTTACTGATTTCAGGTATTGTTGGGGGGGGGGGGTCTAACCCCAGGAAATGTTCGCCATGTACATATTTTATTGACATAGATTTTCCGTTTGCTATGGAGCGTACAAGTATAAGCATGTTGCTGATTGTTTTTTCATGTATAGTAGTGGGTAGATTTCATGCAACATGATGCCTATATGCGCGTGGATTTTGCTCAGTGCTGTTTAGTACTCCCATATTAAAAAGCAATCAAATGAAAATACTCTATTATATAATTAAATTGTTTAAAGTAATTTAAAATGAAATATTTTTCGTATTTATTTTACTGTTTAATTTCACATGTAATAAAGTATATCCTTATATTTTCAAAATACCTCTCCGGTGGCCTAGTGGTTAGAGCGTCCGCCTCGGATGCGGGAGGTCGTGGGTTCGATTCCCGGCCGAGTCATACCAAAGACTTGTAAAAATGATACTAACAGCTGCCTCGCTTGGCGCTCAGCATTACGAGGTTAGTATTAGGACTGGTTGGCCTGGTGTCAGGATAATGTTACTGGGTGGGACATGATGCTACATGTTTGCGGCATGATGCCCCAGTGCTAGACATCACTATAAACTGCCACACTGCAGACATCGTAGCGATATGACTGAAAATTTTTTAAAGCTACGTTAAAAATCCAAATCACATCACATCAAAATACAAGATTTTCCTCTGTGCCATGCCGATCTTGCTTGTAAATGTCTCATAAGTTATACATGCAATAAGGCAAACCGACATTTTGTCAACTAAGATCATGAATAAAAAATACTTGATCTTTTAGACATAGCAATTACTTTCGCGGGCGAGATCTCTTACATCACTATTCGCGCCTGTAAGATCTATTAAATCGTCGAAGGTTATATAACCAGTTCATGAATATAATTTAAATGGCTGTTCCTTAATATGGGAGGGAGTGATGAAGAGTGAATTTAATCATCAAGTGTGTGGAATTAATAGCACGTTTGGTTTACATTTTGGAAACACATCATTTTTCTGCATAATTTCCAGATGTATTTGTTCTTGTGTTAGAAAAGCGAAATATACTTAATTCTTCAAAATAACACTTTTATACCACAATAATAAATATATCCAATATTAACGTAGGAAATGAAAATATCCTGTATGTATCTGCATATCCAAGCAATTCCGGTGGGGGACAGAATGAAGGCAATCTCGGGAATGATAAAAAATGGAAGTCCAATTCATGGTAAACTTCTGATAGTTTCCATGTCTTCTCTCTTTTTTGAGGCTCAGTACTAACAATATTTTATAGCATAAATCCATTAAGTTGTCGTTTAATAATTCGTAAAGTGTAGAAGCTACTCATTGCACTGAATAAAATAATTCACTTGTGCACGTGGTAGTCTATTTCAAAAGAAAATACGATCAAAAGTACACAGCAGAATATAACAACGATTTCAATTGACAACTTCTATGTTCTATTCTTCAGCGACTGGCAAATATTGCATCCTAAGAACACTTACATATGTTTTATTCTATAATGCACAATGTATGTAACAATCGAAAGGAAACATTAATTTAACACGTTCGAAATTGCAGACAACGGTCAGCCACCTTTATGTATTATTGGCAAAAGCTCGCACCTACCATCATATCAGCATGATATAGTCAATAGCGTGTAAAAGCTGTTGTTAAATAATGATAAAAAAAAAAAACATTGCAGATTTATTTCACCCCCAGAGGTATGTGTGCATTGTATGAATAACTCCGTTTCAACCGTTCTGTCTGTTTTTTTCAGGAACACATTTGGAAAACAAGTCTCAACCATGAAATGAATCCTCAGCTGGAAATATAAAGTAAGTTAATGCAGTATAACAGCAATATTCTATTCTTCAAGGAGTATTTTCTGAACATAATCTTTCAAATAATAGAATGGTGTTAGTTACATGAATTATTTTAAATACCTGGACATTTCTAATTTTAAATAACGTACGTCAGTGTTTAGGATTAGGAACTACCGAATCAGATTTAGCTCCTAATTTCTCAAAATCGATTCGACTAACATTTTTATTTACTTTGGCTACCGTTTTAACTGACTCATCACTTGGAAATGTGAAAAATTATTGAAAGCACAATTCTCAAAATCGGGGTTCACGCATCGCAAAATTTCGCTACAACCTGTCCAAAGACTTACGCTTTGTGCCGCATTCATAAAGTCTCCTATTTCTTCGACTACTCTCGACGAACTTCGTCAATACTACAAACATACCCGTACAAGTTATCAAAGAAAATTCCATTTTAAAATCATGTTCGTGGTGGACTGTAGGGGCCATGTATGCACTGAAAAGGAAATCTTGTGGGGTTTTTTTGTAATACCTACCATATATTGATCTCCTGTTTTCTCGAATTCGGCTCGAGGGACTTCCTGTAAAAGATCTCTGCTGCTATTTAACTAGAAGCGTTCCTGGAGGCGTCGAAAACAAATTTCTCCAAATATGGATTATGTTAGAACAAAATATTGTCAGAATCGATTTGCATTACACTTGTCTTTTCATGATCGGTACACATAGGTTGCCACTTACTACGCTTATTCCTTTCGACAAAATTCTTCAAGACTTCTTTCATGCGTCATAATTAACGCTAGAGATAATATTCGCAAAGGAATGTTGATCTGAAAGCCTTATAAAGATGCGATATTAGGGTCAGTATGTATCTGCAAGATTTAATCCATATACCGTTTGTGTAATTCCCCCACCCTCCATTTATCCCCTAATTTCTGGAAATCGGCTTGACGAATTTTTTTTTATCATCTTTGGCTCTGTGGAACCGGCTACAATCTGTCCAAGACTAAATTTTAATGCCTCTGGTATCCATAAGGACCTTCCATTTTCTCCCATTGCTATTGATGAAATTATTCAATACTCCTTTTGGGAATCAAATCTATCCCAACGTATAAAATTTTCTAAGAATGATCCGTTTAAAGATCATTTTAAATGTGGACTGTGGGATCCACATATGGGCTGAAACGGCAACTTCATTGGCTTTCTAATACTAACATAAAGTGAGATCCCTATTTCTCGAAATCGGAGCAACTAATTTGCTTCCAACTTTTTCTACTGTTGCAACAGACCCCATGCTAGACACTGTCCAAGATGCGTTGAAATCAAGATCATCTTAAATAGGGGTTCATTTAGTACAGTCTATTATTAGAATCCACAGACAATGTGCGTGTTTTTCATCCACATTACCCATAACCTGCCCCTTATTTCGGTGGTTCCTCTCGTTGAATTCGTGACGAATTGTTGGTCGAGCTAAAATCTCGGAGAAAGGTCAATGCAAGAAGTTCAGGAGGGATGTTACGGCTCATATGTATGCATAATATGTAATCCCCCTCCGCCCTGTGTTTTACATCTCATATGTTGAGCTCCTTATTCCGAGATAGGCTAAACGATTATTGGGGATGGGTCATTCACAGCCAAAGTTGGGAAACAATACCAGTTTGGTAGTGCTAATACCTACAAGGACTGTCCATTTTCTCCGCTCTCAACGAGATTTGTCAATACTTTTCATGGGGGTCAAACATATCCCTAGACGAAATATATCGAAGAAAGATCAATATCAAAATCTGTTAATGGTTCATTATAGGACCCATATATGGATTTAAAGGGTAGTCTCCTTGCGAGCTTTTTTAGACGTACCATATGTTTAGGAAACAATTCTTCGAAATGAATTTTCATTCAACTTTTCCTACTGTGCAATAAAATTAAAGTTCTGTAAGTAAAGGTTCTGTAAGTGAAAATTGTTCTTATAATCAGTTTACACTGGATATGCATTTTATACTCGGTACTGACAAGTTCACCTCACTTCACTCATTCGCCTCGACCAAATTAGTCACATGTTTTGTTAGTCGACAATATCGCTTGAGAGAAATATCACTAAACGATAGGGGTCGAACTACTTCATGAAGAGGAAGAGGATCCTAATACATATACACATACATACATACATACATACATACATACATACATACATACATACATACATACATACATATTATTTGATCCACTTGCCGCATATAATTTAGCTCCCCCTCCCCTTGCATAGTTTTATCCGTCTCTCAAAATTGGCGTAACGAATACTCTATTTTTCCTACTGTTAGAGCATATCCCAAACTAGAAATGGTCATCGAGTGGTTGAAATGAAAATCCTCTTGTTTGGTGTTCAATAATGTGCAAATGTTTGATAGAATCGGATCACTATGCACCTTCTTTGTATAGCCCTTCTTTGCATAGCCCTTCTTTGCATAGCCCGCACCAATTTGGAGCAGCCTATTGCCTACATTTGTCTCTACGAATTTCGTCAAAGACAGGTTTTTAATAGTCTTGTGGTCGAAACTAACACGAACGATAATCTGACAGATTCATGCCCAAGTCATTAAGGAAGGGAATATTTCATATGTGCAATTGAATGTATATTATATAACTATATCTCGCAGTCGACTGCACGAATTTGTTCGTACATTTTCTTCTGTTGGAGCAGATCCATAACTAAAAACAGTCAAAAAGTTGTTCAGATGAAAATAATTTAAGGAAGAGTTCATCTTCGCAAATTTTAATATAATTTGTCCTCTATATGTTTCCAAATTTATATTGTTTGTACCAATAAGAGCATTCGTATTTCTCAGAGATAGACTAATTCTTTCGTCTTAAAATATAGAGGCCGGAGTTGAACACTAGCTATGAATACCATCAAGAGCAGCAGCAGAGGGGGTGAACAGACCATTTTTGTTCGAGACATTATTTATGAAAAATAAGCCTTCCTACGAAAAGGAAATCTTAAAGGTTAATAACGTTAAACCACAACCTCTAACTGACCATGAGATTTCTCTAATTGGGTTAGCTTATCTCGTTACTTTATCTCTGACTCTTTGGGTTTTTTTATGGTGTGTTTCGTTTACGCGCTGGTCACTCAACGTTGGTCGTTCACCCCCTCTGATGCTGTAATTAACCAAAGATTTTATCCAGACCTATACGATATCTAGATCTTGGGTCATGTAAATTTATTGTTATAAATCCGAACGGAATAGCTTGTGCTTTTGAAAAGAAGTTTCTAAACTTAATCATGTCCATGTCCCTGAACACCAAGTATAATAAATGTTTTGTAAAGTATAATTATCTACTCCATTAAACACAATTAAGATATTGCAATTATCTCTGATCACTTTAGGAATTTGGGTGTATTTCTGAGTTAAATAAATTACGTCTTTATTTTTGTGACGGCCTCGCGAAAATATCCGAGTTGGATTGGATTGTTTATCCAGCATTACATCATCGTATACTACGAGATTATTGATACATCCATCAAGATTGTCTATGGATGAAGCTTCATCGATATCGGTAATAAAATCAATAGCATCATTATCAGGACACGTCTGCGACTTTGCATTTTCATTAAAATCTTTAAGTACTTCGTAACATCGTTGATCATCTACAGATGGTGCTACTAAATATAATTTATCCCACTTGAGCCATCGCATTATCCGATTAAGTAATAATTGCGTTTTACCAGACCCAGATGGACCAAGTATAATTGCTCTGATAGAATTTGGTAGCGCTGGATGATGTTTGACTGGCTCTTGTTTTCGTGTCCCTGAGAAGTCAATTATATCCATATTATTATTATATGGATTTATATTGTGTTCGATGTAAAGCACCCACGTCCACCACTGGATTAACGACAATAATAACAAAAAATAACAGGCGCGCACTTACAGGCAATTGTGTGAAATGTGGTACAAAAAAATACAAATTTATTTCATTAAAGACAGGTGGAGATATCGCTGCTTCGTTAGGTAAATTACCAGGAGCTCCATGGGCAAAGTATTCTGGTGAAAAACAATTACCTGGATATAATTATTGTGGTCCTGGAACTCGTCTCGATATCCGACTCGATAACCAAGACCAACCAAAACCTGGAGAGGATCCAATAAACGCAATTGATCAAGCGTGTCACATTCATGATGTCGCGTATAAAAGTAAAGACTTACAACAACGACATCTCGCCGATATAAAATTAATTCATGCCATAAATAATGTAAAAGATAAATCACTTCGAGAAAAATTAGCTGCTTTTCTGGTAAAAGCTGGTATGAAAGTTAAAATAATGTTAGGGGCTGGTAATTAATCAACTGATTATTATCATAATAATGGAATCTGTTTATTATAGTCCAAGAGGATATTGGAGAGGTAAAGCAGCGATTAGTAAACTTGCTGAAGCAGCAAAAGTCTCACGTGATGTCGCTGCAGCGTGGTTAGCACGACAGGCAATATGGCAAATTTATCTAAGTCCACCTAAAAAAATTCAGTATGCACATTTTGATGTCAGTACCCCTAATGAAGTTCATCAAGCAGATATTTTGTTTTTACCACACGATGCCATTAAAATTGGCAGACGTCAATACACATACAGATACGCGTTAACCGTCGTTGACGTTGCGAGTAGATATAAAGAAGCAGAACCACTATCAACTAAAACAGCAACTGAAGTTGCATCTGCGTTTGAATGCATTTATCAACGTGGTGGTCTACGATGGCCACAACTGCTACAGGTTGATCCTGGCAAAGAATTTCTTGGTGCAGTATCATCGTTGATGAAGCGACATAACGTTAAAATCAGACGAGGACACATGGAAATCCATCATGATCAGGCAATCGTTGAACGATTTAATCGAACACTTGCTGAGCGGTTATTTGGATACCAATATGCAAAGGAAATATCCGCTGACTTTAAGTCCACGGAGAGATCTCGTGAATGGGTTGCAAGGTTACCGAGTGTGATAGCTGCGTTGAACAACGAAATGACTCGTGCAACTTTTATGAAACCTTCTAATGCGATCACAAAAAAATATATACCAATACAACGTAAATCTTCCTCTCAACCAGTACTAGGTAATGTTACTGTAAGATATTTATATGAATCTGGTGAACTTGAAGGAGGTAGAAAAAGAGCAACTGATCCTATCTGGAGTGTGACCACACACAAAATTTCTAGCGTGGTAAGGTCCACAGGTAGACCCGCAATGTACAGACTAGATTCAACTGCTCCTCAGCTTGGATTTGTACGCGAACAATTACAAATAATTCCTACGGATACACAATTACCACCGCGTTCACTTTTGTAAACTTGCACCTCTACCTCGATTACATTCAAGACAGGTCAGCATCACATTTTCGCGTGTGTGACCAAAACTACTATTAATTCTATCAACGGTAAATTGTCTTGGATTATTACTCGAATACTGCCACAGCATATTACAGTTACAGCTTGCACAATGATTATTCTGTTGTTGTTTTAGTGTTATAATAAATTCAGCATCAATACTAAAATCGCGATTATTTTTTTTTTGTCACATTGCTTATAGCTCGCTAATTTTTTATTGATATCGACAAAGTTGTTAGTGATTTCTTTGGTTATTACGCAATCCATGATAACCCGGCCCAGTTGAGATATTCTTCTGACTCGAGACACTGCAAGATAAACTAAATTTGACCACTCAATACGATCATCGACAATCCAAATATTTGTATCGGTAATAGTTAATCCCTGTGACGAGTGAATCGTTATAGCGTATCCTAACGTCCACGGCGATTTGTCCATGCTTAACGCACTCTCAACAACATCAACAACAACTAAAACAATATCATTTAACACAAGATTTTGTATTCCACCACCAGGAATCTCAACATCAACATTCTGTTGTCGAGTAATTGCTGGGCGATAACACAAAGGTACAGGTAGATTTGAAAATTTTTCTTTATGTAACGTAAATAATTGTTGTTGAAGTGTATCGCGAACTATTTTTCTACTTGCAACTATCAAATCAGCAGGTCTCCATAAAATCCAAAAATCATTCATAGAAGTTTCTGGAATTACTTTACGTATTATCTCACACTGTATTTTATCTGGCTGTTATCTTATTAACATTTTAAACTCTTTTAATGATTTATCAATAGCTCTATGGTCATCAGTTATTTCTTCGTAATAATCTACAAATGTTTTCAGCCGCTCATGTGGAGACGATCCAATGAAAGGTGGCGGTTGACCATGATCGCCATACATTATCACAGCAGTATTCTTCAATAGCAGCCAATCAAGAAATATTTTTAATACCTCTAGGGATACCGTGCATATCTCGTCCCAGATAATAATTTTAGGAATGTATTTTTCACCCATCCGCGATGGAGTCCATGCGTCTCCGCACCATCTAAAGAAACTATGATATGTACACGATTTTACTCCTCGTTCTTTTATTTCCCTGGCGAGTTTATGTGTTGGTGTCAAAACAATCATATCAGAACAATTATTAAATAATTCAATCGCGCGTGTTGTTTTACCTGAACCACCACACCCATTAAGATAAACGGTTTTATGTCTAGCCACAGGATCACGTACAGATGGTGCCGATGACAATCCTGGTATTTCATTATTCTTGTAATATGTTTTCGCAATTTCAACATCGGCAGATTCAGAATAACTAATTATATCTTCACGTTTTATTCTCCATTTGCCCCATGATGCATGATTGTTAATATGCAATTGTTTTAACGAATCCGCATATCTTTTATTTATATAAATTAATCTGTCGCGACTCTGACTGCATAACGAGGAAATCTGTTTATCATCGATAATAAATTTATCGAAACATACGCTAGCATGGAAGATCTTAAATGAGTAAACTGCGGTGACTCGCCATCAGTATAGCTCACAATTGTACCTAATTTAGTTCCGTCTGATAAATAAGCATTACTTTGACTTATAAATGTGTTTTTCTCCGTTGTATCAGCAATTATAAAATCGAGTTCAGCATCGTCCATGATTAATCTTGTACACGCTCGTTTATGATCATATGATCCTCCTTGCGTAAATTTACCGATTATTTTTCTGCCGAGATCTTTTGCAAATTTCTCATCACTTTCTCTCCTGCATTCACGTATACTATTAGTAATTTTAACAATATCATTTCCGTTAAGATTAGGAAAATCTCTCCTAGCATCATTAATATTAAATACATCCGGTTCTGGCAACCAGACTTGTTTCTGCACGCGGTATGATATAATTGCTTCACTCACGCTCAACGACATTAAAATTCCAGCATCAAGCATGTACTGTATTAGTACTATTGGAACCCAACGTCGCTCTGAAAAATGTCTTCCAAACCATGCATAAACAATCGGATGGAGATCCCTGTAAATCTCGAACGACTCCATACAGGCGAATCCGGTTAAGTCAAAATCTGGTAAGGGTCCGTTTATCGTTACTCTGGTCATCTCGTGTGTCGGATGACCAAATCTCTTAAAGTATTCAGAACATTCTCCGTATCCAAAAAAACTTCCAGGATAACATGCTACCATATCAACTGAGATAACGTCATTATAATCGTATTTAGTATTACACAATCCACCGTGTCCGTATTCCACACAACTACGTTGGACATCTTCAAGAAATTCCAGTCGTGTCGGTTTCCATGAATTTTTCTCCTGAGCAGCGTGCGCAGCAATTGATGGAACGGTAAAACAGTTATTCAGTAATTGTCCAACCTTAATATCATCAGAGGTATATTTTAATGCAAGATTTTTCATTTCTTCGTGGAGAAATTCTGTACGATAAATATCACCATTAGACCGTACCTAGATTCTTATGTTATCATGAAAATCATATTCCGAACTCTGAAACAACCAAACAGATACAGGGTCAATTTTACTGATATCGCTGACAGCATTGAATACATGACCATTATAAAATTTAACCGTTCTATCTCGCGGAAATATTGTTACTGCCACAGTCCATGCATGTGCGTTATGATCAATAATATCTATCGAAGCTCCTCTTGATTTATATTTTGGTTTGTACAAAATCTCTCCGGTTAACGTCTTCACTGTTATTGGGAATTTAAATTTCTTTCCCAGCTCAGCAACGTCGCTGATAGATGCTCCGGTATCTTTAACTGTTTCTGCCCACGTATTTATTTTTTTTACGTCGTAAATCCGTTAAACCTTTTCCGCGTATCGCGTTTGTGAAGTGTTCTGTAACCTGTTCAGCTACACAATTTATTCTTGATAATTTCATAGGTTTGAGATCCCCAACGTTAGGTTTATTATTTAACGGATATATTGCGTACACAACCGCAGTCACAGGATATGTTCGTTCGTAATATGGTTTGTCAATACCAGTAAGTATTCCTCGTCTGGAATTTTTACTAAGAACAATATTATTTCCTGAATGCATGTGGACAGAATCGCGTAGGTCACGAATAATCCAAGTGTCATCGTCTGTCTTTACAATAAATTTTATTAAAATAAAATATATCTGAACAAGGTAGTCAATAATCTCTCTTCCTCGTTTGTCATTCATCACATTAACAGTATTTTCAATTCTGAATGTCGACCACACATGAGCCGTACCATCGTCGCGAAATTCCTTTTTGGCTTCACGGATACGTTTTGTTATATATTTATTCGTTAAAGCTAGATCTTGCATCGAAAAATTAAATTTATATTTCGGCAGTCTGTCAAGATCAAATCTGGCCCCAGAATGTTCAATTGCGGATAATTCCTGCATTATTATAATTAAGACAAATATGTATTTAAATTGAATTTTAATCTCTTGTATATGATTCAAACAAAGAATCAATGCCATTGACTTATGATCGGATATACTTCTCCTTGTAACAAAGCATGCGTAAATGAATTCTGCGGCTACCATATGCAATGCGTTAGACAAGGTAGTTTAGGACCAAAACCTTGTGTGCGGTGTGGTGTTGGAGTTAGAGGAAAAACTCAACTGTGTGTGCAATGTGGTGGTAAAAAATACAGAGAGCTGAAACGATATTACGATAAAAAAATATAACACATCTTCTGAATCTCCTATAAAAACCGAAGAAGATTATCTCGCTAGATTTTCAAAATAATGATTTAAACAAATAATATTAGTATATAAACGGAGCAAAATGAGTTTGTAAAGCATCTAATCATCACCAATTATGAAGCATCTCGTGATGGTGTAATTAGGCACTGTAGATTAAAGAAACCAGTCGGTAGTGTTATCAATACTGGATATTTTAAATTTAACACCAGTGGAAATAAAAATTATTTCTCACATAGATTCATCTACGAATGTTTTTATGGGGTCATTAAAGATAGACGTGTAATTGATCACATCAGTGGCGATAAGCTTGATAACTCGCTTGTTAACTTGCGAATTGTTACACAAAGTCAAAATTGTAAGTCCGGAAATTCTGGCGGCGCACGATACGCAAGGGCTGTTAAATCCACAAATACAGATGGCGAAGAAATTATATTTAAGTCAATTAATTCTGCTGGTAAATACTTTAACATAGTATCACTTTCAGTAAAACGCGTGGCAGATAATATCACAAGATCTGCTTTTTCCAAAAGATTTCTACAAAAAATCAGATTCCAGTATGTTAGTCTACCAGAACCTTCTTCATGAACCAATATCTCTTTCTTTCCTCTTTTTTGCTTTCATAGTTTGTTTTACGTGTTTCATCCAGTATGTTTTATGCAGGTGTTTTTTTTTTCATGATGTAATGTTCCTATGGTATCAGATGATTAAGCGAGACAACTCCGTTAAGCATAACTTAGTAAATCTTGCAGTTGTCGTACTTGTTGTAATGACAGCAATATACTGTTAGTTTTGGTCAAAATGGATCACACACTGTTTTGAGTAAGTATTGATATCTCTTTCAAATTTAATAGTACACAAAACACATATCACATTCTCTGATTGTCCAAACTTCGACTGTAAAAACATTCCAATGAATTTAGTTATGCATGTAAATCTCAACAAAATTGCAAATAAAAATAAGATGATAAAATCATCTTTAGAAATGCTTAGCATTTTTATTATTATTTTGTTGATTTTGTTCGAAAATTATTGTTTTTTGTTGATTTTTGGTCAAAAATCTTGTTTTTTGCATGAAAAATGTCCAAAAAATCAATGAAAATCAGTCAGATTTGCAGCGTTGCATGGGTCAAACCCCCAGCGATTCTCTAATTGATTTTCATGATTTTTCGATTTTATAAAAAACTTTGGTCAAAATGTTCCTATTTTTGCTGATTTTTTGATAGTATGAAGTGACTTTTGATCAAAATTTCTTATTTTTTTATCAGTTTTTAGTAAGTCATTGTCAAATTTATCAAAAAATCATGAAAATCAATTAGAGAACCCCTGGGGTTTTGACCCTACAACAACTGAAAATTTTCAATAATTTCGTTGTTGTATAAATAATGATGCTGTATGTTACACAATGTGCATAATATTCTATGAATCATGTAAAGTCTCAACTTATGTTTGTGTAAAATCTCAATAATATTTATGTTTTCCACATTCTTATGAAACGCTTTGCGACTCAGCAGTGAATTGTATACATAAGGTTATTTTTAGAAATGAATATGGCATTGCGTGTTCATACAACTATCGATTATTTTAGTACCCTTGGCAACGTCTGATTAATACAGACTTTTAACTGTGGGTTTTGTGTATGTAGTTTCAAGTATTTGGAAACTGGAAATAAATTCACATTTTACAATAAATTGTGATTTTATTAAGAAATCCACAATACATTTCACAATAAATTGTGATTTTATTAAGAAATCCACAATACATTTTACAATAAATTGTGATTTTATTCTGTATACTTGCGCTAACTATATAATAATGTTTTCGTTATGTATACGTAGTGAAGTCCGGTGGCCGATTGCTAACGCGCTGGATTTTCGTACTCAAGGTCCGTGGTTCGATTCTCGTGACCGGCATACTGTCGGGCGAAAGGCGATATTATGCCAAAATTTAATATTTAATGGGGCGTAGCCAGCCCTTCTGCGTTTCAATAGAAAATTTGTGCACTCTCCCAACATGTCACTTGGTGGGTGCAATTTTGCACTCCCTGGGTGATTATGATGGGGGAGTGTGCAACAATTTCTATTGAACGTAGAGAAGGCCCATAGTACTGTCTTTAAGATAAGTTTATATGTAACTGTGCTGTCCTAGAGTTAAAGTTCTTAGAATTAAGTTTATATGTAACTGTGCTGTCCTAGAGTTAAAGTTCTTAGAATTAAGTTTATATGTAACTGTGCTGTCCCTATAAATATATGTAAATTCGTTACTGTAAATACTGTTACTGTAAATATGCTTGCTTGATTTAAGGGGTTACATGAAATCACAATGCCTAGACAGCCCTCTGAATTTCTAGTATTTCGTTTCGATTAGGAATTCGCTGGGGGGTGTGTTTAATGCGTCTGCGTCCATAAGATAAGTTATGTATGACCTCTGAGCCTGCTAGGATGTCCTTTGGCAACCTAGGGGTTTCACATGGGGTTAAACTGTGCTGTAAATATGCTTGCTGTAAATACGCTACTGTAATTAAGATTCTATGTTTTGTGCAGTCCTTAATTGAGATAAAATCATAATCATATGTATATAATCATATGTATATAATCATTATCATATGTATATAATCATAATAATATGTACATAATAATATGTATATAATCATATGTATATAATCATAATCATATGTATATAATCATCTTGAAACAGTCCTTAGGGACTATTATTTTTATTTTATTAATATTATTCTGATTTTATTTTTATATTAAACAAACACTATAATATAATGAATTCCGAAAACATTAATGTTATTATTTCTGCGATTAAATATTACAACATAATGGTATACATATATCTGATAATCTTAATCCTGAAACAATTCTGTCTGACTTTGAATCATTAGAACAACGGAAATTAGAGAACAGATACAGTTTACCTTCTGATTATAAATTTATGAAGTTTATCCAGCAGGCAATGTTACAGTCGCTGGCAACAGTTACAGATAATCAGGTAAAGCTGTTTGTACCTCTCTCAAACGCTATTGACAAAATTAAGTTAGAATTATCTCATGAATACGAACAGAAAAAGATTATGAACTTTCGTATAAGACAGTTAAGAGAGCATTGTGAAAATGAAAATGAACGTGGAGTTAATGTGATAATGGCTAAACAAAATCCCTGGCAAAACTAGTATACAGGTTATTTACTTATAATAATATTTTATTCTGATAATTACGATTTACCCAGTAAAAAAATTTTATTCTGATCCGAGTTAGATTCGGATATTTTTTTTTATTTTTTTTATTTTTTATTTATTTTTTTTTTTTCGATATAACGCTCTATGATATCACATACAGATTAATACTTAAAACTTCATTTTGCAAATCCAAAATACGTCCTATTTGGTCTGTAAGTTTGAAATGTATCCTTGATAATAACGAATTATGTACACGTAGATAAACGGGGTTAATTGGTTCAGATACAATTAATCACCCGGGTGGCGCTTGAGGACTGAATGAATATAATATTTATCCTTGCTCCGCAGTGCCACTTTTTGAAAGATCTACTTGATAGCTGCCATCAATTACATCACATACTAGATTGACTGCGATCGTTGATGTTATATTGACAATACCAGGTGAGATATGACGGCCTCCACCGTATGGATCGTTATTATGTTTAAGCATAACCCATGGCGGGACTATTTTTTTCCACGCTGCAAATATTTTAGGGAAATATTCATCAATGACATCGTTGAGTTGTTTTTTTTTTTATTTCAGCGTTATTTAAATCTGGTATTATAAATGTTTGTAAATCTTTTTCTGTTATTTTGTAATGATCAAGAAATAATTGTTTAGATTCTTTATCTGCGTAAATACTTCCATTGACTTTAGTCGCAACGTTTATAATACTTCGATTAGCGATATATAAATCAAATAAGATCCCATTTAAATGTTTTATTGTTTCGATTATCTGATTTTTTTACACCATCGTCATAATGTTGTGATAATGAAATAAATAAACTTCTTAAATCATTAAGTGTTTTATCGTATTCAGGCTTAAGAACATTAAAAAGGTTTTTAAAATATTCTTCATCAACAATCTCTCCAGTAGTCCGCGTCCTGGCGGTCTACGATGATAATATTAAATGCTGATCTAGTTATCTTGGGGATCCTTTTACCGTCAAAATCGGTAAAGTAATGTTGATTGTTGCTTGGATCAAATTTAAATTGTATATAATGCCATGCATCTTTATTTCGATATTCTGGATCTTTAATGAATCTTTTTTCCGTTGTGAGAAATTCATTTTTGGTTGGTTCTGGAATTCCATTTGACCTTTGGTCTGGGGGAGGAACATCAGGCCATCCTAACACAGATCTGATCGAACTTTGATAAATATCTACAACATAATCAGGGAAATTTATTTCAATCGCCGCTGATAATGTTGGTTCGTAAACAGTGATTGCTATTTTGGATTCTTTTCCTGTGATAGATTTAATTCTGCGTTGGAACTCATCATTGATCTGTTCTATTTGATAACTCCCCGTTGAAATTCCAACAACTTGCCAATCAGGAGTTCCATCAGGTTTATTCTTATTCGCAAATACAAGTGAATTATTTGCTGGTAGTCCACCAAACGATTTTGACCTGATATTTGGCCAGCTATTATAAACTCGTAATTGTGCTAATGCTATTTCACTTGCTGAAATTGCAGTTGGAAAGTTAACGCTAAATTCAGGATTGGTCGAAATTAATGATATCATAGTAGTTTTTGTATGCGTTGTATTAGTGACGATCTGTTGTAATGGTTCTAATGCTGACATTATTTAAAATACATCGTTATTTAATTATTATTTTAATAGAACACAATGCGCTCTCTCGGGAATTCAGTCTTCCACTTTATCACAAGTTACTTTATCACTAGAATCGCTAGCAATTCTAAATGCTTCATTGTAGGTTTTCATTATCGTTGCGAACTCCTCATCAGATATTTTGCCATCGCTGAGGTACGCAGAAAGATACGATGATAGCTTAGAATAAGATGTTGTTACTGTGTGTAGTTTTATTATGTAATCGTGTAATTTATCATTTGTACACGTAGATATCTTCTTAGCGATAATACTAAGAATGCCTGCAATAATCGTTGAAGTTGAAACGACAATTGTTACAACTGCAGGTGCTGTCATTGTTATTGTTGACAATAATAATCCGGTTCCAGCAATAACGGCAGAAACTGAGTAAACAATTATATCAATAACAACCATACGTCTGCGATATGTTTTTACTTTTACTGTATAATCATCGATGATATTTTGTAGTTTGGTTTGACACTCACATACTTGAGCGTATCTGTGACGTTGAACGTTGATAAGTGACTCATTCACTTGATTCATTATACAATAACAACGTCATTTATTTAAGTAATTAAACAGTTTCAGCTACGAATTCCAGACACCACCAGTAACGTCTCGGGGCATTTCCGTTGATGTCAACGTAAACGTTTCTTTGATGTCCTTGGTTAGCATCACCAGTGGAGGATTATAATATACATTCGGTGATGATGAAGTGGCTGCAGTAATTACCAAACCGTACACAGATAGCCTGTATAACCCAGTTACTTATGCGGTATGTTCGAGAGTGTTATCGCGCGGTGTCCATGTTGATGATCCTGATGCTACTGTGTACACGATATTTTTAATTTGTCCGTGTGGAATTTTAATCAGATTAGTGTTTTCAACAATATTAGGTATTCCGTTAATAATGTCGTTGAGTTTCATGTTAATGTCGGAGAGTTTGATATCAACAACCGCTGGGCTTCCAAAAAAATCATTAATAGATCTGTTTATGTTTCTACGTAAATTTAAGATAGTTTGTATGTGATTAGTAAAATTAGTATTGAGTGTAGTCATTTCATTATTGATTGTAGCTAACGAAGTTGTCATAGGAATTTCCTTATCGTCTACATATTTCTTCGTTGCAGCGTCGAAATCTGATTCTGGTGTTCTAAGATTATTAATACCATTATTATTCATATTGAGAAATGCACGCATTATACCACCGTTGACTAATACGTACTTAGATTCTTGATCATCAACGTATTTTTTTGTTGCTGCATCTGTATCTGCGGCTGGGTTTCCAAGGTCTATAATTTTATTTTGGTTCATGATAATGTGACCAGTGAATGAATCACCTGCTCGCTTGATGAAATCGTTAACTGACTTACCGGAATCTTGTATTTTACATAGATCAGCAAAAATAACGATATTATTAATAACCGCGGTGGGAATTCGTATAAGAACATCTAACAGTTGTATATTACTTGTCTTTAATCGTCCTTGTTTATCCTGAAAAACAACGACTTCATTCTGATCCACACTTGCGATATTTAATAAATCATCGATTTCATTTCTGAGCTGATCAAGAGTTGCATATTTAGATAAATCGACTTGCTGTTGAGCTTTGCAAGAAGATCTTCCATAAATATATACCATTATATTTACTAGTATCTGTTTAAGTGTGACAACGTAGTATATTCATGCACGACTTTATGAGGTGGCGTTGTTGATTTTGATACAGCACCAAGTACAGCGAGTACTTCTCGACCACATATCGGTGGATCCGTTATTTTTTGTGTTGGTAATGTTGAATACCAGATCTTAGAACTCATCGAACTCTTACTTTGCATAGCAGTACTTACTGTGCTAACATACTCTAAGAATTCTTTTGGTGGTGCCAGCCCATACGAGTCAAAATAAATAATTCCACGTGGATCAATTGCATATGCCACCCAATGAGTGCCTGGGCCAGAGTTTTTATCGAGATTAATAATACCAGTTTCATGTTGCATTGCAACGGTAGGTAATTGATCACGCATAAAAACTCCTCTAAAGTTTTTTATATTCAGTTGCTTAGCAGCATTAAGTAAATCAAAATTAGACATAGGAAGAATCATTGAATTCGATGACGAAGTTACCGGGGTAGTCTTAGACCTTTTCCGTACCATGAATATGGGGTCCCTGGCAATCTTAGGCCGCGACCGTATACCAGGCCTGATAATCTTAGACGGCCCGGCTGTGGTACGTTTGGTGCTCTTAGACGTCTTCCGTGTTGTTTTGCCCGTGATCTTTTTTTTAAGTTTTCTGCGTGCATAATTCCTTGACACGTTGCTTTCTTTAACGCCATTCCAGCAGCGGTTCCAACAGCGCCTAATGCAGCTGCTTTTGCAACAGCTGGGGCTGCAGCGGCTATTATTTCTGGTAACGCGGCAAGAAGTGGAAATATACCACCCGTTTTAACGATGTCTTTAATGACACTCGCAGAAAGATTAAGTTTTATACCTTTATTTAATTTTTTTGCTTCATTGAAATGCCTATGCTGGCGTTCTGATAATGATAGCTTATTCGGACCACCTGCGATTTGTTCTCGCTTTAGTGATATTTTTGCCGCACAATTATTTTTTGATGATGATTGTAGCTTTTTAATCTGACCAGGAGTCAGACTGACATTAACTAGATATGACATTTATAATTATTATGAGTGATCTAATTACATGTTTTCTACTGGGGCATCAATAAATCTCATTCGTCCACCAACACCTTCAAGTAACATTGTTTTGTCGCTGAGTATAACAGCAATTGCCCTATAACCACCAGCGGGTATTATTCTTAAACGAGCTCGAAAATTTATGTCAACGACAGATTGTCTGAACAAATCTAAGTGTTCTAATGAAAAGTAATATATTGGATACAGTGTTGTAAAATCACGCTGAGATATCTGTAAACCAGAATCAATATTCTGATCACGCCCCATGAATGTCATTAATCGATAATAAGCACGTGCTACATGATTTTGATCGAAATTTAGCAACACTTCTTCAGAAGGTTCTTGATGTCCATTTATCCTTAAAGAAACTTCACTAACCCGAAGCGTGTCAAACGCCATTGGATTTCGTACCTGCGAATCTACTCTGGCATTGTCCTGAAACGCGATAAATATATGTCGTGGTGCTGACACCCCCTGCTGTGATGCTATCTGCCACGCAAATAAACCAGCAACGGTGCCTTGAACACTATCTGTGGTCATAGTCAACCATGACAACGTTGATTTACCACCTTGACTCATAAAAGAAAGTAAACGTTCTTCTTCGGTAATCGATGGAGTCATTACTGGCATCCACAGCGAAAGTTTTGTAAGAGTTACTTTACCTGCATCAAAGGCAGCATCACGCCATATTGCATCATCATCGGTACCTTTTCTTACAAGTACAACTGAGTGTTTAGCGCCAAATATAACCTTCCTAACATTTCTGCAGAATTCAAATATATGTGATAATGGAATTGCACATGAAAAATTTTCCTCATCGTTTAACATTGTTCGAGGTGATACGAATCCTAAGTTAAGTTTTCATTCATCGATGCGATTTCAGTTCCAGCTGCATTTAATGTTACATTTCCACTTTCTGGATGATCAGTTGTATCCTTTGCAAACATCATTGATGGACCAGCTGATCTTGAGTAATCATCGCTGTATCTTGCAAGACCAAGTATCGTCGTGGCAACGTCGACGTTTTCATGACAGATCTCAATATCTCGTCCATCAATCATATACGCTGCATTTTTAAATAACGCCATAATACCATTATTGACAAAACCAGGTCGATCTAAAAGTCCATAATTCGTATTATCTGCTTTTAAAAGTCTACCTTCGACTTCAATAAATGCTTCAGCAGTAAGAAATATCTGCTTGTACCTTGAACCTGTAGTTCAATTCGTCCACGCTGATTTGGCTCTCGTGCGTCATAAGAATAATATTGATAATCGCGCACAGATTCATCTTTTAAAACTGGTGCCATCCATGTCAAACGCGGGATCAGATATACGCTTGAACATATTTATTATTATTGTCTTCGTCTAACACGAAGACAGCTTCCTGCTTTCAGACTAACGGTTATATTTTTTTCTTTTTCTAACCCAACATTAGTGTTAGTAGCCAACTCTGCTAGTTTCTGATTAGCAGCTTGATTTATTATTTTACTGATATTTGCGGGCATCACTTCAGTGCTGGCCAGTTTCACTGGTTGAGGTTGGACCGCTGGCGGTCTGCGCATTAATCGCGCTAGTCTATCCTTGATCGCTGAGAATGCTTTGCTAGCAACATCACCAACAGCGCCAATACCTTTTTCACAAACAACGTCAATAGCTTTCATTCCTAATTGCTTTGCAAGCGGTATTGCTTTTGGGGCTATCCCTCTAAATAGACCTTGAACAACATCACCTAGTCCATCTCCATAGGTCGTTTTATATACTGGTAATCGTGAATTTATTGCCCTGACCATGGCTAGTCTATGAGTATTGTGTACGATCATATTATTATTAAGTGATTTTATCACTAACTGCATCTAATTACATACTCAGTCACTATGATAATCATCGGCGATTTCATTAATGAGGGACCGATACACATTAATATCCATAACACCACCTGTAAATAATCGTTTACAAATATCAGCTGCTTCATTAATGATTTCTAGGGAATTATTGCCAGCTCGTTTTCCTCCAATGAGAATTTCTAGTCGATCAACATCAGCTAGGACGTTATTGGGACAAGTAATAAAGCCACTTCCTAAACCACTTCCAGATGAGCCGGTAGAATCGCTAGCGATTCCAGGATCTTGATATTCTTCCTTTGTTATTTTGATTGGTCGTCGTTGTAATTTCATTCGTTCCATCATTTCTTGTCGTTGTTGTTCTCGTTGTTGTTCTCGTTGTTGTGGTGATAGTAATTCAAATTGTTGTGGTAGTGGTGGTAGTAATCGTGGTGATTGTTGTGGTTGTGGTAGTGGTGGTAGTAATTGTGGAAATTGTTGAACTTGTTCTGCGAGTGTTTTTACTGGTTTCTGTAATTCAAATTGTTTAGCTCTTTCTTCTATATGTCTATGTACAATCTCATCAAATCTATTAAAATTAATAATATCTTCATTAGATCTAATTTCTGGAATACCAGTAGCGATGCGATATACATCCTTGATCCAATCAGCACGTTTTAGAGATTTAACATTTTCTGGTTTTACATATCTTTGTCTTTCATCATATCCAAACGCGGCAATATCAAGTAATTGCTTTGGGTCCTTGATAGCAGCAATACCTTCAGGTGCAAATTTATCTATTATCTTAATTCTGGTTCTTGGTTTTGGTTGTGGTTGTGGTTGAGCTGCTTCAATACGGCCAACAATATCAACAGGTAATGTTTCAAGAGCTCTTTGTGTTGCCTCAGTTGCTGTAACAATTTTCGTTGTTGGTTCGCCAATCGGTTTAAATAATTGTTCTGCACCTTCTGCAAATTCCACCCGAGACTCCTGACGAGCTTGTAGTTGTTTTTTAACTAAATCACGGACGGGTAAATATTTTTTGATTGCCTCTAGTCGCTCTCGAGCTAATCTAGCCGAGTGTGGTTCTCCAATCATTATTGATAATATTTAGAATGGCTGTTTAATTTACAGCAGCAGAGGGGGTGAACGACCAACGTTGAGTGACCAGCGCGTAAACGAAACACCATAAAAAAACGAAATAGAGATAAAGTAACGAGATAAGCTAACCCAATTAGAGAAATCTCATGGTCAGTTAGAGGTTGTGGTTTAACGTTATTGACCTTTAAGATTTATTTTTCGTAGGAAGGCTTATTTTTCATAAATGTCTCGAACAAAAATGGTCTGTTCACCCCCTCTGCTGCTAGAGCAATCAAATACGTATCATTTTTGAATTGAATCAGTAGCCTATTCCTTATTGAGTCAGTAATAAGCGGTAGCATATTCCTTACTGAGTCAGTGACAAGTGGTTACATATTCCTTATTTTTAATCAGTAATAAATGTTTACATATTCTTTACTGAATCTAATAGGTTGTCTATTCATTGCTGAATTAGTAGTAAGTGGTAACCTATTCCACATTGAGTCAGTGAAATAGTAAGCTAGTCCTTATTGAATCAGTAACAAGTGGTATATTCATTGCTGAGTCGGTAGTAAGTGGTAACCTATTCCTTATTGAATCAGTACTAAGTGGCAACCTATTCCTTATTTAATTACTAATAAGTGGTAAGCTTTTCCTTATTGAATCAGTAAAAAGTGGCAACCTATTCCTTATTGAATCAGTAATAAGTGGTAAGCTGTTCCTTATTGAACGAGTAATAGGTGATAAAGCTATTCCTTATTGAATCAGTAATAAGTGGTAAGATATTCATTGCTGAATCGAAAATAAGGAATAAGAAAATTTTCAGTGTCTGAATCGGGAACACGTAACTGGTTACTTATTCCTTATTGAATCGAAATTCAGGGATAAGCGAACAACCCGATTTCAGTGTTCGATACGGACTTTTTAAACGAGACATTTGTTATCAGGATTTAGCATGTCCCTCGTACATCACCACCCTATCAGGTGTACTGGGCATTACTATAAAATCATTTTCCATCTGATCTGTGTATATTTTCCCTTACTTAGACAACACATATGCACAGCCACGTACACTCAACTTTTTTACACAAAAAACATTAACAAACGAAATTATATTTTAAATTGACCGTTTACGTAAAATTTTGCAAGCAAAGCTATAAAGTTGACAAGATCAAAGTTCTTATTTCCTAATATCAGTTTCTGGATATTTATCTCAATGTTTCAATTGGGAATAACTGGCTACTTGATTCTTTTTTGAATCGGCAAATGGTTACTTAATTCTTATCGAATCGGCAAAGAGGCACAAGTGACCATCTTGGTTTCAATGTGCGACAAGTCAATTTTTAAGGTGTGATAACGATTCGCAGATTGAACTTTCTTATGGTTGTATATTATGTAGATCTTTATTTTCTACCTAACCTTGTACAAAGTCAAATACGTGGTGCTTCTGACCAGTGATACTATTTTGTAAATACATAGCTAGACATTCATGTCCGAGTGGATTTACTAGGATTATTAATGGTAAACCCGTTTAGTCTTGATTTTGATCCTAGAAACTTTTCACAAGATGGTAAATTGCTACCAACGTCAGGTAGAGGGGTATATAATTTTGTTTTGAGCATCTTGTGTGTGTGAGATTTGGATTTTTAACAGCTTTAACAATTTTTCAGTCATATCGCTACGATGTCTTGTGTGACAGTTTATAGTGATGTATAGCGCTGGGGCATCATGCCTCAGACATAGCTGTCCCACCCAGGCACATTATCCTGACACCAGGCCGACCAGTCTTAACACTAACCGAGGCAGCTGTTAGTAGCATTTTTGTAAGTCTTTGGTACGACTCGGCCGGGGTCAAACCACGACCTCCCGCAACCGAGGCGGACGCACTAACCACTAGGCCACCGGAGCTGTCTTTACATCTTGTAGCAGAATCGGTCTTATCGCCGTTTCTCATTTGGGTTAATTATTCACTGGAATAATGAAATAATGTTTTTACAGAAACGTTGATACATTAAAAGACTTTGCACACTTCACACTCCAAGCCATTTGCATATTACCACGTTTGAGGCTATATGCACGCCAATACATTAAATATTAGAATTCTTTTGAATTTTACTGGAATTCAAAAGTAGCTTTACACGTTTAGACTTGTGATTCGCACTATTAAATAGATCTTAAAATTTTGCTTAAGGTTTTCGCCCTTTTCTGTTAGTTTATGGTCCTCTGTAGACAGTAACAAATCTTGGACCAGGCAAGACATGGAAGACGAAAAGAGCACGTGGTACAATTTATACGCATTTCCAAGGCTTTAAGGACACATCCTATCCTATGCCAATTAAGTACGCATATGCAATACCATCTGCCAATTCGTGAATTATTACGTCGTTCTTTTCCATAATATGGAGTTTGCGCACCTGGTACACTGAAAAATCTTTGCTAAGTATTCTCCCCGTTTTAGTTGCTTCACTAGTCAAACTTCTGAGAAGTCTGAAGACTTAACTGTTTTTGATTTATTTTATATCTGGCATGCATTATCCAATGAAATTTAAGCTGCATCTCCGTTTTAGCGCATTATTTAGACGATTCTGGTAATGTGAGCACGTCGCAACTTTATTTAGGTTACACTGGTTCTGGGAGAAAACCGGTTCGAGGCCTTGTTCTCGTTAAGGCTACCAAGCCTAACATTTCTTAAAACCGCCAGATCTGCTTTTGGGGATCCACCTGCTTGCATACCCGAAATATGTTTAAATGGGAGCGAGGCGGTAGAGACGGTAATGTAATTTAAAACAAAACTGCACCATTTATGACCTGCAGGTTTAAATATTAAACTTCAATCCAATTTAGTTCTGCATCAAAATGTTCCACCTTTTACGGTAATCTGTTAAATGTTATGAAAAGTTAAGGTTTTCCAGTAATGCAGACATTTTTAGGCATCCTCATAATGATAGTCAAAAACGTCTTCAAGGTACTCGTTGCAAATAGTGATACGTGCATTCCGATTATAATAATAACCAGCAACCGGATACGGGTTTAAACGAGTCATTGGTGCCAAGAAGACAGTAATACGACTTAATCATTCAAAGGTAGAGTTGAACAAATTATATAAAGCGTACGAAAGTTAACATGGGGATACAGGGACAGGCAAACTAT
Source organism: Megalonaias nervosa (assembly GCA_016617855.1). NCBI lineage: Eukaryota > Metazoa > Mollusca > Bivalvia > Unionida > Unionidae > Megalonaias > Megalonaias nervosa. The sequence continues at coordinate 53,513 of JAECUM010000221.1, read as the reverse complement.
TGTTACACGATGCCATTACATATGGCGAGTTGCAAAGCAAGCGCAGATGCAGTGATCAAATAATTAGTTTAGTTGTATATTATTCATTTTGTGAGGATGCGTCTGCATGCATGTCTGTATCAAATTAACGTATGAATATGCCTAAAATACGGACCAGATTAGTTTCTGGATATTAAGTTGGAATTCAAAGTCTTGATTTGTTGAGCGTCGGCAGACTGGGTTGCACGTGCGCCCCGTTTCACAATTTATTCCGCAATGCCGACTCGTTTTTACTTTTAAGTGACAACAAATGCTGGTACACGAAATAAGACCATTCAACCACCTAACATGCAGAAAACGATTCGGGCAAAAGACAGCGAGATTCAAGGCGTGTAGTTGTGTATAATCAGTACATAATAAATTAGAAGAAATAGCAGCATAACACTTTATTGATAATAAACTGCCTGTAAACTTTGACAATGAAAAAAGTTTGAATTATACGTTGATTTCAACTTTGTACGCATATTTTCGTAACAATTCAAAAAGTAGAGTCTAAATCTCTGGCTGTTTTTAAGAGCCTAAGCTAGAGAATTCTGATTGAAAGTACTATTATAAAACTGCGTTTCACATCTCCGTTTATATTTTGAAAACTACTTAGCCATTAAGCTAAGTAATGAGACACACGTAACAATTGTGTGCCACTTGATGGCATCAGTCCGCTCTATAGTTTCACCGATTCAAAATATTTTGTTATGTAAACCTTCTAAAACGGAAGAAAAATGCCCACAAACGTACGCTACATGAATGAGCATATTATAGTTTTCCATTGCCGATACGTAAAACAAAATGCCACCCATGGAAATAATTTATGAAATATCTATAAAGTTCATTTGATACGCATTCTCGGTTATATTTTTAAAGCAGTTGAATCAGTTGTTTCAAACAATCTGGCAAAGGAAGTGTGCTTTGAAACTACAATCTTCATCGTTCATTCTGTAATCTGCCGATTTCGCTAGGTCACCACAATTCTCTTTCTTGGCCCAATTGTCGGGTTGACCCGGTTGCCATAAAGCCGAGCTAACAGGTTTACCATTCAGCCAGTTCCACTGTCCCTCTACAGCAACGTCCGTTGTACCGACCCAAACCGAATTGCAAGCACCTGAAGCACAAAGATCAGAAAAATAATGTTAATGCTTAGATATAGTAGATATTAACCCACAGTGCAATGCATATGGAGAAGTGGGCCTAGGTAATTTATGTGTCAAAAGTTTCCTGAAATATATACATATATGCATACACATGTATAAATGACATTAGCCGCATGATAACTTATTTTTCCAGTTTTGATTTAAAAATTCCAGTCGGATTTGATCAGGACGTTAACCACAGGCCATTAGGCCTTACATGTAAACATTTACATCCACCGCCACCAATAATATAGCAAGAAGCCTTTAACAACGCTGCTTACCTGCTTTTGTAATTACCAGGTTTCTGAAGTAGTTGAAGTTGCCTTCTGTTAGACTGATCAGGTCTGCACTTTCTTGTTGGCAGACTTGTCGGGCTTCAGACCAGGTTTTACACGCGTTGTTGAACTTGTAGCAAAAATTGTCTGGCTCGTAATAGTCGTACCCAGAGGGACACCTGCCTGTAGAAGAACGTTTCTTCAATCAAAACTAAGTTTATATTTCACGTTCCATACGTTTGTATAATAACGAGTACCGAATTTCCAAAAGCAAAAGAACCGTACCTCTTCGTTGTACTCAAGTAGGCAACCCATCTGCTGTAAACATTTACGAGGTCCATCTTTATTTTGAATTTTGAGGCAGCCTGGCTTAAATAGTAATGCAACGTAACGATTATCCAAAATTTGTAGGAAATCTCGGTTGTAGCAATTAAAATGAAAATATCTTGAGTTATGGACCCTTCAAAGTACAGTGATAGGCATCTAAAAAAACCAAAGCTCACCAACCATTATATTAAAGATTTTGCCATACATTTATTGAAACCGTCAAATACCGGCCATTCTCTAGTTTCAAAGATTCATACCATGTTCAGAATTTAAGAAATACTGTTCCCTGTTATATCCCCAAGTAATCTTTGTCAAAAAAAGTGACAAAATTCCCTACGGCTATCTTTAATTTCGCATCTGAATGATGGGCTTGTGTGGGCTTAAATAGTGCACAGCCGCGTGTGCATGACGTGCACATTTCATGCGATTGCAATCTCTGCAGGGACGCTCCCTCTTTCTGAATATAAAAGGTTAATTGTCAGAAGTCAAGCAGCTAACAATTATAGTTTTCATACATTAGAATCATTAGGGCACTTTCAGAAAATATTTTCAGAACAGGCAAATTGAATGTCCTTTAATGATATTTGAAGTACATATTATGGGTGAACATTACGTAGTCGTTTGAATCAGCCGCCGCAAATATTTACTATGCACATGATGGCTGTCAAAATGCCGTTAAAGATCCAAATACAATTTTTTAACTTTTAACCGTCAAAAAAAAGTCTAGTGTGAATAATTAATGTTAATTACAAAATTCTGTCATGTCTGCAAAAGACATGCTTCAATAACAATGAGCAACCCGGTCCATTTTCAAGTTGACAACTACAGGTTTAAACCTCGGACTTCATCGGATTGTGGAGGCTCAGTTCATTTAAAATTATCCTTAATAAAGAGAACTGCATTCCTTTTATCTTTACATCATATTAGGTTAACCGCCGGTCATAGGAAAGAAATAAAAGTATTATAAAAACATCCGGATGAGCGAGTTAAGATTAAAGCTGAAAATACAAGTAAATTTTTGATGCCGCTGCGAGTTTCCAACACTTCTTGCTTGTCAGGCGTTACACAAAATAATAAATTTTATATACAAGAGACCTTCATGAACATGGTACAAGTATTACTAATCATATCACTTACAAGTACGATCTAAACCAGCCCACAACTTTGATCCAACTACTTTGATCCAACTACTAAAACCCATCGGGATGAGCGAGTTAAGATTGAAGATTAAAATCCAAGTATTAAAACAAATTTTTGATCCATGCGATCTAGATCTGCTTTCTCACAATGCACCGTCAGTTCTTGATCTGTTTGGAGTTTGTACCCGTCCTTACAACGATAGCGTAGATCACAAAATAGACCAAGATTTACTGGTGCATTATGCGTGAGCAAATCAGGATGCATGGTTTTGTGCATTTGGACCCGATGTATGCACGTGTACAGACTGTACGTCATATACAATAATGTTAAGATGGTATTTGACACAAGAAAACACTTACCGATCATATTTAATATCGTCTGGATCAAGTTATCAATTTTCCTTTCCATGGTATCAACTTTCGTATTCAGAGCTTTATTTCGCTCAGTAACAGCTGCTTCAGTATTGTTCATCCCCGCGCACATGCTTTTCATGGCATTCTCAGTGTCTCGTTGGATGATGCTTTGACAGTACGAATCTCCCACAAGCAAATTCACACTTCGATATCTGGATCCTTGGTCTTCGATTATCACTGAATCTTCTTTGCAATCAACTGTGGCGGAGTTAACATATGCGATACGCGTCAACAATTGATGAAACAGGATCAGAAAAGCAATTGTAACCAGCATTCTCATTTTAAACGTCGTTTCTCGAGCAACTGTTCTTCAAAACTGCAGATATACAAGGTCACAGTATTGTGGCTAGTATGTTGTTCATGCCTTATGTATGAACGAAATGTTGACCGGTTTCGTTGCCTCAACTTATTGCCCTAGCTATTTCAAAATAATGAGTTCGGTTCACCCACTGCTGCACGAGCAAAGTGCATAAAGTGAGAAATTCGATTACATCAACTTGCCTGTCCTTAGAACTGTAAGCATGGAATTTTTAGAGTAATTTCTCGCTGTCTTATCACACTAGAGTTGACTTTATTTTCTTTCTCATAACATTATATTTGTACATACGCATACTAAGAAGACAAAAGCGAATGCATGTCATCTTCAATGTGGGATACATATATATACATACATACATACATACATACATATCAAGTTATGTTCCTATCTTTATTGTGTAATAATGAAAAATAGCAATGAAATCTCTTTTGAAGAGGAAATAAAGAAAGTCATACATACATACATACATACATATATACATACATACATACAAGCACACATACATACATACATACATACATATATACATACATACACACATACATACAAACATACATACATACATACACACACAAGCACACACACACATACGTACATACATACATACATACATACATACATACAAGCACACATACATACATACATACATACATACATACATACATACATACATACAAGCACACATACATACATACATACATACATACATACATACATACACCACTTTTTCTTATATTCTCTTATGTGATATTATAAACTGGAATTATCTGTATAAGTGCTGCCCAGCAGGTATTAATTGGACGCATATACGGGCATATACTATATAATTATGGTGAATAATTTTGTGATTGGGTCAGCCAGCACATGGGGCATGAAATAGGCGTACTACTGATTTTTAAAAAAAACGGCAGTATGCAGAACGATTTTTTAAAAGAGGGCTTTGTTTCTCAAATACTCTTCTCTATTATTATTTTCAAATTGTAAAAAATGCAGAATAGACCAGATAAACACCATTTATCTAAAAATTTAAGCACGTTCTATCTGTATGAATCTGTTCTTATTCTACACATGGATCTGTAGAGCAAAACGTTTAGTAGGGAGTTTTCGTACCCTTTTCTTCATAAAAGTACGAGAGAACTCGTTTAGATCAAATTGTATATTCATATTCAGCAGCTAACAGAGGCCAAGGTTTTCGAATTCAAGCCTCCGGAACGAAGCTACTTTAGGAAGAAGGCCAAATTTGATATTAAACATATGCAAGTTTGAAGCACACTTCTCTGGTAATTGTTTCCATAAATTTATTGTGCAGATTACTCAAAACACTACACAGATCGATGACTTTAAACAAATACCACACATGATTGCCAAGAAGGTTCGTCCCCATCCCCACTGATTTTAATGTGGGCAATGTGGCCATTTGGGAAAAGACTTTTTATGTTACTGTGGTAAAAACCAGACAACCATCTACCAAGCAGTTAACACCCACGTCCATCTCGCAACCAAGCAACCCACCTGAAGCAGCAGTGACTTCTGAAACTACCACTCATGCCACCCCAACTTCAAACACTCAAAATGAAGCTACTGTTGTTTTTTTCGAGGATCCATGAAAACCCTTCGGAAACAGAAGAATAAACAATAGACGTTGAAACAGCTTCTTCACCCCAGGAACGAAAGAAGATACAATTGTTCGACACAACTGAAAGAATGAGGATGCAAGTGTCTTATAAAGACACAAGACAGCCAACAGAAACATGTGTCGTCTGTGGAAAAATGTGTCAACGAACCGTAATAGATAACCTATATAACATATGAGATGAAAGGATCTAGAAATGACAAGGAAAGAACACGGAGAAAGCACAGCGATAATGGACTCATAATATCAGAATTACACCTGTCCCGTTTAATATTCAAAGTATTTGTGTATAACTCGTATTTAATTTTTTCTTTGTTTACTACACTTATTTCAGTTTATCCTTTCACTATTCTCTACCTGTCATCACCCACTATTAATCATTCCGTCATCTTTCTGTCCATTCCTAGTTGTATTTGTACGGTATTCTCCGTGTTGCTCTTATAAGTTACATTATATATTCCTAATTTAGTCGCTTGTTTTCTTTACATTTACAAACACATTGTAAACATGTATCATGACTCCAGAGATTCTACTGCGCACTCCCAGCTCATGCACATGGTCAGAAGGCAGACCGATGTGTGTTGTTTCAGTGCAGCAAGGATAAGAAACCAGTCTGTAGGGTGGGATTAACGAAGTGATCACTTACAAAGGCAAAAACATATTCGCTTTATAAATTTCGTTTAATACCTCCATTAAAATCTGACAGACTACAAAATAAAAAATAAGTTCAAAAGAGTGATTCGCATATGAATAATGAATTATAAGTATGAAAAAAACAACGAATTAATATCATCAGGATCAAATGTATCACAATTTTGGAAGCTGATCAAACAAGCACGTGCGCTCAAAGCATGGAGTAACTGCACGATCTCGTGCCATTAATGGTATGAATACTTCAGACCGTTACTGAACTGTAGTGACTCAGAAACTTTCCACTGTTCCAATTTTATGACTGAAGCCTCTGATGATATTTTTGAAACTCCTATCTCTGATGTTGAAGTTCCGTGTGCGTGCGTGTGTGCGTGTGTGTGTGTGTGTGTGTGTGTGTGTGTGTGTGTGTGATTTGGACTTTTAACGTAGCTTTAAATAAATTTAAGTCATCGCAACGATATCTACAGTGTGGCAGTTTATAGTGACGTCTAGCACTGGGGAATCATGCCGCAGACATGGAGCATAATGTCCCACCTAGTCATATTATCCTGGCACCAGACCGAACATTCCTAATATTAACCTCTTAATGCTGAGTGCCTAGCGAGGCAGCTGATCGTACAATTTTTATACGTCGTTGGTATGACTCAGCCGGGGTTCGAACACGCGAGAGGCTGAAGTTTTAAAAGGAATCCGAACCCTAATTTGTGAAAGTTTTGTAGACCGGATGGAATAATAGCTGAAATGCTAAAAAATACGACTCCAAATAAATGTCTAATTTAGTCAATTATTGTACGTAATATTTCACACCGGGCACTGTCCCAAACAATGGGGTGAAAGCGTTATCTTTCCGTTACACAGGTCTCTTCAAATGACCCTAATAAGTACAGGGGTATCTCCCTCACTGATATCTTGAATACATTTTTTATTTTAAATCAGCGCCTCATTCAATGGTGCGAAGCTAATAACAAAATTGAAGAAGTTCAGGCCGGATTCCGGAAAAGCTACTCAGCAATAGATAATATTTTCTCACTTAAAGCAATGGTTCAGAAATACTCTAGTAAGAAAACAGGTGGGTTTTTTTGTCTTTTGTAGACTTTTTCCAAGGCTTTAGACTGTATCGATAATGTAAAATTAATGTCTTGCTTAGTCAACAAGGGTATCGGTGAAAAGCTATTTAAATTTGTAGACTCGATGTACAAAACTCTATGTTAGTAGTGTAGGGGGGCACTTTAGCGACAATGGGACTGCTATGTTAAATTTGGTCGTTTGTACTTCGGCGACAAGGGGAATTTAACATGGGGAATATGGGGTCTGTATAGTGACAGAAAATATTGGGTCCGTTTAGCGACAAGGGAAATGGAACAGGGGTGACGTCACGGTACTGGACACTATCAACAATGTTGCAAGTGGCTGAACACAATCGGGCTGAACAATGTGGCAAGGGGTTGACTTGAATACGCAATAGAGACATAGGCATAGAAACTCGTATGGAGACATAGACATAGACAAATAAATAAATACACAAACATAGATTTATAAACATAAATCTATCACACGAAAAATCGACTAAAATTGTTTTAGGCAAGTGAGAATAGATATCTTTTCGAGGCAATGGAGTGGCCCTGAAAAGGGCCTTTGTTTCTTTGTTAACACCATATAGTTGACATAGAGGGCATCGCACGGATCTTCTTCGCTTCCTCAAACTTCGTTTGACCTCTGGGCCGTAGGTTAAGACTCTCGTCAGACCGCCTTGCCTCTTCACATAGATCCTTCGTTTCCAAATGGCTGTCTCAGTCATCTGGTTGCTAGCTCATGATGATCTGACATACATGGGATAGTCCGGGTTGAACAGCATCGACAATAAGAGGGTAGATGATTCTACGTTAGCCCACATCTTGTGACGAGAACAGGTGAAGGGAATGAGGTGAACTGCTGTTATTTATAATGGAAGAGCGGAACGAAACGGATTGAATTCTTCACCAATCCTAACACGCGTTACAAAATTCAGTCAGAGTGCGGAGTCTGTCTTCCAATACGAAGAGAACTGCCTGTGACGTCACATTCCCTATATAGGTGCTCTAGCATCTGTGTGCAGTGAATCAATCCGACAGAGTTAAAACATAACGGAAACTAAGAAGACGATGAATCGGGGTGCACCACCGGCCGTGGAGACAAGAAGTGATGGCATAGCAGCGCTTACCAAGGCAAAGACGGTCCTACTTCCAAAAGAGAACGAATTTAATTGGGATTTAGTGGACTTTCTATCTTCTTCACAAGAAATTTTTTCCGGTACCGGCAACTTCACCTCTTCTCCTTTCTTACCTTACGTCGAGGATTATAAACAGAGACAGAAAGAAGAATTGGACAAATTTTTGCAACAGCAGAACGACGTAGAACAAGCTTTTCTCATTGAACAGCAACAAAGAGAAGAAGAGGCAAGGAGAAAACGACAGGAAGAAGAAGAAGCAAAGAAGAAACAAGGTCTAGGAGAGAAGGAGGACGGTGACAGTCAAACGGTGACGGTACTCTTAGACATTTTGGCAGAGTTAAGGAGTCTGAAGCAAATGTATCAGACTTCTTTAATACGACGCAAGAGAAAAAAAAAGACCTTCCCGAGCCAAACAGACCAACCCTGTCCACACACCTACAACCCCTGAGATACCAACCCTAGTGATCTCTACCAAATCATCGACAGCAGCAGGTCCAGAAGAAGGTCTTGACCGTGGCAAAGGGATAAGGCAGTTAAAGCTCATTACTTCCCGTTCCTGAGTTTGTTGTTTTAAAAAACAAACACCCAACGGCCCTTATCAGGGCCACCCACTGCTCTCGAAAAGAGATAGTATTCATTTGCCAAAATCAATTAAAACCCAAAATCCCTTTCTTTCCTATGATGGACTTGTGTGAGCGCGTACGTTTAGGTCCTTATTATAAAAAGCAAGAAACACGAGACACTTACGTTTTTCTTTCAGGTCTATTCTGGTGGAAGTTGCAATAAAATTTCACAAAACAACATTTTAAAGTTCATTTTTCTTCTTCTTTGTCTTTATTACTCTCTCCGTTTTTGAATTTCTTCACTGTAACAGGTTTTGCCTCTTCTTCCTCACTTTCTTCTTGTCTTCTTTTCTTCTCTTTCTTCTTTTTCTGGACGTGTCTGGGTTCTTCCTCTTCTTCCTGTTCTGAACCGTTCTCTTCCTTCTGTTCCTGATGTTTCTTAGGGCAGTCTGAAGACCAATGTTCTTTCTCTTCACAATGATAAATGGTGTTTCAACTTATGTCTCTTTTAACGCTTGTCTTGCTTTGACGTTGTGGACATTCAGAAGACCAATGCCCTTTCTTCTGACAGAGATAGTAAGTATCTTGACTTTTATCTCAAAAGGAGGGGGAGTAGTCCGTCGGATTCTCTGAAGAAAACCTTCGTATGACACCTCGCATAGTTCAGATTAGAAATTCGATCTTTGTTGGCTCTTCCATTTTTCTGGAAGGATTGAGAGTGATATGAATACATTGAGGGAAGACACTGTCCCTTTATAGAGAAGACACTAGCCTTACATTGATGTATAGGGGACCATGACGTTTAAAATGTAGTCATTTGACTTTTTTCATTTAAGATGAAACGATCGTACTATTTCGTGTAGAAAAGAGAAAAAAGTAAGAGGCAGAAACGTGACCTATCGCCTCACACAGTAGCTGAAGTCTTGGCTCAAATTCATGCCAGCGATTTCGAAGATGACATGAGTGAACCAGAATCCAGACCCAAAAGTCTACACCAAACCAAAGTCCATCACCATTAACCCCTGAAACGTACTACCGCATTATAGAGACGGATAAACGCTCCTATAGAAAATTTACAACTACGGCCCTACACGTATACAGTGAAGTTTAAATATTTCAAGTCAGAAGTACCGTTGGAGAAAGCAGAAGAGTTCATCACCGATGTGTTGGATTCTTTGTTAACCAAACTGAAAGGACAATGTAAAGCCAAAGAAGACGATCACCTGACACTTTCCATTTATAACGACAGTCTGAAGCCTCCCGTTTGGGGCGAGTTTAGTCGACCATCAGAACTGACACCTTCCAAAGTCATCGACAAGATTCAACACGTGAAGCAGTCCAACGACAAGTTTCACATCACCGATGGAAAAGCGACACTGTACATGGCCCACGTTTCTCTTCCCAAGGGGACCGGACGCAAAAAGGTGTTATTGGTGGACGACCTTCGCAGCAGCAAGGAGAGTCTCGTCCGAATTAACAACCCTCGAGACAATATGTGTTTAGCCAGAGCCACGGTGGTGGGACGAATGTATGCCGACAAGAACGACACGGCAGAATGGAAAAGAGCATGGAAAACTATTCAACGATCGGACCGAACCAAACAACAAAGAGAAGCAGAACACCTGTTACAGCAAGCTGACCTATCTAAAGACACACCCTGTGGCATTCCTGAAACGCAAAAATTGCAAGACGTCTTGGCTCCACGCTACACCTGGAAAGTACACCCTCATGAGGTACGTGGTCCTCTGTTGTTTCGAGGCAAAAATTTCAAAGACGGAAAATAAATTTACGTCTATCATCACAACGAATATTTCTATGCCATTATCAGTATCACCGGATTCCTGGGATACAGATATTATTGTGAGAAATGTGACTATGGCTATAACAATCGAGGGCAACACAAGCATTGTGGATTGAAATATGAGGAATGCTTGGCCACTAAACCATGTCAGCCCTACTTGTTACCAAAAACATCTGCAGACGCAAGGCTCACAACATAAAAGTGCTTGCCAACTCCTGAGATTGTGTTCTGCTTGTGGACAAGTGATACGTAGCAATAATGCCAAGATACAACTATGTTCAGGAAAGAAACGATGTCCCATTTGTCACCAAATCGTGGACTTGGAACACGAATGCTACATTCAAAAATACCAACCCCAACAGGAGGAAGAAGAAGATCACAAGAAGAAAGGCAATTTCAATTTTTTTATTTCGAATGCAAGCAAGAAACCATCATTCACATCCCTAATTTCTGCGTGGAACAAAGAGCGTGCGAAAAGTGCATCCAAGAACCTATCTTTAGGTATTGTCCCAACTGTATCAAAATTCCTGGAGGACGTGCAAAAATCTTTCTGGGACCAAACACGGTGGTCGATTCCGCCCAATGGATCTTAGACCCCATCGACGAGACTTGGAGCCAAGAGGACATCGAACATTATGGAGATTATCATCGCTATGCCACTGTTATATCTTACAATTTCTCGGGATACGATGGGCAATTTCTTCTGAAATACTACACGGAACAAACCACTGAACGTCCTAAAGTCATGTTGAACTGAGCAAAATTCATTTCCATGCAAGTGGGACAAGTTCAGTATAAACATTCCATGAGTTACTTGGCCATGCCATTGAGCCGAATGCCTAAAACGTTTGGAATGACAGAAATGGCCAAAGGGTATTTTACGCGCTTTTTCAATACCGAAGTCAATCAACAGGCCGTTCTGCCCCATTTGCCAGAAGCTCACCACTACGACCCCGACAACATAAGCACCGAGCAACAAGAAGCTTTCTACACTTGGTACCACACTCACGCCTCGGACCCCTTCGACTTTCAAGAAGAAATGCTAAAGTATCGTCGATCCGACGAGGATATTTTACGGCGTTGCTGTTGAAAATTTCGAGAATTATTCATGGAGCACGGAGAGATCGACCCTTTGAAAGAAGCCAGCACCATCGCCAAAGCGTGTTCGTTAGTGTACCGCAAAAGATTCATGCCCGTAAACACCCTGGCTGTCATCCGCCCTCAAACGACCAACTTTGTTAGACGGCAATACTCGGTCATTGCCCTACGCTGACTACATTACTTGTGTGACAAGGAAGACAAATGGATCCAACATACCCAAAAGGAGGAGGCGAAAAGACCATCGGAAGGTATTCGCTGGATGCTTGGGACTTAGAAAACCCCAAGATCGTGTACGAGTTGAACGGTTGCTTATTTCACGGATTTCTCATCTGTTACCCTCAACGCGACACTAAATATCAGTTTTTACCACGTACCATGGAAGACTTGTACGAGGACACTTGTCAGCGGCGCTTGAAGTTAGAACAGCAAAGATACCAAGTGGTGGAAAAGTGGGAACACGAGTACGATCATCGTTTGAAAACCGATCCCGCGTTTAAACACATCGTAGAGAGTTACAGGCTGGTGGACCCTCTGAACCTGCGGGATTTTTTGTACTTAGGACGGACGAATGCCACTTGTTTTCTGCACCACGCAGACGAGGAGAAAGAAGAAGAAATCAGATACTTGGACGTGTGTTCGTTGTACCCTTACGTGTGCAATTATTGTCACTTCGCCCGCAGGGCACCCACAATTGCTGACGGAATACATCGACCTGGACAACATTCGACAATACGAAGGATTGACTAAATGTAAAGTCTTGCCCACCACGAACTTGTACCATCCCATTTTACCTCACTATTGCCAAGGAAAACTGATGTTTCTTTTGTGCCGTACTTGTGCCGAAACGTGCTAACAAGATCAACCTTGTCAGCACAATCGTGGAGAACGCGCCTTGACAGGAATGTGGTTCAGCGTAGAATTCTTTAAAGCTCTGGTCCTGGCATACCAATTGTTAGAAGTGTACGAAATTTACCACTTTCCCAAGAAAGAACAGTACCACAAGGGCGACGAGACTCAGAAAGGCATTTTCTCAGACTACATGGATGCCTTTTTTAAACTGAAACAAGTAGCCAGCGACTATTCTTCCTGGTGCCACACTCGCGAAGACCAAAATAAATTCAAAGCGAAATAGTTTGAGCAGGAAGGCATCACGTTAGACCACGTGGAAAAAACGAAGGAAGGCGATCGTTTGCCAAAGTGATGTTAAATTGCTTGGTGGGGTAAAATGGCACAGCGACCGTTTTTACCCATGACGGACTATTTGACAGAACCTTCCTGCTACTTCCAGATGATTCGCGACAAAACCAAATACATGAAACACATGCACGTCCTTCGTTAAGACTTGATCCCAGTCAATTACGAAGAAGAACTGGACTTTGTAGAAACCAGCAAATTTGGAAATGTCATCATTGCGGCCTACGTGACAGCTCGTTTAAAATATTTCGAACTGTTAGGAGATCGTGTGCTGTATCTTGACACGGACAGTTGCATCTACATCGATTGCATGGGTCACCGGCACCATGACATCGAAGGAGACCGTTTAGAAGCCTGGACGGACGAGCATCCCGACGACAAGATTCTAAGTTTTGCAAGTGGCGGTCCCAAATATTACGGCTACGAATACCGGAACCCCCAAGGAGAAGTGCACACCGAGTACAAAGTGAAAGGATCGACTCTAAATCATCGCATCAGTCAAGTGGTGAACTTTGGGGTATTGAAAGAAGCCTTGCATTCTGGAGAGGATCGAGATTTTAAAGTGACCACCTACGAACCTCACAAGATTGTACGTTTAGCCACACTCCAGATCGCTAGTCGGCCTTTGGAAAAAGTGTATTAAATTGTGTACCGGAAGCGAGTGCTGATTCCCAACCACTTCACTTTACCGTACGGACACGTCGATATTGGTCAGCATATAAAAGAGAAAACGTCCAAGACAGATAGTTCATTGTAACTACATCCACCATGCGAGAAAGATGAATCCTAACAAACAGACACCATTCAAATTCGGTTATTCTCAAGTGGAGTGCGATGCTTTGCCTTGCGATGGCAGGGATGCCGTATGCTGTGACTTCAGTGATTCAGTACCACATCATGGGAACTTTGCTGCGACTACTACTACTACTACTACTACAATACCTGCCATGAAATGTGATGCTATGCGTGTCAAACCTGACGGATGCGAAAGCGATGACACTCGTTTCCGTGCACTTTATCACTTTAATGGTTTCATTGTCGATGTCATCCTCCACGTGAAACCATGCGGCTACCACCCTATGGATGTCATCCATGTCTGAGTAAACTACTACGGATTTCACAGTACCTTCATCGAAATAAGCCTGTGAAAGAAGAATATTCGTTCCATGCGTGTTTATCTGAATATTGCGACTTTGAAAGTCGATTCTAAACCTTCCAAGAAAAATGGCTTAAATATCTGGGAGGACCTACCCCCGAAGAATTAGCCAGACCCGGATTTGTCTCCTTGGGCGAAGGCGATGAAGTTAAGTGCTTCAGTTGCGGTGTGTCACTTCACCAGTGGTAACAGATCTCCGCACTGTCACTACCAACTTTTAGCGGGACGACCTCAATAAGCTGGTGATCGAAATTTTACAAGAGAACATTCGTGGTTTTCCTGTGGAGTTGAGAGAACGCATTTACCGAGTGTTGGTCAAAATACAAGTCCAACGCAAAGAACAATTTCGTCAGTTACGTCACCACTGTTTAAACCACTAGGACCTGAATGGTATAAGAAGAATGATTCATTTGAAAGCGTTCCAGTGGTCAGACATTGTTCAATTGACCGAGGACCAGAAGTCTTTGGTTGCTACTCATCCTACTTCTTACAGGCTAGGCATTATGCACCGAATTTCAGAGGAAGAGTTAGAGGATTACCAAACTCTTTTACGCGAACAAATCTTGGTTCAAGAGGAAACGTCTATGCGACGTGTGGTGTGTGAACTAGTGACTAAACTATTTGGATACGTCGACGGAGTACGATCAGTTCTGTGCAAAAAGTACATTTATTACCTCCGACAAAAAGAGGTATAAAAACTGTCTACAATACCACGACCTTTTTCATTAGTGATACAACGCTTACCGTGGAAAGAAATTAATGAGAATTATTCAGACTGTGATGGATTACTTACCCTTTTTACGAGCACTGTATCCAATGAATTTGGGTCGTCGTGTGGTGTGTGTCTTAGTGACTTGCTTTCTGGGATTTTGTTTACCAGCCGATTCCTTGTGGGCTCGGTGCGATCTGTACTGTGAGATACCGACAGAAACATGATGGTGTTTCCTTTATAAATGAGCACGAGAAACTCATTTTGTTAAAAGAGTTGCGCTTTCATCTGCAAACGTTTCGACCTCTGTTTCAAGAAAAGTTTCTTTGCGAAAGTCTTGGTTTCGATGCTTGGACGAAAAATGTGGCTTACATTGCCCAAGATTTGTGTTATTCATTCAAAGGAATAAGTGAACTTAAAAGTGTCCAGTGAAAAAAGGAACATTTAAACCTGTATTAGCCATAGTACCAGAAGAAGAACCCGACACTGAGGAAACCACTCCATTCAGGACAGGACCATCATTGACATGGACATCCCCGAAAGACCATTCCGGGAGGACCCCTGTGTGACTGTACCAAGTGTAGAGACTTTAAGAACATTACAAACTGTCCCTACGACACCACACCTTCTTCACCAAAAGTGTTGTACAGTCAATTGTTTATATTCCACTTTGATCGCTTTGATGTGTATTTTATCGATGTACTTAACCTTTTGGCTTTTATGTATTTTTGTCTTTCGTGTTCAATTTACAAATGGTTTTTGAAATAAACGTATGCTGAAAAAAGTAAAAACTCTTGTCTGGTCTGTCTTCATTTGAAAAATGACATTCCCTGCACTATGACTACCTCTGCTGTCTCTGCTTCCTCTTCCTCCACTTCCGACGAAAACTTAGATCGTGCTAGTCGAGAGGCCTTTTATCATCGCCATCCCTTTAACATGTTAATTGCTGGACCGAGCGGTTCAGGCAAAACCGAATTTTTTAAACGTTTCATCGAACATAAAAATCATTTGATCGATCGTGCACCTCAACGTTTCGTGTCGTGTTACAAAGAGTGGCAATCGGCGTACAGTCTCCTGCGAGAAAGTCAAGGCGATTCGATCGTGTTTGTGGCTGGCATTCCTGGCGAAGACGACGGGATCGTGTCTGACCTAAGTCAAACTCATCTGGTCATCTTCGGCGACATGTTAGGAAATGACGAAAAAGAAATTAAACTGGTTTACGCGCAAAGGGCATCACCGTAATGCCAGTGTCATTTACATCACCCACAATTTGTTTCAACAAAGTAAAGCCCATCGCACCATCAGTTTCAATGCTCATTACAGGGCCTAGTTTAAAAGTCCTAGAGATAAATCGCAAGTGCAAGTGTTAGTCAAAAGGTTAGGAACTCCTTGGCTGACTCATGCGTACGACGATGCCACTCAATCCCCTGACACCAATTTACTCGTGGATTTAAAACCCACTACCCGTAATTATTTGCGATTACGTACCCATCTGTTTCACACTGGTGCCAAGACGGAGGGTGTCGTGTACGCGTACTCGTCGACTTAACAAAAAAAACCTATAAAAACCTAGGACACTTTTGGTCTGTCTCACACATGACGTCCCTTCAGTCTCATCTTCCCGTCAAATTGTTTGGTGTCATTTTACGGCATCAGTCGCGAAAAAAATCCAAAAATACGTGCTCGTGTCTTAGACGCCAGTCTCATAAAAGTCATACGATGGTTTACGGTAACAGCACGTCAACTACTGCAAGGCATCATTCACATTCCACATCAAACTAGGAGGTGTCTTCATTTGCTCCCTCTTAAAATGGGATCCCAATGCCCCCAAAGTCATCCCCAAGAAAAAAGCCACTCTCCGACCCGAACGTACCCAGAAGAAGAGGAGCAATGGTGGCAAGACCAGGTCGCAGCCCAAGAAAAATGAAAGTCTCCAGAAAAAAGAAAAGTCCCCAGAACAGACCCCAGAAAAGACCCCAGAAAACAGCTTCTACTCGCAAGGGAGACACTGCAGCCAGGACGCAACCTTACATTCCCAAACCACTACCTGCAGCGGCAGTGGCCGCGTCTCCAGTATCCTCAGGTTCTTCCACTTCTCAGTTACTGCTGATGACAGCCAAACGCAATATAACACGCGTCTTTCCTAATTTATTCAAAAAATTGAAACCCGTGTATCCACGAACATCTCCTCCAGCGGTGACACCCTTCTCCTCCACCTCTTTAGCCGCTGAGGCAGCTTGTAACAATGTACCTGACCCCAAAATCAAAGTCCAAGAGAGATCGGGCATGTTACAGAGTTTACTGGATTTATCCAAGCAAGAACTGTCCTGATTTAGTCCGTTGCGAACCCTTCCACGAGGCGTGATGCCTGTCATCAAGTTGATACGACATAAAGACAATCAGTGTCGACGCATTCCACTATAAAAAAAGCCCTGGGACAAACAATGATTATCAGTGTTTTTGTGCTCCTAAACAAACAAAGATGGCCCCTAAAAGAAGAGCACACCACTACCATCGTCGTTGTCCTGTCCAAAAAGGAAAAAGAAAAAGAAAAGGACAGTCTCGTCGTTTGATCCGGCATCCAAAAAAAAAACGCTTCGCCAAGCATCGACGTCTACCCTTGAAAAGACCCCATTGTCCAAAGGAAAGGAGAAGCAACAAAAGGCGAGGATTGTTTTGACGATATATAAAACAAAGTCGTCAAATTTTTGACGAAGCGATGGTCAAGAGTTCGTGAGAAAGACTGGTTACAAACCCTTCAACCTTATCCAAAAAATAAAATAAAAGGGTGTGAACCAAGTCACCGACGTCAGTGTATTTTGTGTATGCCCAGGAACAAAAAATATGTCACCCCCCAGAAGCCATCCCTCTTCTAACTCCAAAGGAAAGAAAAGAAAAGGACTGCCTCCTCGTGTAGTCAAACACTGGGACGTGTTGTCCGTCCTGTCCAAAGCCCTTCCACCCATTCGAAAACAACTCATTCAGACCGTCTCCAAAGACGTCATCGATACCGTGTGCGAATGTTGTCTATATTGAAAGGATCGATACCTAGGTCTCAACATCAGAAGAATGCATAACCAAGCAGCGACACGTTCTTCGCCAAATGGTACGAAAGTATTTATTCCCCTGTTGTTAGAGCCCTTGGTGAAAGGAGTATTGAGAACAATGATTACAGGACTCATGACGGGCGCTGCTTCACAAATGGGTCATACATAAAAAGGATCAAGAAGATGAAAGGGGTCTCTGGGGTGAAAAGATCTCAGACGTGACCTCTGTAATCTGATGGAAGGACGAAAACTGACTTTAGTGCCTTACAAAAGATGGCTGGTATTCCATCGTTGGCAAGAACAATGGACGCCGCATTTACCTCCCAACCCTTATTTGACCTATATGTCCCAGTTACAACACGAATTACAATCGTTGATGAATCTCAGCGATTTGTCAGAAACGGAAAAATCACAACCGTACGGTCAAGTGTTGCAAAGACTTCAACTCTTTCACCGGAAAGCTTTAGACGAAAGAGTACAACCGATTCTGTAAGATTTTAAGACCCTGATGAAAAGTGCATCATCACCACCACCACCATCCCCAGTGACCAAGAAGATAAGACGCATCTCCACGGATGTCTGAGGAAGAAGAGGCACGAGAAGACTTTCAAACACCGTCAGCATCTCCCATCCCTAGTAAGATTTCAACGTCCTTGTTGACCCCTTCCCCCATACCCCAACGAGAACTTAAAGCTTGGGTTGAAAAGATGATGTTCACTCCTTCTCCTGCCAAAACCCGACTCAGAAGTGTCCGTTTACCTCAAGTGTAACGATGGTTACAAGAAAAAGCTACATACACCTTACATAAACCCAATCGACGAAATTTTTCCAGAAGTCGCACTCCTCTGACGTCGATTGACCCTTCGGACAGGAGAACTCTGGAATTATGAATAACCAATATTACTTAACGTTATCCAGTGACAGTTCCATGGAGGTGTTTCCCTACAATACTTTGTGCTGTTTCATGACCAAATTACCTCAGCCATCCAATTGGATCATGAAGCCCATTGGGAAGTGACTTTGGTCGAAATCATTCACCCTACACAAATCAAAAACATCATTGATAATCAAAACACTTTACGGTCGAAGTTCATGATTACCAAGTGCAACAAAACTTGGATGAACGCGTAATTGTAGTGGCTCGATGAAAACACGGGACACCAAACTAACCGGTTCACCTGTCTGTTAACAATTCCTGCAGGCTTTAATTTTAGTGGTCAACATCTGGTGAACACGATTGCTGCCAGGTTCAATGCACTGTTTGGCAAAGCCTTGGACAAAACCAAGCGAAGTGTCACGATCGAATGCCATAAAGTGGCTCGTCGCCTGCTGATTAAATTTTAAGAGGACAAAGTGTTGGCCATTACATTTTGTCCTGAATTGCTTGACATTTTGGGTGAAGACCTCAAGCTGATCAAGATTAAAAACGAAATACCAGCCATTAGCAGCAACTTGGATTTTGTGAAGTATTTTCGATTCCCTATAGAACTGAACCAAAGATTAAATTTGATCCTTGTGTACTCCGATGTGGTAGAGTACAACGTGGTGGGACACATCTCCATAGCGTTACAGCGAGTCATTCCTTTCAAAGTCGATTCTGCCACGGCCGCTGACGAGGAAGGTGGAAACACCTATCACGTTCACTGCGAATTTGTAAATCCTCACTATTTGCCTGTCAGTAAGTTGTATTTCGACACGGTCAACATTACTATAAAAGGAGATCTGGGACAAAATATTCCATCCACCAAAGGGAAAGTTACGGTGAAACTCCATTTTCGAAAACGATTACTCTAACCACTTGTAAGTTATGTATCATGTGTACCAAGGAGTCGCTCGACAACGAGGACATGGTTTAGGATATATGCTCAAATCTGCATTTCGTTCTGTGGCTCCCGCTTGAAACCTATGGTAACACGAGGATTGAAAGCCTTGAAAGATGACGCTTTCACGCAAGGCAAAGAATTTCTCCAAAATGTCATCATCGACAAACAAAAACCAAAACAAAAGCCTTCGTGTGATTAGGCAAAAATGTCTTGTTTGAATCTGGCAAAGACATTTTGGGCCGACGAGAAACTCCTATAAATGCCCTGGACGCTTCCCAGTCAGACATTCCTGCTTCCCTGACGCCACAGCAAGGTCAGGTAGAAAGAGACGACAAGGAAGACACCCCTCCAGAGGACTTCACACCCCCAGAGCTAGAAAGGGCCAAGAAAAAAAGAACCGTCCGAGAATTGGACGTTTTTCATTATTAAATAACAGAGAGAAAAAATGATACACAGAGAGTCTTGCACGTGTTCCAAGTCGGAACTGGATCTGTTTGCCATGCCGCCCACCATGATAACAATGCAAGAATTCCAATGGGTAGAATTTCATCCCATCTCCTCTTTGACAACCTCAGCCCCCATCGAATTTGAAATCAAAGGACACCCCGAAGATTACATTTATCTGAATAGCAATTACTTGTACCTGAAAGTCAAAGTGATCAAAACGGACGACATTGCTCCAGATGGCAATGCCAGAGTAGCTCCAGTCAACAATTTCATGTATTCCCTGTTCAGCGAAGTGGATTTGTACTTTAATAACAAACTTGTCTGCTGCAGCATGGATGCTTACCCTTACTGAGAATACCTGGAAAATCTCTTGACGTACGGAAAAGAAGTTAAGAACACTCATCTGGATGCTTGCGTTGTATGGAAACCTGACACAAACTGCGAATACAAGTTTAACGACACAGCCGAGACAGCAGATGACGATCCTCACAACGTGGGCTTTTACGAGCCTCGAAAGAAAATCCTGCAAGGACGTAGTTTAGAACTGAGACTGACTCGTAGCAGTACCGTTTTCCACTTCATGGCTAACGCCAACGAGTACAAAACCATCATCCAAGAAGACAGATTCTACGTGAGTCGCGTGGAAGTGTTACCCAAAGTGGGAAACGACATCAGTCACACTTTGAGCAGAACGACTGCCAAGTATCCGATACGACGCATGGAATTGAAGACCTTCACCATTGCTACTGGACTCCGATCCAAGATCGAGGACCATCTGTTCCAAGGACAGTTACCCAAACGTTTAATCATTGGCATCGTTAGCAATGCAGCCCTCAACGAATCCCACGATCAAACTCCTTTTGAGTTTAAGCACTACAGAGTGTCCAAGATCGAAGTCGGTCGTAATGGCAAGACCTTGCGTACCAAACCCTTCGAACCTAACTTTACCCAGAAGAATTACTTCAGTAGTACTTGTCCCTGTACGAAGCTACCGGACAGCTAGGGAGCAACAGTAAACACGGTATTTCGTACGACGATTATGCAGGAGGTTATGCTTTCTGGGCGTTTGATTTCACACCAGACCAAGGCAGTGACAAGGGGCATTTCCATCCTATAAATTCAGGCCCGAAACGTGTGGAACTTCAGTTTGCTACAGCTCTACCCTAGATGAACGTAATGTTGTATGCCGAATTTGATAATACGATTGAAATCAACAGTTTGAGAGAAGTCATTCTAGACTATTAGAAACTATGGAGGACTCTTATTCCTCTTCGAATGGTAGAGAATCTTTGGAAATGGAATGGGAGGATATCGTGGAAGCAGAACCACTCACCAAAAAAGGCAAAGACGAAAAGGACATGGTGATGTCCAGATGGCCAGAACAAGTATAACATTTATTCTCCTGTTTTGCCAAACATCTGGCGGAAACAATTACAGGGTTGGCCAAGAAAGATTGCTATGTATGTCACAACGAGCATCCCAGTTAAATTCAACACGATAAATGTCTGATGATTAGTCTAGAAGAAAAATTGGACGAGTATCTGGAGGACGCTTGGGGTCTCATCTCGGAAGAAGCAGTGTTGCATTAGTGGTATAAAGACCTGCGTGATCATCCCCTCCATTGGCTGCTCCAGAGATCCATCGCATCGAATCTCTCTTGGCCTAGAGTACGGAGACGAAGCGAAGAGACAATTGCTTGACAGAGATTTTCAAGCAAAAAGTCAGGATTGAATTGATGACTTTCCATTACCTGTGAAACAAGAAAAAAAAATGGATACCTTGGAACTTTATTACCTTTTGAAAATCAGTTCGTACACCGCTTTTTGGAATCCTGTTGTGTGTGCTCAAGAATAACTTTCTCATCGCAAACCTAAAGACCATCAACCTTATGTCATCAACACGGACGACAGTCATCTCCCAGGAACCCACTGGGTAGCCGTCTACTTTCCCCACAATGCCTGTGTGGAATATGTTGATTCGTATGGATTGCCGTCTTTGGAAGACGACATCATGGACTTTATGAAAAGAAATGCCCAAATGACTCGTTTAATAATGTGAAATTACAAGGCACATATTATATGGTGTATGGACAATATTTTGTGTGTATTTTCTTCTTCATCAACGCAGTCTTGGATATCCCTTAGAACATTTAGAGACTTATTTTGATCGTGACTCTTCTAGAAACGATGTAAAAGTAGATAAATGATTTTGTGACCATTATGGATATCTCTTGTCTTTAGCCAGGAAACGTAGTGTAGATCAATGGCCAAATGACCTCCATCAGTGGAACTCTAAATTGACTTCATAACGTTGTCAACGTTGTCAAAAACTTTTTATTTGATATTGTATGAATTGATGTTATGTGTTGGTTAATTGTTGGTTGAATAAAAATGTTATCTTTTGGAAAAAAGTGTTGGTGGTTTGTTTTCAAAAAGTTTTGTTTTCATTATACGTTCTCTTTGACTTCTCTCTATCCCTCATCATGAGATAAGTTATAGCGTTCCTGCCCCCAAAAATTGTTGGGATGCTTTCTATCGCGTCCGCGCTTGAGTTGTATAAAGCAAAGCTGTTTTCACTCGGACCATCCATTTGTGATTCGTCCACTTATGAAGATGTGTTCAAGACTAGCAAAGCTGAACAAACCCCACGTTAATTTACATCGTGTCAGACAAAACCTAATACCCAAGCCTGATGAGACTGAAAATATCAGGGTGTTAAAAATAGCACAAGACTTGATAAAAGAGGTGCTTAAAGACGAAATCAGCAAGGAGCAAGAAATACGGACAGAGAAGTAACAGAAAAACAGCAGAGATAACAGCAGCATCAGCAGCAACAGCAGGTGCCAGACAGAGGTTTTTTTGGACTGCCTTGTGGGCACAAAAGAGTTATCCTTCTCATTCCGAAGAAGCAGGCCCTATCCTGTGGGAGAGCCTGCAGCCAGACGAGGATGCAATCTTAGACGATAAGAGATTGCCAAAACCCCAAACAAAACAGCCCTTTTCAGGGCTACCCCCCAACAATCTAGAAAATAGATAATTATCAAATTACCAAAATATTTGTCTCTGTTTGTGTGTTTGTATGTAGGTTAAAAAATTGAAGTGTGCCGATAAACACTTCGTTTCTTTGCTTTTATGTCAAAGATAGAAGTGTGCCTATAAGCACTTTGTTTCTCTAACGTGTACGATAGTCTGTGCTTTTTATATATGTTGAAGTGATAATAAAGTTTGTTTGTAGGACAAAACTAAATGTGAGTGTTTCTTTGAGGTCTGCGCGTTCCATGCTTTTGGTTATGGTGAAGTGGGTACTGTTAGTTTTTGTCCAATGGGAATGTTTTCCTTTACGTCCGCGTTTCAGGGATATAAATCGGAGCGTTCGTCAGTCTGGCTACCCCAGCGTTCACTCATTAACATTCGAGGTGGGTAGAATTAGTGAACTGTTGGAACTCCAAATACACCTGGAGAATGCCAGGCGCATCCTGGACGAGCTGGCCATGGAGGAGATCCAGGAATGTGCCAGGATTGAAGAGGAGGAGGAAAGAAGAGGAGAGGGAAAAGAAAAGAGAGATCCTACCTTACCTCATACTTAGGTCTCTGTGTGAGGTCAAGCCTGAGGTGAGGACACCACCGCCACCACGTCAGCCACAGCCACAGCCACTAGTACCAGAGCCATTGTCCCCCAGATGGAAAACTGGGACGAAGAGTTAGACAGCAGCAAGAGTAGGAGCCGTAGAGACCTCATCAACCCTCGTGTGGAATTGAAGAAGAAGACAGAGGGAACATGTCTTCGCTATCACTCAAAGTGAAGACTGGGATAGTGAAGCCACTTAATCCCACTCCGAGCTCCCAAGAACAAATATCAATTGGGAGAATGACTGGGGCCGCCGTTGCGTGTGTGGTGCCCGGCCTGGAAGATGCCAGCATTAACCAGGTGTATTTGGAGTTTAAAAATCAGCCTTTCTCAGGCCTAACAAGATCTCTAGAAATGAGAGACTGATCAAGTTGCGAAAAAATATAATTATGTGTGTATGTGTTTGTGTGTATGTGTGTATATGTGTGCGTGCGCGTACGTTTGCGTGTTTTTGTGTGTGTGTACGTGCGCGTACGTTTGTGTGTGTATGTGTGTGTGTGTGTGTGTGTGTGTTTCCCTGAAGAAACCCCTTGTCCCTACACTTATGAGTGTTTGTTTTGTAAGAATGTGGAGTAGTGCGACTCTAAGCACTGTCTCCTTTGCTGATGAGATTGAAGGTTCTGGTGTGTTTGTATTGATAGAAATTATAGTGATTTTGTATAAAAATTTATTTTAGGTTAGCACTCTCATCCCTATGAATTGTTTGGTAGGTCATGTGGGTAGTTGAAAAGAAGGAATGTTTTCCTTCACGTTCGTTCTTGAGACATATAATATGGAGCGTTCGTCATTCGCGCCATTCAGCATTAAATTCAATGGCGAGCAATCTCGTCGACAAAATGAATAAGTAGCAAGAAGGCTGGATATCATAGGCATGGTGGATGAAATGCTCATCATAATAGAGTATAGGCTTATAGCCCGCACAAATTGAAAATAGAGATCAATAATTTGAAGAAAGGGAAAGAACTATTGAGAGAACTGATCAAACAGGAAAAGGAAGAGAAGGAGGACATAGAAGAAAAAGAGGAAATGAGAAGATTGAATGAGAATATGGAAAAAGAAGAGGAGAATGAGAAGAGGAAGAATGAGGAGAAGGAGAAGGAGGAGAGGAAAGAGAATGGGATGACGATGTTATACAAAAATGAAGTGCTGGTGGAGATGTAAAAAGGAGGAGAGAAAGTAGAAGAAAGTTAAACGGCCGTTTTCAAGGCCACTCCATTGCTTCGAAAAGATATCTATTATCTCTTGCCTAAAAAAAAATTAGACGATTTTTGGTGTGATAGATTTATGTTCATAAATCTATGTCTGTGTATTTACTTATTTGTCTATGTCTATGTCTCCATACATGTTTCTACGTCTATGTCTCTATTGTATTTGTCCCTACCTAGAGTAGTGCGTACTCAAGTCAATCGCTTGATACACTGTTCCGCCCGATTGAGGTCAGCCACTCTCAACAATGTTGCCAGTGCCCAGTACCGTGATGTCACCCCTGTTCCATTTCCCTTGTAGCTAAACAGACCCAACATTTTTGTCGTTATACAGGCCCAATATTCCCCATGTTATACTCCCCTTGTCGTCAAGGTGAAAACGACCAAATTTAACATAGAAGTCTCATTATCTCTAAAGTGCCCCATACACTACTTACGTTCATGTCATGGGCATTCCCCGCCCCCCCCCCCTTCCCGATTTCATTCCTAAAAGTGTCTTGGTCTAAATCCGTAATAGGTAATACCTAACCACTACATGTTTGCTCCCCCCCCCCACCGAAAATAATGCTGCGGGCGCAACTGGTTCATCTGTGAAGTAGAAAGGGCGATATACAGAATTCTTCATCTCTGTGTTTGTGTGTGTGTGTGTGTGTGTGTGTGTGTGTGTGTGTGTGTGTGTGTGTGTGTGTGTGTGTGTGTGTGTGTGTGTGTGTGTGTGTGTGTGTGTGTGTGTGTGTGTGTGTGTGTGTGATTTGGATTTTTAACGTAGCTTTAACAATTTTTCAGTCATATCGCTTCTGTAATATTCACCTGAAATTGGCACTAGACAAGGCTGTGTATTTAGCCCACTTCTGTTCGATCTTTTTATAAATGATTTAGCATCAGACCTCCGACAAAACTGTCATAATGGCATCTTTATTGCACAGGAAATATCTGACATTAATGCGCTCTTGTCTGCTGATGACGTTGCAGATTGTGCAGATTACAGTCGGTTCTTAGCAAAGGCAAATTAATATTGTGTAGACAGTTTGTGAAAACAGTGGAATGTGTGTTAATTTAAATAAAACTTAAACAACTGTATTCGGAAACGGTACATTTTTGAGGAGTATCGGAAAGTGGTATAATAAGGATAAACAAATCCAAACCGTATCCGGATAAAAATACATGATATTATATTTCACCCCTAAACTTATTTGGACAAAAACAGTTAAAGAAAAACAAGTCTACATACAGTGAGGATTATTCAAAATATGCTGGGCACATTCTCCGTGTCAAGAGCTTTCAAACTATTTGATGCTATGATCACACCTGTATTAATGTATGCCGCTGACATTTGGATTATAAATATTCGCATACAATTGAAAAGGTACATGATATATTCTGCACAAGACTTGTAAACCTTCCGAGACATATATACTCTCTTCTACAACAAGGAGAATGTGGGAGAGTACTTCTTTGTTTTAATTGTTATTGTAAATGTGTTCAGTATTGGATTAGGTTGATTAAAATGGGCGACAACTGATATCCAAGTCAATGTTATATTATGCTGAGAGAAATGGACGAGTCGGGTAAAATTGCATGGGTTTCGAAAGTTTAATTACAGTCTGTTCGCAAGGATGTATGAGATGAAAAAGTATTTTTGTTGATTTTTCAGACAACGAATTAAAGACAATTTAAATCAGGACTGGATTTCAGCCGTAAATAAATGACACAAGACATAACACCATAGTAAGTTTTATGATACCTTTTCCGTTCAGCTTTATACAACCATTAACTTAACCACCCACCTACAAAATGTACTAAGCAGACTTCGTTGTTCCGCTCATAACTTCGCTATTGAGGAAGGACGGCATATTGGCTTCTCCCCAAATCAAAGTACTTGTATGTTATGTGATGCAAAGCCAAATAGAAGATGAATATCATTTTGTTTTACAATGCCACTTTTATGTAGGTTTTAGAAACAGATTAATACCAGAAATATTTAGCAAAAATATCCCTAAGAAGAAATCTTCTATTCGCTGATGAAGTCAAAGAACCATGACATAATGTCTCAACTTGCACAATACGTCTTTTCAGCAAACCACAAATGAGATCAAATGAAT
This sequence comes from Megalonaias nervosa, assembly GCA_016617855.1. Classification (NCBI taxonomy): domain Eukaryota; kingdom Metazoa; phylum Mollusca; class Bivalvia; order Unionida; family Unionidae; genus Megalonaias; species Megalonaias nervosa. The sequence continues at coordinate 26,605 of JAECUM010000221.1, read as the reverse complement.
ACGTAACTTTTTCCCCTACTACTCGTTGAACGTTTCTTGGAAGCAACTTGATCCAACAGTAAGAAACGTTCAAAGAAAATTCTTTGATCCAATTTCGATAAATAGTACTAACTGTATGGGAGGAATAACAAAGACCACAAGAAGATTACCCCTTAAGTCCACATGTGGATCATAAAGTGTACGCCTAAATGAGATTTTGACTTGGATCATTTTTTGATATCTGATATTTAGCGATAGGTTAGACCACCAAAAGGAGTAATGACGCATTTCGATGAGAGAAATAAGAAACATAGGAGGGTACTTACGGATATCAGCAATATCAAGCTGGTATTGTGTTGATCCAAACCTTGCGATGTGAAAATCTCTACTGAGGGAGGTTTGTTTGACTCATTGTTTGAACCGATCTCGAGAAATAATAGACTAAACAGTAGGGGGATTACATTTTACGTTCAGAGTCCCAATATCCCCTCCTAAAAGAATAATTATGCCCTTTGTTTGAGATTTATGTGATCGGCGCACAAAAGAAGTCTTGTTGAATTTCGTCAAGAGGAATCACAGAAATAAGGTGCAGATTATGAATAACGAGTATGAATAACACATAAATTGTCAATCGATTCTAGCAATAATTTGTACTAAGTGAACCCTGCTAAGAGGATTTTAATTTTAACGCCTCCTGGACAGATTTTAGTCATTTAATTTATTACAACAGTAGGAAAAGTCGGAGGAAAATGCGTCAATCCTATGGCCAGCTTACGGATATCGATGTTTAAGAAACACATCCAATGTGGATCGATTCCATCTAAATTTTATTCTAAGTGAAATTCTACTTTTGATGTCAACCTTTTTTGGACGGCTTATGCATAGGAATATGTTACGTCACGAGGAAAATTATTAAGAAAATTCGGCAAACAGAGCTCGAGAAATTGGTGGTTAAGTATATGGGAAGGGGTATAACACATGCCGTACGAAGATTAAAACTTACATATAGACATGAGCCCTAAGATCACCTCTTTAAAGAGGTTTTACATGGTCCCGTCTTTAAACATTGTATCTCTTAGGATATGTTCGATCCATAAAGCGGACTTCAGTCAACTCATGAATAATTCCGTCTTAGGAAAATGATGAAAAAAATGCGGATGCGGAATTTTGTTGATCTTGTTCGGTTCGAGTTAGGACTACAGTCAATGCTGCCTGGCAGTCGACCTAGTGATCCTTACCCTGAGAATCTTTGAAGGCATCATCATCGCAGGCAAGTCGACGATGTCCCCCCTCTATCTAAACTCCCTCATCAGCACCAGGCAGGCGGTTCTCGTCCTTTCAAAGCTGTTGATGCTTACCGTTTATCACAACAAGATATATTCGAGCTGCCAGTTAAACGAAGAACCAGTACTGGAACATGGCGAAGGAATTAAGACACAAGTGGCTACCCAGCTGGTCACTTCCGTCGCAACGATGGCAACATGAAGATCTTAGCAATGTCAAGGATGAATGCAACGGCACTCAAATAGTCGAGATATTCTCGATCGTGTGGACTGACAGGACTATAACCACGAAATCCATTGGGGGGACGCGGGCTACGCTTTAGTCTGATCACCAGACACGACATATATCGCGAGTGTCGCTAAAGGAAATAGCGTAGGTATGCTATGACCTCCATACACATCGATCATCTCAGTGTAGGGGTCTTCCAACTCAACAATACAAACTTTCCCTTTCCCCTTTGGTCAAACAAGAAATTGAATTTCACCTAATGGAGTCAAAATCCCCTCATATGGCCACTTCATGATAACCAAGGAGCTGCACGGGCACCTTAACGAGTCCCTCATTTAGATCATAACAGGCACAGTATCAGGAGGTATAACTTTCAGCTCCTTTAGAAAGACGTCTTCTAAAGAATGGTTCATGGAGAGCTGAACCAAAATGTCAAACTGGTCAGCCAGGCCGTGTGTTTCAGGCGACCGCACGGGGCTGGTATTATAGCGTGTCCCACCCTCCATCTCTCCAGGCACGTACAAATGCCTTACCATGTCACGTGAACCAAGGTGTGGCCTCATCAACCTCCAAAGGCGCGATGCATATGCAATAAGCGAGGCACGAATGGCACAGACTGACCTTGTGTTTGCAAGTCAAGTAACCTCCCCTTTTACGGTAGACGCTGTAGCCAGCAGCAGTCAAACCAAATTGACGCTCCACCCCGAGCATCACCGCTCCAGGGAGTCTGGAAAGTAACAGTTCTTGCTAGCAATGGTGCCCAAATAGCCGCTCAGTCAGGGTACCAAGATGCCCTGTGACCTAGGGACGAAGTCATCGCCGTGACTCAAGGTATAGTATCCCCTGACCTGCGACACAGCACCCATAAAGTTTAAGTCTGGCGTCATACTGCAGCAGCTTTTGTCTCAAGTAACAGCTGGTTTATCTCTTTGTGAGACAGGGCGCAAGAATTTGGGAAAGTGAAGCCCCCAGTCGCAAATAAGTCAATCTGCCACACAGCCTGTTTCTTATCCACTCATTGGTGAAATAGGCTGTCCCCTATAGGAGCCCCTGAATGAGTTCATGTCGTTGATCAGATCTATCTTGACCTTGTGCCGGTCGCAGAGTTATTGGATCCAAGGATATGCTAGATCGTTCCGCATCATGTGTTGTCCATGCAGTTGATAGGGCTTTGATGAGCATGGGACGGACGTAGTCGACTAGCCGGATGTCTCACATCGAGCCTGGTACACAGTACTTGTGTAGTGGGTGGCACCTCTCTCCAGCGTACTTGCTCTACGGCAGACCTGACAATTTCCTGAGGCTAGCCGCCATGAGGACACCTTGGCCCCTACCTGCCTTCGTGGGCTTGTTTTCTCCGCAGACCGCTCAGAGTCTTTAGATCTCGTACCTGCCTCTAACAACGAGTAAAAAATGGTAGGTCAGTTTGGTCATTTTGTTGCAGATCAGGTAGAACGTGGACATTTTGGAACTTGCCTCTACCACTTGACTTAGTCTACGCGCTGATGCTCGTCCCTCTGGGTTGAGGGAAGACACATTTGCTGAAAATATCATGACCTGTATGATGAAATGCAATAAGATATACGTGGTTCCACAAATCAGTATCGTATGCTGTCAAAGAACAGGGTGATGTGTTGAACCTGACCAACCCATACACCCATATCCCGAAGCTGACAGCGATAAAGCCAACAATGTCATTCCCTTTTCCCGGACCGAAGCACACGATCTGTGGAATATGAACACTACATGGTGCGCCGTCGACAGTGACATGTGTGGTCTCCACCCTTTTATCGATGAGTTCATGACACATCACAATCACAAACCTTTGTCATTGTGGATCTACCAGCAGTGGCTCAGCAAATTTTTTTTCACAAACGTAGATATAGCGCAAGTAAATTAAAACGCGTCAGTGTCTGTCTTTTTGCTGCAACGTCTTTCGCAAACATGACAAGAGTGGTGGACAAGATAGACTACCGGAGGGGCAATCTGGTCACTCTATACTTAAATCAGCCAGAAATACTTGGCTGGCCTTCGCCCGATCATCTGCTACAGCCACGAGAACGTCGATCTGGTCAAGTCGTGTGTCGTGGATATGTTTCTCAAGGCCTGCCTCAGGGGCAGTCCAATCGTGAACAACCAGGCCGTCTCCGTCATCCTCTCAGACTAAAGCTTGTTCCATGATGGTTATGTAAATAATGCAGGTGGTCCAAACCCCTCGCAGATTTGAAGTCCAACCACGGCACACACATACACACCATGATCAACAATTTGTAATTACACCATCGATTAGCTTGCAAAGCTCCTTGCAGCCTGGTAGGCCGGCTAGGATGCCAAGCTGTGATTCGGCTCTTCCGACCTTTACGGGCACCACCAAGTCATTCATACACATCCGGTGACTCGCAAGGTAATGTGCGGTGCCGACTTTGTTCGTCTATGTACCTGATAGCTATGCATAAAGACGAAGGCTTCTTCATGTGCTCTCTGGTTGTCCTCCTCGTGTCTCTGGGGCGGCGATGATCGAGGCCCGTGCGGCCAACGTCACAGCGGCGGAGCTTGGCGTTCCAACACGTCTGGCCATTTGGAATTCCAAAAGATCATGGTTGCAGCGTTGGCGGCAAGGTCCAGCGAAGAAAAGGCTATGGCTTCTACTTGGCACGGCGTTGAGTGCCATATCCAACATTCACCGGCTGAGTATTGCCCACCTCCTAAAGCACATGTATGGCGTGTGTATGCACGAAGAGTATGGTGCATTGCCCGGGAGATGTGGACAAGAGGTCAGAAATGTCAACCTAGACACCACCAAACCTACTTTACGCCAGACTTCACTACTTTGACTCAAGTGGTACGGCATGTACCTCTCCCAGGCCTGGGACGTTGGTCCTCTAGTCCATGCTCCTGTGCTAGAAAGGGCACATTTGCCTATTTGCATGCAAATATCTGTACAGATAATGAAGGCATTGGAAAGCTACCCCACGCCCGGTTCATTGCAAAAGGTGATACCATCTATGGGTCACCGTTAATTGGAAAGCGATCGATTCACTGCATGCCGGCTATGCATGTGGACCACTTCAGACGCTCAGTACGTGACTAGCTGGCGGCCTACAGCAACAATTTCAAATTTGAATGAGCCAGACATGATCGCTTTTATATAAGGCAACTGCACTTTGCGAGATGACTGCAAGCTAGTCAATGTTTTGGAGGCTGCGAAGGCTGCCAGGCGGGCCTTGGCAGCGTAGCCGATCCTGATCTGTCGGAAAACGCCACCGCAAAAAGATATATGTCATCAACCAAGACGGGATTAGAAAAGTATATCTCGTAACAAAGCTCGAGAGATTAGGCAAAACATCAACAAAGTATGTCGATGGATAAGGCGCTTTGAAAGTTAACAAGGCTGGCGACAGCATGTCCAGTGACCTAGACATTACGGTAAAATACAGCAAAACGAATCACGGACCTGGCGGTCTGACCAGGAGTAAAAATGTAGCAAGGAATAATACTTCTATCCTGCAGTTGTGACATTAGAAGTATATGTGAACCATCATTTCGCAATCAAAGTTACCTAGGGCGGCGACGTCATTGTTGGCTCCCTGGATATGGGCACAAATATAATCATAAATTTGGCCTACACCTACAACCCGAAAACGTGGTTACAAAGGCATATGTCGACAAGGTTACGCGACCCTCAAATTTCGCAGTCATCTTCATGACATAACATTCTTACGCTGACAAAAATGATTCTGGTAAAAACACGTTCTCGCTGCTTCTTGAATGTAGCCTACATGATTTCAACATGTCGATCCAGATACCGATTGATGGGCTTTCATAAAACCTGGCGCGTGGAAAGATCGGCAATGTCAAAGGACAGCTCGCGATATGCCTGTAGACATCTATGGTGCTAAAAATGTTTCGTCCCTTGCCACGTGATTTCACCCAATATGCTACTAAAAGCCGACTTCGCAACTTTTCCAACTTAGGGACTTGCCAGGTGTAACAATTGTCTGCTCCATGGTTGTAGTAACTACGATGCCAAACACGTCGGTTTTGTTTCAAGATGGTGCGCAACGCAGAACTATAGCGGTTTCGTCCCAACTAACAACGGCGACACTTTCAAAATTACGGGCGCGGGCTTCTACTTAGTAATTCTCATACGGGCCACCTAGACAGGTCATGGGTGCGCATACGATACATTTGAGTTGAGGACCTGTATTGGCCAAAATGACAGAAGCGTCGAATAAAAAGCTTCACGACCAGCTATGCATCCATGCTCACCGCAGTGGACGCCATCCGGTGATTTGGCCTCAACGTCTACACGCAGGGAACCGCCTACTTAGGCAGTCTAGCCGCTTTTGGCCTCCGCAACAAAGAAATGGCAGAGAGGCCATATAGCCGTGACAACGACGTGCAGACGAAACTTGAAAAAGAGGCGCCGATATAGGCAGGGGTTAAAATTGCTGGTGCATGAGTACCTTTGCCAACACAGCACGTACCAGTTCCGGCTTCGGAGGGACGAGGTTGCTGTCCAGAACAACATCGAGCAGTAAGGCCATTACGACCACTCGAATCCAATCCAAGCTCAGCTGGATGTATTCTCCCTCTTGCTGCAGACAAATGTGTCTCATCCGCGGTTGCGTGGAGTGCACGATTATTACTACAACCACAGCGCATATTTTGTCGAAGAACTATCCGTGTCAAAATAATTTTACGGATAAATTATAGGGTGCACATATCTATTGGAAAGGTAATCCCCTTGTGGGCATTGTTATACCTACCTTATATGGAGCTCCTATTTCTCGAAATCGGCTCAACGAATTTTCTTCAAATGCTTCTGACTGCTGGAAGCGATTTCTAGCTAAATTCTGTCTATGAAGCATTGAAACAAATGACCTCTAAGTAAGGGGTTTAGCTAGTACAAAATATTTATATAATTGATTCATATTATTGTATGTGTTTTCTAGAACCTGTACCTGTAGGCTAACCCTCATTACGCTGAATCTTTCCGAAAGCATTTGCTAAGACTTCCTTCGTGGCTCGAAAATGTCCCTCGAGATAACATTATCAAAGAAGGGTCCATGTCAAAGCTGTTTAAACAGTGGATGATAGGACACATGTGCATATGCACGATTTAACCAGCCTGCACCTGTGTAACACCCTCCGTATATTTAGCCTCCAATTTCTCGAAATCGGCTCCACAAATCTTTTATTAACGTTGTCGATTATTTAAACAGATCCCTAACTAATAACTGTCAACTGTAGGTTGAAATCAAAATGCTCAATCTGACCAAAGACTTTAATGGTTCAGTACTGCCGGTATCTGTCAAGACCATCCAGTTTCTCCGATTTATCTCGTCGAACTTCGCCAATATGTATTTTGGGAGTCAAATACCTCACTGCGTACAAACTGTCCAAGCAAAATGCAAGTAAACATCATTTTAGAGGTGAACTGTAGTCGGCACACATGGTCTGAAAAGGTTATCTCTTTGTGGGTGAAGTTATACTTACCATATATTGAGCTCCCAATTACTTGCTTAGACGAATTTTCTTCGTACTTTATTCTACTGATGTAACATATCCCCTGACAAGACGCATTCCAAGGCCACGCCATAGAAATGTAAAACATTTTCAAACAATCTGCAATGATTCTCTCTTCTGCAGATGGTTATGAAAGATTTCACTGAATGCTATATCTCTAAACACAAATACACACCAGCTGCGATACTAATATGTGAACTACAAATTAGTTTTGGTGTAAATGTACCTGATGGATAGACCAACGTTCTGAGCCCATCAGATGATCTACTTCAGGGGACTTAGCTCCTTAATAACAGAGTCTCTTGTTATGTCTTACTGGTGGATATGTGTACCATCCATAATATCACATGCCAATTGATTCGACTGTGTTAATGCACATCTACTTTATTCTGAAGGTTCCTTGACGTATTTCCTTCGTTTATTATCTTACTAGTATTTTTCTCATCTCACACGCCTCAGTTGGTATGCTGTTCTCCAGGATGACTTGCTAAGTATATGCAAGTTATCAAGATCCGACCCACTTTCTCAGATATGATACTATTTATAGAGTACACCAGGTACCACCTGCACTTTTAGCATAGGGATTCAGCACTAGGATTACGTAATAGAAACACCAAAATATCTCTATAAAGGAGCACTACTGCGTAATATGAAATAACATTAACTCACAATGCCCCAACGATGAAAAAGAAAGTTTGCATGCACAAATTTGAATCCGCCTCAACCTGCATAGAAATCATAAAAATGTACAAGAAAGGTCATAAAGGTTCATATTTTGGGATAGCTCTAGCAAAACACATAAGAATATATTTTCCCTTGACTTGACTTGTGAATGTAAAATCATGGCAGAACAAGTTTATGCATCCAAGCTCCAAATTCATCAATGTATTTTTCACGTCTGATGGTAATCTTTTACACAAACTGACGTTCAAAGTGTCAGTGAAAGCACTTTTCTTTTTTGTTATGTTCGAAAAGCATTGTGCAATACGAAGTACACAATGCAATTCAAAATATTTACCATCCTGGCAGTTTGGAAGATACCATGCTTGTCTTCAATCAACATGTCTTCTGCTGTGGTCGGCTAGCTCTGCGTCCTAGCCGATTATTGGTATTTAACTGTCGACATGTTCAGAAGTATGGGAGGTGTACGCAATTTAGTTCAATTTCAGGAACAGCACAATCCCGAAATACCTAATTCGCAACTATATCCATACCTTTACTTATTAAACAACAAATCTCAAAAGTCACATCATAGCTTTGTGCCAAGAACTTAGGTATGGTCCAATTTCTGAAACCATCCCCTACAACCTGAATTACATGGTTGGCATGGTTGAATAAATTATATTATTGCCTCTCTCTCTCTCTCTCTCTCTCTCTCTCTCTCTCTCTGCTTTTACGCTGTTCTCCAGACTAAACTGATTGTTTTCCCAAATAAATATACAGCTGAAAACCTTAACAAATTAAAAGTCTTTAACAAATTCCTGCCTTGTTAATAATTCACTAATTTCTCTGCTAAAACCAATACATATGTCTAATTGTATTAACAGTAAAATTGTTATGATAAAGATAACTGCACATTTTCCCCACTTGTCACATAACTAGCTTTTTATATAGAGCAAGAATGGGATTTTTCTTTATAAGCATGTGGACACGTGAGCAAAACAAAATCAGTTTGAAGGAATAAGTTATTTAACAACAGCATGTTATCTTTCCATGTGTGTATCGCCGCTTGCTTTAAAACAGAGACTGAGAAAATAGAACAAACTTTATATACCTGTCTTGATATGTTCTAATATGCGGAAATAAATAAATAAATAAATAAATAAATAAGCTGTAGGGGCAGGTAAAGTATAAAGATAGTAATCACTTTTCGCTATGCGATAATTATTTGGTACTGGTTATTTTCACAAATGTCACGATTGTGTACGCACATTCGACGAATGCAACGCTGAATGTACCACCTTGCACCACCATTTTGATTCCCAAACGAACCTTTCTTAATACCATTTCATGATAAAAATCTGACGTAGTCGTCGATAAGGATATTTACTTCATCTAATTGACATATGGATTATACTTGAAATTAAGTTCACCGAAGACTCGAAAAAAGATCATGCTGGAAGTTCCCTGGCTTGTATCGAAAGACGGAATAGTGAAATTGAAGCGAATTCATGCCTATTGCTATCAAATACGAATGCAGTTATTTCTAACAAACAGACATAATTGAGAATGTTTAAAAATATTATGTATTATGTCCCCAAGAGTACCATCTTGAAAGAGTATTTAAGGACAATGATCTTCAGGATACAATATCAGTTACGGAATTAAAATTTCATGGTATGTGTATTATGCAAGAACGTTGTTTCGAGCGTTGTTATTATGATAATAATTATCCTCCAGATTAGTAGTTAGTGAAATGATTTAACACGTAGCAAGTAACTTCACGTGTGTGCATGCATAACGTATATAAATGCATTTGTATCTTTCCGTGCATCAAATACAACACGGCTTTAGTCATTATATTTTCAGCTGGTTTTTTTTGTTGGTCTGGATTTGGATTTCTTGCATATGTCTGAGTTTGGAGGTGTGACCATGTGTCTAAATCTGGAGGTTTGATTTTGGTTGTAGTGCTAATAACGGTGATGTAGAGTCGTAGTGTTAGGTGAATTCTCGTATAATCTATGTGCAGCTGTACTTGATGCCGTTGGCTCGGAGGAAGATAGTGGTCATCTAATGTTGAGAGACCACGGCTTCGGGACCAACAGCTCTCCAGTGAAAAAGGAGACCTCTTGTGGGATCCTTCGGCAGACGGGGTGTGGCGGGCCATGCCTGGTGGCTCCTTTATCATCCGACAGAGCTGTGGGACTCGAGATGCTTTGTTTTTGCCGAATGGACGCAACGAGTTATATTTTGAAGTTTTTAAACATTTATCAGTATAAATATTTGAGTGAAATCACATATATTTGTAAACACCCCACTTGTAAATCAAATATTACCCGTATTTGTACAAATTCCGTACTTTATTCACCATTGGTGAATAATCGCCACATGTTCATAGCTGCGTAAATTAGTACTTTGAGACCCTAATCGGTAAATGTAACTCATATGTTTGTGTTAATTTATAAACATTGTTCACCCATGGTGATAGAGCCATAAGTCAATCAAATTTGTTTATAATTTCTCTTCATTAGTTATTGTTGATTACTTGTTTAAGTTGCATGTTATGATTCGTTCCAGTTAGAAACAATAGTATTTTCCGTATATTATTTGTTTAACTCAGTGCGCACCATTTGCTAAATCCATTCTTGGATTTTATGCGCACGCGTTTGGTGACAAATTTAATCGTTTTCAATCACAATATAAATAAACATCTCATTCACGAATTTATTTTAGTGTTTATGCTGTAATCTAGTCCGAACCACTATCATCCTTTTAATATGGTGTCAGAAGTGGGATCAAATTAGGTGAAATACTAACGTTACTTTACATAGGTCTTGAACTTTTTTCTTATTTCAGAGTAAGACCTTCCTGACAAGACATAATGTGGGATGTTGAATAATCGTCTCGTGTACCTTACATATTAACTATGGTTGTGATATATACTGTAAACAAGTGTGTTGTCCTTGTTGACTGAAGATACGGTTGGTTTGAAAAATTCCATAATCGGGTGTTAGTCCATTTAAAATTGGACATCCCATCAACAGAATAAAATATATCTTTACCAAAAGATCTGATGGAGATGTGTAAGAAGTTTGGGTATTAGAGGGAGTCCCTTAAAACTTTGTAAAGGAAGGGTAGGCTCGTGAATGGGAACAGAGGTTAAAGAGGAAGGATATAGAAAGGGAAAAATTAAAGACAGAGCTGTATACGGAGAGGGAAAGAAAGGATGTGAGGAATGAAAGATGACGTTCGAAAAGGATACGATATCATTAGAGAAGCAGACAGAGAAAGAGAAAATAAAATTAGATAAGAAGATAGCATTAGTTATGCAGGCAGAGAAGGACCAATCGGGATGGGAAAGGGAAGCAAAGAGGGAAAGTATAGATCAGGTATGAGATGCAGATGAAAGGAACTTAGGAAAAATCAAGCAGTGTTGGAAGTCTCAGAGTTAGAAGATCGAGATATGGATAAGGAGCATACAAGAATGTTTGATTTATTATGAGCTAAGATGGGGACAAAATTCTAAAGTGGGGTAATTGTGTGTTCCAAAACTACTCAAATTTGAAGACGAACAGGACAACATGGATAGTTATTTCAATAGGTTTGGAAAGTATGCCACTGTCCAGAAGTGGAAAAGGGAAGATTGGGTGCTCCACCTCAGTACATTACTAAAGGGTAAAGCGCAAGATGTGCATTCTCGTCTATCTGCGAATGGCACATTACAAAAGGCATTCATTAAGAGGTACGAGCTAACCGAGCAAGAATTTCGCAAGATGTTTAAGCATAGCAAACCCGAAAGAGGCGAGACATTCGCCTATTTTGTCAATAGGAAGAGTCCGATGACAGTAGTAGCAATACCAACATTACAAACGTGCTTCGAGTTCCTTTCCATCGATAAAATAACATACGTGGTTACACAAAGACAATATGTCATTGTTAGCAAATCTAACTCTTTCACCGCGGTCGTAATTAGTATCAGCATAAACGTGTTGCAAAAGTTTTCCATAAATTTCTAAGAAAACTTTACAAGGAAGAAAATGCCGATACGGGTACGAATAATATTTCAAATTGTTATTGCTTCGATATATCTGCAAAGGCGCGACCTTATCAAAAGCGGAATCAGATACTTCTTCAAATGTTCTATCAAAGATTTTACTGCTATCAATGACTCGCATTGCAATTAGTTTAACGATCAGTGCAGCGCGTGAAGACACGTCCGCGATAACCTTTGGTGCGCCTGCAAAATGACCCCTGGACAACATCGCCATGGTCAGAACCTTAATATATCATTCAAACAGGTTTTATCCTGTTAGTAATATGTATTGCTACCACGCTTCCTGGTATTATTTGCCATTATATCCTTATATTCTTATGCACAGTTATACTGTCAGGGTATACCCGTGCAGACTGAGCATGTGCCCGTGCTCGTTTACAAGAGTAAAACCAGGAATTGTGGCCTGGATGACACGTAGCCACCGCAGGAGCACCTCAGATCAGATCATCTTATAAGTAATCTTGGGCAGCTACGATTGCAGACGCTCCGCTTCGTAACTGTTACTGATGGCGATACATGTTAAATTAATCTAAATCGTTCAGTTACTCCTGATAATATATGAAGCGATATGGTATCGGGACCCTCCTGATCCTGCACGCAGAATTTGTTAATATTCGAAAACATCTTTGGGCCAAATAAGAACTGTTTTCAACAACGACTGTCTAATGTTACCAATATTTTGAGGTGCATCAGTCGAGATGGCAGAGCTGAATATGGGCTCGTGTTAAGTGTTAAATTTTTAGGCTCTTTGCCAGTAACCAACAAAATCCTTTGTCAGACCTCATCATTGATTGATTCCATGACGTACGTAGAAGGATAACCACAGTCTGGTTAAAACACCCATGCTATGATACTTTGACCGGTTCAGATTTGCTGTGTTCGCAAGCTCGCGTTGCTGACAACGACATTCCCTATACATACATGTTTGAAATCGTTTGCAATAACAGCCCGGTGAACGCCCTTTGCCTCTTTGATGTTGTTATCATGATAAAAAAAAAATTCAAAAATCAAGGGTCAACAAGTCTAATACAGATGCGCCAACATAGATTGGCCTTGCCAACTTCTGCTCGGCTTTCTTGCTGTGGACGGATACGATTCCACCTTCAAATATATTTTGCGTGACTGAAATGCAGAGTAAGCAAAGAGCGTGAGTATGATTTGGATTTTTAATTAGCTTTAACAATTGTCCAGTCATATGGCTACGATATTTGCAGTGTGACAGTTTATAGTGATGTCTAGCACAAAGGCATCATGACGCAGACATTTTGCATTGTGTCCCACCTAGCCACATTATCCTGACACCAGACCGACCAGTCTTAACACAAACCTCTTAATTGCTGAGCGCCTCACGAGGCAGCTGCTAGTATCATTTTTATATGTCTTTGGTACGACTCTGCCGGGGTTCGAACTTACGACCTCCCGCATTCCGGGCAGACGCTCTAACCGCTAAGCCACCGGGGCAGTCGAGTAAGTAAATAATAGGTACAGTTTGTCTTGTTCACTGTCCCGAACAAGAGCAATGAGGATTCATTTTCGAAGATATTCCCTCGTTTAGCCTCAAACAGAATTGGTCAACAGTCCGAAGTCTTTTGTGGGTAGATCCGTATTGTTTGTATATACGCCATCATCCAGTCACACTGGTGGGTAGAGCCGTATTTGTTTGTATATACGCCATCATCCAGTCACACTGGTGAAACTCATGAACTTGGTGAACTTGTAGTACAAGTATTCCGAGCCGAGAATACCACTGCAGTTTTCATATGTTGGCTTCATAGCTGTTTTGAAGTCCGAAGATTCGGGATAGGCTTGAGCATTCAGTAAACTTGCGTTTGGGTTCCTCCACAATCCACACTTATACGGGGACAACCACCTGCTAGTCACTACCAAAGCCTCTGGAGGCAGCGGATTATCCGTATGGGTGTGGTGAATCTCATCTTGACACCCCAGATCTTCTTAAAAGAAGTATCCATGGTCGCTCTTACTCATTTACATCTTTATAAATGTCTATATGATCAGTATCAAGCCATTCAATCCCACCAATAGACATGAACTACATCATTACCTACCAAAACGATTGCTTGTGTTACTAAACACGATTTAGCTGGTTGATAGGTCAAGGTTCTAACCGGCAACATTTGGGTAGTTTGCTGGAGCATATTGGTGTCTTACCAAAGAAATCCCACCTCAGATACCCATATTCCACAACTGATGCTGGTTTATATTGATGAGGAGTTCCAGCTCTATCTGATTCTTGACAACAGAGCCTTCCAGACAATTCTTTGTGACGGAACGTAGAGCGCGAAAGCAAGACCGTACGCTTCTCAGTATCACGAAACGTCTGAACGACGAACTGTCCATCATTGGCAAAACCATACTGACGAGAGACTACTAAACGATCGCTAAAATTCACGGCTAGGTTGCTCACTACTTCATCCAAGCAGGAATTGAGAGACTCCATCCATTCAATAAACTGCAGCTGACCCAGCCTAAAAGCAATATATTTTTCCATTGTGTTTGGAATGACTCTTATTAGTGTATTCGATGCTGAATACCCACGCAAGTTATGAAGCACAACAATAATTATTGTATTGTGTGAATGAATTCGTAATTGTCGATTGCATAATCATACCAAACTAGTAAGCCCTCCATGTCTTTTAATAATAACAAATCACTTTTGTGCCGCGTTTTTCACCGTCGATCTTCGATATAGCTGCAGACCGTTATTCCCAACAGTAACATTAATCGCGATATTAGGATTAAACCGTTCAAACTTACCGATGTCAGTAACTCGTACGGAAAATGCAGTCTGACCAACGTTAAGTCCGTCCGGGTATTGTTTACATTTCCGAGGTTTGTCTTTATTATCGCTTGTGGGATGCCGCTCTAAAACGAGCGCCCACGCAAAATACCGCTTATAAACACATTTCACGTTGCGTGGTGGAAAATACTTCGGAGGTGGTATGTAAGTTGATACGCGAAACGGTTTGTACGAGGTAATTAAACATCCATACGTATGGAACGTATCCATGTGAAGCTCCTCAGGAGTATTTTAAAAAGTTTCCTAAAATCTTTACAGAACGTTAATCGATATCATTATTAATTTCTCGGTGTCTTTATTATAGAAGATTACACAGCGTCCCTACGTAATCATGGCTGTGATGTTATAGATGGTGCAAAGCCATATTTTGTTACATGACCAGTCATGGTAAATTCCACAATGAAAACACTCTCAACCTTTAATCGGAGCGCAGTCTCACCCACGTGCTGTAAAAGTTGATATAATATTTGAAAAACAGTTTTACACCGTCTGTTTGGCTTATATACGCTTGGAGATACCTGCCAGGTAATCTTGAAGTGCGTTTATGCAACTTAAATTCTGTGATTTTGTGTTGGTAGACAAAAGCAACCACTTCAGCGGCGATAGTGGCTATGATGTTTTCACTATTTTGTTAATCCTCAGCTATGCGTGCAATTTCGCCAGCTTGACCCACGAAGAAATCTCATTATTAAATCTTGCTACTGATGCATAAAGCGCTCTTATAGTCAGAAATGGTTCGCCTATCAGACTTAATAATGGAAGTAGCCCTGCTTGTCTTGCGCATCTTGGTATTTATACATTACGCTCGAGTGTGGATTGTCTCAGTTGTTGTACCGTTAACGTTTGGGGGAATTTATTGTATATCTGGTTGTGATTCATGTGCAACTTCTATTAATTCAAGTATGCCAGCTTTTCTAATACAGATTGGTATTTCTACCACACACTCTCACGAGATGTGCAAATTATGAAAAGTGAAATACGCGAAGAAAATTTGTAATTTGTTTACTTTGCAGAATGTAAGTTCAAATATTCCATTTCTGACTAAATCGAAGTAAACCAGTGTTCCAATGCTACAAAATATTTTGAAGGCAGAATAACTAAAGAGACTCATCTTCTCTAGCCTACGTTTCGATATGATAACCCTATCTTCACCTTGGCGGATAAAGTATGCATATTGGTGCTTTGTCCTAGCGGCTTCTATTGGATTTCATGAGTTGTCGCCCTTAGTATGTAATGCCAACTAATCAGTAGCGTGGCGCATTGTACATCGCCGAAAATGGTGGAGGCAATTGACCTAAAATGGATACTTTGTAAGTTTAACATTGAATGTATGATTATATACCAGAGGGAAGCCATTACAGGTCTATTTGAGTGAAAGGTATTTGTGCAACCACGGACCGGCAGTGTAAAACTGCTTATTTATCAATCCATTCGAGTTGTGTGCTCCCCTTGTCTTGATCATGTAGGAATAAAGTTACAATTTGAACAACTTAATTTTGATTGGATGCGGTGGCTTTCCTCCGCATCTAATGAAATTCACAGACCCGAAGCACAGAAATATCTGCTCGATACACCAAGGTGTAGATAGGGTTATCACATCAGAATCTTGGCTAGCGAAGATGACAGAGCCTCAGAGATCACACACACACAGACACACACATGTAGGTATGTATGTATGTATGTATGTATGTATGTATGTATGTATGTATGTATGTATGTATGTATTATCCAATGCTAGTAAATTATCCATATGCTTGTAAATCAATTTGCATCGACTGCATAAAGAAGAAATTATGATACCAATTTAAAACGTACCCTCACTTTGTCAATTACCCTCCCCATTGTCAATTACACATCACTGGCAATAACACTTCACTGGCTATTATATTATATATCAAACGTAATTACACTTCACTGTCCATTATTATTATTATTATTATTATTATTATTATTTATTTATTTATTTATTTATTTATTTATTTATTTATTTATTAACTAATTAATTGGTATTCCGAAAATCTGATTCGATAAATAATAAATGTTCACATCCTATTGGTAGAAAAAGGAAATTAATAACGTCGATATAAATACGGCCTTTATGTTTTGATTCAATTTTAAGATCTAACGAAAATGATTAATACAGGGTAATTATACTGTTGTACATAAATGTAGATGAAACTAAAAAGCTTAAGGAATATTTATTCAAATTGTTTAAATAAATGAAACGTCAACTTCACAAACATTTGAAATTCATTCATTTAAAACTCTCATACATGACGTGTACCTGCTTTACTAAAACAGCGTGAACAGTGTCTGATTATCATTGAGCAACATCTTCACTAAATCATTACTCAGGTACAAATATAAAACTGGTTTTCACAAACACTCGTGATCACGCGGGAAATATGTGTGATCCAGATCTGATGGAGTCAGGGCTTTATTTTTTCATTCATGTTCCCAGAATTCTGTTAGGGAAATCAAAATGTAATTATTTTTCCAAGCTGAATGCACGAAATGTTAATGTAGTATGTTTTATGTAAGCTCCTCTACTTCTTCATCAAGCCCAAATTCTTGATAGCTTTATACTGGTCCGGTATTTCCATGAGGGCATTTAGAGCAAATGAGGCCTGGGGATTCTTGGATTTTGACATTATCTCGTAAAAATTGACAAATTGAAAGTTGTCAAATCTTCTTTCTGGCAATCGGTCATCAAATTCGTCCATCGATTCCCACGGACCGTCGCCCACGCCTATCATGATGATGGACAGTGGGTATTCAGAAGCATTCTCTATCGATTTCCTGGTCTCTTCTTCATTACTGACCTGGCCGTCGGCAACGATCACCAGAATATGGTACTGTGTAACAACAACAACAATAATATAATAATAATAATAATAATAATAATAATAATAATAATAATAATAATAATAATAATAATAAAGTTTCATCGCTAAATAAAGAACAGCTTATGCAAGCTCATAGTATGCAATTTTCAAATTGAGTGATTAAGATATCGATTCATAGATTCGTCGATGCATTTGAATGAGTGAGAAGAAGAAGGGGAAAAAAGAGAGATAATGCGAAATGAAGCGAGGATGAAAATGACTTACCATATTACCTGAATGTTTGACAATTTCAACAGCTTTATTAATTAAAGGGGCAAAGTTTGTTGGTCCACCGAGCCGTACCTTGGGGGTTATTTTCTCATATACCTCCAGTACCTCCATAAAACCTCTGCACTCTCCCTGAAAATAAATTCACGATAAACTTATACTTAAGTGGGAAATACAGAGAGTAATTGGCAAAATAATATTTATTATTTTTTCTTTTCTACATTTTCATATGTGAAAAATGTATCCTTATATAAAAATTCCCATCATGCCATGCAACGCTTGATTATGTATGCCCACGAGCAGAAACACAAAATGAGTACTCTGTGAGGTAAAAAAAAATTTAATAGAAACTGCCTTACTTTACAGACATGGAAAATAATCTTTGATGACTACATGCCGTTTGCATCTCTCTAAAGTTATTTCCCCTTACTTCCTTGACAACAACGTTAAACCCTCTGCGATGCGTAAATTCATCGGACTCGCATTGTTTTCAGATATGGTCACAAAGTGTACAAAAGGACACAAATATAATTTAGTCTGACAGATCAGTAACTTCTTAAGGGTCGGTGGTTCTTTCCGGGGTTTTCCCGGGTTCTTCCTCCACTATTTATACTGGCCGCCATGTATAACCTGTCTTGTGCTGAAAAATGGCGTTAAACCCTACAACAACAACAACAACAACAACAACAAAGATCAGGTCAATCCAATCCTACTGCTTTCGTAGGTTACATATATTTATATGATCAGCCCATGAAATCGCGGTGAATTTAAAAAAGGGGTGTGGGTGAGAGTGTTGTGCTGGCTAATGAGTTTAATCTTCGAAATTTCTATTCCGGAGCAAGTTTGGTATATAAAGAAAAGAAAATTCTCTTTTCCTATTCTAATACCGTTTATATATTCTTGTTGTGCCTAAAACGTTACATCTGAACTCCTTAAAATATTACATTCTTGATACCACAAGGGGGGGGGGGGCAGACGGGGAGGAGAGGCCCGGGTGTTTTTTACCCCAGGGCCCGTAAATGCTCAATACGGCCCTGATGATATATATCCGGTATTAACTTAGGAAAATTACATATATATATATATATATATATATATATATATACAAATGATACTATCATTCAGGTTAGAGAATTTTTATTGCGTACTCTACGGAGATTCGAACCCAGGTCCGCGGGTAAACGGCACCCATCGCCTTGCCTGCACACACCAGCCCATATTCCGTCACGACTAAGCACGCATAACCATAAAATGATGCGACTGAATCGGTGTTATATGCACTCGTGTGTAGCAGACAAACTCGCATGATGACCCAGTAATTAATTCTCATTTATCTACAGTCATTACGGATTCTTATGAAAGAAATCAAGGTATATAGGATTAATTATGGTGATAAGTGCAAAGTTGTGACGGAATATGGGCTGGTGTGTGCAGGCAAGGCAATGGGTGCCGTTTACCCGCGGACCTGGGTTCGAATCTCCTTATAGTACCAATTAAAATATCTCTAACCTGTATGATAGTATTATTTGTATTAAAATATTAATTCTGCCTAATATTCTCGAGCATTCTTCTATAGAATCAAGGGATAGCATAGCACTTTCCGTTCTTTTTGGTATATATTTATAATTCTCTCTCTCTCTCTCTCTCTCTCTCTCTCTCTCTCTCTCTCTCTCTCTCTCCTCTGTGTATATATATATATATATATATATACCTCACTCTATATATATATATATATATATATGTATATATATATATATATATGTGTGTGTGTGTGTGTGTGTGTGTGTGTTTAGATAATGAAAGTTTGTGTGCTCAGAATGTCATCTCGCATGTCAATATCTTTTTAATCCATACTCAATTACCAGTTAACGTTAATGTTCATAATTAGAAAGATTTTATTTTAATTTGAATCTAAGTTTACACGTTTGTTTTTGAAAGCATATGATAGTACAAGTATATATATATATATATATATATATATATATATATATATATATATATATATATATATATATATATATATATATATATATATATATATATATATATATATATATATATATATATATATATATAGAGAGGATTGTGGGGGGGAGGGGTGACAGACAGTGAAAGAGAGAAATGTGCCTGTGATTCGTATGTTATGAAACTATGAAACTCTTTGTGCATATCTTCAGATCTTCAACGGCTTTGCATGACTGATCAATTTCATATTTGGCTGTTGCCAGTTTTACATACATTACATACACTATGCATGTTGCTAGGTTGGTACTAAGGACACTTTCGGCACTCGATTCAGCTGTATGATGCGTATGAGGCAATAAAAGTAGATCTGCGTGTCTATGCTAAGAAGCCTTTGGGTAAAGCTTGGTATCGAACCTGCTAGAACTGAATTGCGTTATATATATATATATATATATATATATATATATATATATATATATATATATATATATATATATATATATATATATTATTCTTGTTGTTGTATTTGGCTGTTTGTTATTGCTTTGTTTGTTTATTGTTAGTTGTTTTGTTTGGGGGGGGGGTTATTTTTTTTTTTTTTTTATTTTTGTTTCCTTTTTGTTATTTGAGTTTTGGGAATTTTTGTCTTCATTATCGTTGTTTCCATCAACTCGTCCGACTAATTACCTCGTCTGGCTTAAGTTTGAAGATGCCTTTGTCCTGCGTAATACTGTCTCCAAAGCCAAAGGCAGGTATGGCCCCGTCAGGATCATTATTAAGGGGTTCTAGAACTTCTCCCAAAATGCAGATTACCTGACAGTTGAATAAGAACAAATGTCACATTTGATTGAAAACAGAACATATACTTCATTCAAACATAGTTTATGATATCTTTGTACAGGTATACAATTTGATTTGTTTTAAAGAAATTACATAGTTAACAAGGACCTATCAGAACCTTAAAGTTGAAAATTAATATTAATATTGTCCATCTTACTTACTTTGGAAATTTACACTAATATTTGTTAAAGTTGTAGTTAAATTATATTACAATATATTACTATTTTAAGTGAGTAAGAATTAGAAGTTTCCTGTGTCCATTTAAAAGTTGTATAAGTCGCTCAGATTTGCTACTGGGATATACACGGTAAGACAGGAATTTGAAAGATGCAGTAATAAGCAGCATCGCGTAATATTGAGTATACGGATGACTTTCAAAATGGTCAATACACTCTATGTCAGAGATAAATGAGATCCTACACTTACGGAAATAATAGATTTTGATCCATTCAAGTTTATTCTCATACATGCAGTGGTAATATCCGATCTGATCCTCTATGTCATGGCCTCTGGTGACATAACGGCGTTATTATATGCAATGGTGGTGACACTCTCTGTCATTGTTTCCATTATCCCATTTGACCCTCTATGCCGTGGTCTCTTCGGCCATATAGGCGCTTTGACAAACAATTCTTTTGGACTTGTGTAGAACGTTTCAGGCCTATTTTGGATTTAATTTATAATTTTAATACCTGCACAATTTTCATTTTATAACTTAGAGAATGAAATTATTTGTTACCTATTACAAAACATGTTGGTTGTTTTTGTTACTTAGTTTCAGACCATAGAGTCGTAGCAGTATACAGTTATATTTTGGCTAGAGCTCTTTTATTAACACATCCTTTCGGCCCACGCAACATATCATGATATTTAGATTTTTTGGACTAATGTTACTAGCATAATTATGCAGTTAGCATCAGAAGATAATGCTAGTCTTAATTGTCTATGACTTTTAATACAAAACACGTTGATTTTATCAAAGAGAAGTTTTAAAATCAGTTTTCCTGTCTGTAGTTAATACAATGTCATTTTAGAAGGATTAAAGTAACAAAACATTCTATTGCCCATGTCAAGATCGCTGTTTATGATGCTTTGTACAGCCAAAGGATTTTCTGTTGAGGAAGTTGCAAGGCAAACATGATCAGCAAACAACGCTGCAAGCTAGTTCATATTATTTGCAATATAAAGGCTCTGGTAGCATCCGTTAAGGAGCTTTTAAAAGTTCTTAAACTCGCTCTTTTACCATACCCTGTGACGAACTTTACTGCGAAAAAGGTTTGCTAAACACATCATTCAAATTTAGCAAACTTAATTTGACTGAAGCTTTATAAACATACAAGCAAGCAGTTGGTTCATCTAGTAGCAGATTATCCAACAGATTTACCTATCGCGATATATACATAACGCATCAGTTATATTTAAAATGTGGTGCGTTTACGGGAAACATGACGGACTTGCATCTATGCTGATGTACGTCTAGAATTTATGTAACATAAATACATCTGTATAAAAATATGTTATCATTATTGATTGACGTATAGTTATAATCTATATAAAGATGTGTATAAAATCAGTCAGTACAGAGCCGAAAACATTTCGCCACATATTAGACGTTGTCTTCTAAGTTACGAGTGTTATACGTTGTCCTGCTGACCTCTTGGTATGGGTTCAAACTTCCAAGATCATGCATATTCTTCCCTCCAAATGTATTCTTTCCTTGGCTCCGGTTGCTCATCGTGTAATCGATTCCTATGAATAAATAAAACGAAGTACAAATATAAGCTGCTTATTGCTACGTACACTTGAAATTAGGCAAGTTTGATTTACGCTTGTAATGTAATATATGTATATCTCTTGCTGAAAAGAGTAGCAACACCTAAACTTATTTCTAACAAAACTAGGCCACGTTTTGGAGTACTAGAGGGTGGGTAGTAGGCAAAGTTTATATTGGTATATTCTTGGGAAAGCTAGTATTGGGTAGATAGTAGTCCAATGTTATCTACAATATGGTATAGAGTAGTCCATGGTTAAATATTAGTGGGTAGATAGTAGTCCAATGTTATCTATAACATGGCATAGAGTAGTCCATTGTTAAATATTAGAGGGTAGATAGTAGTCCAATGTTATCTACAATATGGTATAGAGTAGTCCATTGTTAAATATTAGAGGGTAGATAGAAGTCTAATGTTATCTACAATATGGTATAGAGTAGTCCATGGTTAAATATTAGAGGGTAGATAGTAGTCCAATGTTATCTTCAACATGGCATAGAGTAGTCCATTGTTAAATATTAGAGGGTAGATAGTAGTCCAATGTTATCTACAATATGGTATAGAGTAGTCCATGGTTAAATATTAGAGGGTAGATAGTAGTCCAATGTTATCTACAATATGGTATAGAGTAGTCCATTGTTAAATGTTGGAGGGTAGATAGTAGTCCAATGTTATCTACAACATGGTATAGAGTAGTCCATTGTTAAATATTGGAGGGTAGATAGTAGTCCAAGGTTATCTACAATATGGTATAGAGTAGTCCATGGTTAAATATTAGAGGGTAGATAGTAGTCCAATGTTATCTACAACATGGTATAGAGTAGTCCATTGTTAAATATTGGAGGGTAGATAGTAGTCCAGTGTTATCTACAACATGGTATAGATAGTCCATGGTTAAATAATAGATGGTAGATAGTAGTCCAATGTTATCTACAATATGGTATAGAGTAGTCTATTGTTAAATATTGGAGGGTAGATAGTAGTCCAATGTTATCTACAACATGGTATAGATAGTCCATGGTTAAATAATAGATGGTAGATAGTAGTCCAATGTTATCTGCAACATGGTATAGAGTAGTCCATTGTTAAATATTAGAGGGTAGATAGAAGTCCAATGTTATCTACAACATGGTATAGAGTAGTCCATTGTTAAATATTAGAGGGTAGATAGTAGTCCAATGTTATCTGCAACATGGTGTAGAGTAGTCCATAGTTAAATATTAGAGAGTGGAGAGTTGGATAATATTAACTGATACAAGGTACGTAGTCTTGAGATAATAAAAATTTCTCACGCAAAAAATCACACGCAACAAGAATTGCTGATTCTCTGATTTCAATTCTTTACTTAATCATACGTCTAAATTTGACTTTAGTGTGACTTTTAGTGTGACAATTCGACCTTATAATGTTACGTATATGTAATTAAATTGCCTGTGTGTTAGTTTTAAAATTCTTTTTTATTTTATTTTTGTTTCATTACATTTTATTGTAATGATTATTGCAGGGATTCGAAATTCTTTTTCAGTAATTCTGTTTATCTAAGAAGCAAAACGTATTACATTTGCAATATTTTTAGTTTACCTTGGTCCGTAATAGTGTAATCGCTACGCGAAACGATTGGCTATCGCCAAGGTCATTTCGTCTAATCTGGATAAACAATGTTTCATTTTTAAATTTGTTTCAGAGTGATAACAGATAGGGGTTCTTCCTACGTGACAAATCGCATTTTCCTATTGCGTTGTTTCAAGTGTTATTAGATCACGTAGTCTGTCTTGCGAGAACGAGATGATAATTCGGTTGAATATATAACTCTTTCTGAGCGCTCGTCAGTCAGTTCCATTCCTGATACCTACAAGGCCGGATAGGTTATTTTATTGTTGAAACCAGATTGTTTTTGAAGTTCATTTGTGTTTGGAATTTAATAATTTATTCTCTAGAAAACCAAACGAGTGTACTGTTTTATAAATTCTGGGAGAAAGAAATTCAGTGGAAATTTATTCTGGAATTATTCGGAAACATAAACTGTGATTCAATTGAAGAATTGTTGATATTTGTACAAGGACCACATCTGACGTCATCGCCTTCCATTTTGGTACGTCGTCGAGATTCGAACCTGGATTCTAATAGAACTATTTAGTGATAGGACTTGTATTTTTCATTCTTGGGATTAAATTTTGGATTATATTCACATACCGTAAGTCCTTTTTTCCAATTTTTACATTGTTTTCTAGGGAAATAAATTATTTTGTTAAAATATAAAAAGCTTGTTGTCTTCACTCTTTTCTCTTGTTATTATTGTACGAGCCTACACGTAACAATTACATCTCGATGCGAATCTGATAGCTGCTATTAGAGGCAGTGTAAACTATAGGAAACAGGGCGCTGATATTTCAGTTACCTCCGTTGGGTCAAGCAAAAGATAAAACCATTTAATATATTTGCATCATACATTAATTATTGCATTTTAAATTTTAAGCCGAGGTTATCAGCCATTTTGTTTTTTACCAGGTGGACACAAATCACAATTATTTTCCCTCTATAATCGCTATATATGTTATGGCATTATTGAACTGCCCAATGTATCCAAATCCTCATAAATCATATATTAATCCCGGATATATTCAAAGATAAATTCAAGTTGAAGTTCTTGTCTAAGGTTGCAGGACATTTTTAAGGCTGCATTGTAAGGAAAACAACGTACAACAGGCCAGGTCAGGTCACATAATGTTTTTTCCAGGCCATCATCACTGCCTCATTGCTAATTGTGCTTTGTGACCAAATACACTCAGATGGTCATAGTGTTCATATTTTGGGGATAAGTTATTTCCTTTAAATGAATGCTAATGATTCGTAACTATTAGCCACGTATCACGATGAAAAGGAGAGAGGAACGGTTGCTCTAAAAATGTGACTGGGCCTACATTAGTGACTACTGACGTGGAATTCATAATTATGACTTGAGTCTATGTGTGACTTACTTCGAAACAAGATGCTTTGCTTACATAGTAACATATAATTGTAACTAGCTTTCTGTAACAAAATCATGTAAAACCTGCTTTCGATCGCTATTCCAGAAGTTGTTTTCAACATGTCCAAATATTCTTTATCCAATCAAATGTAATGTCGTATTTGTAATTTTCAAAAATAATCATAGATCCTCAATTATTACGCATTTTCATAACCATCCTTGTGATCTTATCCATAGGCTGCAGATATTCATAGTTTTCGATCACTGCTACAAAAGGCATATATTTAAATAGGGGATTGTATACCCGTTCATATTCACTCGCCTGTATTTTCGGATAAAGAGGTGTGATGGGAAAGGACAAGATTACTTCCAGGTTTCTTAGATATGTGACAAATGCCTCGTTTTGGATATTTTGTCTTGCATTTTTGATTAGACAAATTCTATCGATCCATGATATTGGATCTGTCTCATTGTTGTGTGACATTTCAAAGCAGATTGCATTTTAAAAATGTCATATTTCCCCCCTTCATGTAGCGATTTTTTCAATTTAATTTTTTTTTGTATCTAAGTAGAGAGACAGAGACAGAGACAGAGACAGACAGACAGACAGACAAGTAGGAAATGGCATATGTAAGTCCAGAATGATGTTAAGGCTTACCGAAAATCAGCCTGCATGATTCTATGCCCTCTGTTTTAATGCCAGCCCGCACTCCGTCAAGGGAGCTAAATCTGTCTTCATTAGCACTGAATTCTATTTTGTCTCCTGCGCCTTTTACCGTCCTGGGTACGCTGAGCTCATCAATCAGAGTGCTTGAAGCATTGAACTCCTCGTCTTCCATGTTAGGAGCAACTGACGTGTTGCTGTCCCTGAATATAAAAAATGTTCGCATTATGAATTTGCAATAGATGGAAACGCATCATTATATAAGTTGACAATAGCCCCCCCCCCTCTGCCTCCTCTCCCCAACTCACTTCTCCGACCTATAAGTATGCATTACAGTGCCTAAAACTTTATGCACGCTTAGACTTTGCACACGATAGGACAGTATTTTGTTGGTAATAAAGGATTTTGTTCTGGACAGACACATGCATCTTCTCATACCTGGCAAGAAATATTTCAGTTATGTGCAAGTTAAATACTTCTCATTGTTAGAGGCTCGAACCTGTGTGGAGTACTAGCAGTAGTGGTAGTAGTAGTAGAATGTTGGACGCGCATACTCATCGACGTAGGTTGGAATCCTGCTGTGAAGAGCTCTAGTAAGCTGTGGTATTTATTTTCCCTGGGCAAGACACTTATGTCCCATTGCCTCATTACGAAATTATTTGGTATTCCGCTGTGCCGCAATAAACCAACACAAGAAAAATGAAAACGAATGCTGTAATGACGTCAGTACG
>JAECUM010000220.1:0-167332 GCA_016617855.1 Megalonaias nervosa | reverse complement strand
AAACATAAAAGGGCACCACTTACCACTGAGAGACCTTCTAAAGGTGAAAAGACCATCAAGTTCAAATCTGTATCAATAATGTATTGTATCAAAGGCTGTGTATTGTGAATCGTATCAGTATGCAGCTAAAGTGTATTGTTGCACCCCATATAATTAGCAAATACTTGGAAATCAGACATTGGTCTGTGCCATATTAACTTGTCATGCAGGATAGAGACCTAGACTAACACAACCACTCGAATGCAGCACACAGTACACAAATAAGGTTATCTGCACCACATTATTTCATCAGGTTGGTAAAGTGCAATCTGTTAACATTATGTTAGAGGATAATGAGTTAAGAAACTTTCACTAACAGCCAGTAGATGGCATATTTCACAGTTCTGCCATCCAGTAGAAACGAAAGTTGTTCTGCCAATGGGTCCATTATAGATAACACCTTGGAAAATAGACTTGAATCATGGAACAACATACCTCATATTAGGTTGTGAAATTTGCTGGTTGTAAATCACAGTGATAACATCCAGGGTCGCATTGACTTTCTGCAGTAAGCTTTTTTTTTAATACTTTTATTATTTTTGAGTGAATCCATTCATTTGGTATACAGAATTTTCCTGTTACTTTGAAAATTGAGGTCCAGGGCTTTGTTCTTCAAAAACTAGGAGATAAATGCCTTGAAAATCAAGAAGGACCCAAGTTTTAAATTGGCAAATCTGGAAACTCTTGCTGAGATCCTTGATGCACATATATGTACTTTGAAGAAGCCATTGCATTTAGGGTATGACAGTGATCAGTGCTGGTCATACAAAATAAAACTGATGTGTTGCCCCATTGGGAATGGATTTTAAAAGCATTTTTATTAGATATACATGTAAATCCGTTGTTCGGGCCTCTCTCACTGAAGTTATTGGAAAGCTGTAGTTAAGTAGTGAATACAATTTATCAGGCCATCAGTTAACTATTCATTTATCCATTAACAGTTTGATTTCTGCAATTTACAGTGGAATTGTAACCAAATTTGGTATGCAGTTTGATACCAATGAGGCCTCAAAAGAATTGCATTTTCCATCTTATTGTTGTCATTTTGCTGAGTTTTGGACCTTAAATTCCCAGCTTTCTAACTTTGGTTCTGCAGCATAACTTGACTGTTTATTGTTAGATTCCAACTAAATTTGGCATGCAGCTTGATATTGTCAAAACCTTGATTTCCATTGCTCCAGGACATGTTTACAGGAATTATGTGCTTTGATTACATGCCCTGCCAACTTTGATTTCAGCAACATGTCTTTATCAGTTGTTTGGATTTCAACCAGATTTGATGTGCATCTTGATAATGATGATGCCTTGTATGAGTTCAATTTCCAGTATCCATGACTTGATTTAAAGAAGTTATGACCCATGCTTTCAGTCATTCTGACTTTGGTTTCACTTTTTTGTGAGGGTCCCTTTGGGATGTATCCATCGCTTATAGCTAGTGTTCAGATAGTAACCTTGCCAGTGGTAGAAAAACTAGATCATAGAGCTTTAGTTAACACTGCCTGACCTCTGCATACATTGGTTTTGGTAGACTCAAGTATAAAGGAGTTGGAAAAGGAACTGAAAAGCATGTCATTAAAATACAAGGTACAAGGTTGGAAGGGTAAAAATTCATATTCATCTCTTTTGGTAGTGTATTGTATGAAGGGAAGGAGAGACTGATGGCAGGCTGTGAAATCATACACACCACTCCATGGGGAAGTCCAGCCAATGTCAATAACAGCTCTAGTGGCCGAATTTACATCACTTACAGGAGGGCCGCAGAGTGTGCAGCCAGTGATATGCTTGCTGTTGTCGATATATGCATCATTTTGGTAAACAAGGTAGGTTTCTTGCTAATGCAGATATACTGTGGTTTCACTAGTTTTCATGGTTGTTGTTGTTGTTGCCCAAAACCACAATTTAAGGACCCTCATTGCCTTTAATATTACAATGAAGTTTAAAGTATACCATTAACCTTCATTGCCTTTAAAATTACAACAAAGTTTAATGTATACCATTAACCCTCATTGCCTTTAAAATTACAACAAAGTTTAATGTATACCATTAACCTTCATTGCCTTAAATATTACAATGAATTTTAATGTATACCATTAACCCCCCTTGCCTTTAATATTACAATGAAGTTTAATGTATACCATTAACCCCCCTTGCCTTTAATATTACAATGAATTTTAATGTATACCATTAACCCACACTGCCTTTAATAGTTTAATGTATGCCATTAACCCCTTTTCCTTGAATATTACAATGAAGTTTGATGTATACCATTAACCTCCTTTGCCTTTAATATTTGAACACTGGTTGCTTTCTTCATATTGCTCTGACAACTGCAAAGCAGGACAAGAGGTATAGAAATGCCAATTTTGCTGTATTTTTCTGAGTCCATTTATTATGTCACTGCGCTGTCTCTAGCCTAAAATGATAAAAATGACCACTGGTGTACACTAAATTCTAGCCTACATGATATAGTTTAACATACACAGGTAAAGGCAAACCTGTCATAAGCAGCTCCACATGGGAAGTGAAAGAATGTTCTCTCTGATGGACAGTTGCAATATGCAGGTTTGTTTCTTTAATATCTTAGCTTACAAGACTTTAAAGCATTGACTGTTTAAAATAGTTGGTTTAATACTACTGACATTTATACAGGTTGAACTGTATCACCAATGACATTGGAACATTAGTCATTTATTAAAGTTTTGAAGAAAAAATATGTGATTCATATGTATTTTTGCAGAGGTCATCTTGTAGTTTTTACCTATACTGGCCGTAGACCAAAAGAGTTTATAGGCTGGTCCATTGTCCAACATCCATTCTGCTGTTAAAACAGTCTAAAATGAACCTTGTAGTTGGTCAGAAGACATTTATGATATCTAGTTGGTATTGAATGAAAATCTTGCCTATCTAACCTAAATTATGGTTGCTACAATGATCATATTGAAAATCTTGTAATGGATTCTTCAGAATGAGTGGTTATATCAACATGGGGTTTTCATCACAAGTTTGTCCTAATGAAAATGATGCAAATATTTCAGCCACTATGGCTGCCGTAGTGACCAATTTAAAAATCTTATTGCTCAAAATTACAAGAGATGGTTTCAGCATAGTTAAAGAGAAGAAATGGTCTTGTCTTGAACTTTTAGGACAATAAAGTGTCAGTCCCTTTGAATGACTTTAATTTTATGCGATGGCTTGTGTGCATAATAACACAAGCAGGTATGAATTGATTTTTATCAAATCCAGTTCATGGATATATCTGCAGAGTACATTTTATTGTATCAGTTTAAGAACTTGTTTTTCAATATTGATTATGGACTAAACCGAGCTTAATTTTTGAATGTGGGCATTTCATGGCGGCATCTGGGATGAATTCAGTGATATATAATGGTTTCATGATTTGGCAAGACTGACATATATTTGTTATGCACTTAAATGTGTCTTGTGAACATGTTGGTTTGAGCACATAAGAAAATATTTTAAAGAATACATATATCAGAGTGAATTTGGATACTTGGCAGTTAAAAAAGATAAAAGTCAGAAAGAATAACTTCCTACAGATTCTGTTTGGTCATTAGAACATCAATCCCTTGAGAAGACTTATCTTTTGCATTTGCAATGAGAATATTTTTTCTGACTCTTGTCTGTCCCAAATTACCTTTTATTTTTATTCATCTGTAAATTACAATGAACTTAAGTATAATATTTTTCTTCTTTTTCCTTTCAGAATGAAAGTCCACCTCATTCATACTGCCAGATAAATAAAAACCTTAATAAAGGAATGGTAAGATTGGTTTTTCATAAGTGGTAATATTGGTTTTTCATAAAGAATGAAAATGAAGTAATAATTTATGTGAACTTTTTATATTTTATCATGATTAGATCACATTGAGTTGTTAGAATCAGAGAGTCTGTCTCATAATGAGATGTGCATGATTAGATCACATTGAGTTGTTAGCATCAGACAATCTGTCTCATAATGAGATGCATTGCATTGAGTCTTCTGGATTTTCTGATGCTGGCAACAAGACATAATCAGGCAATCATGATTATATTACTAGAACTACGATATTTTTGCTGTATACCTTTCAATTTTCAGATAATTTAATAAAATTCCTGTACGTGACTGAAAAACAAAAGAAATTGTTTAACATTAAAACCTTTAATATGAACTTCATCTTAAATCATAAACCAAATTACATTTTGATCAGATGATATGTGTATGAATGTCATAGTTTCATGAATGAAGCACGTGTAGTTCCATCCTTGTTAGGGAGTATGTTTACACAGAATCAGAGCACATCCATATTTTTTCCTACTTCTAGGAAATAATGGTAAAATTATGGCTTTTTTCTTGTGGAACAAATTTAATAGGTATATAATAAAGCAACATAAATCTTCCTAAGTAACTGATTCATTTAAAATTTTTGCGTGCTGAACATTTGCGATTTACAATAAATTTAAATGGGTGTTTATCCATTGATCAGTCTCAATCATTTCCTGTAACAAATTGTTTGTGGTATACATTATATTCATGTAATTTATGACCCAACATGCATTGCTCTTTGTGAGCTCATACAGAGGTCTAAGCAGCATTTCCTGTTGTGGCTTCTCTTGAAACCCTTGCATGCTGTGTATCACATGCCATAGCCAAGCCCACTGCCTCAAGGTCAAGATCATGGCATGGGTAGTTATGAATTAGTCGCTCTCAGTGTGCATTTAGGTTTAATATTTGAAGAAGTGAAGATGTTGTAAAACTTGAGCCCCTTGTATATCTTAACTTGGCAGTGTCTCATGTATTAACCAATGTACCATGTACTATGTACCTGCCCTCAAGGTGAAGTCAAAGTCTCAGCAAGGGAAATGTATGTCACTGGCCTGTTTCCTTATCCAGGCTGTCACATTTTGACCCCAGCAGATCTTTTGGTGAAACTTTATCCAGGTCTACACCGTATTATACAACAAGCAATTCCCTAGTTCAAAAGTCAAGATCATTGTAGGATCTTTGTAGGAAAAAAGCCATGAGATGGGCATATCATGTACCATTTTCAGTACTCTTTTCAAGTCCTGGCCAAACTTTACTCAGCATTAATCAGTAACAAATATTACTCAGATTTGGAAATTTTACCCAAAATGTTCAAATGCAGACTTTTAATTGGGCACAATATTTCAGATAAAATTTGGAGTTAAATCAATACATTTTTTAGATAGCTGGGCCAAAATTGGTGGTCCTGGAGCAGGGTCTGAAAATTCCAGTGGTCTGAGGACCAGGATCAATTTGTTTTAGCTTATGACTGGTCATATGTTAGCACAAGTAGCCCATCATATCTTATTTGCTCCTATAAATTGAAGAAAATGTTGTTTTTTCATCCTTAAAACATCTGAAGAGTCATAAAAGTGCACTAGTTTAAGTGGAAGTTGCTCAGTAGTGGGAGACTAGGGGTGAAAAATATTATTAAAAATCTGCATATTTAGTATGCAATATGCTGATCACCAGTCTAAGCTTATCTTCATCAGTCAAATGTTTGTCTGTCCTCAACCATAGCTAAAACTAAGCATCCATGGTATCAGCTCACTGTATGTTCTAGATGCTATGATTTCATGTAGGTTTGGATTTACTGGCAGAAGGCCACATAGTCTGCTACAAGACATGCAGCGCCAAAGGGTTTCAGTTGTGCCAGGTTCAAAAGGAAAATAATTATGATAAAAATAAACACATTTGAACTCTTCAGGATCGCTGGAAAAAGACTTGGCCATAAAATGTTTATGATGAAATGCCTTATTCAAAGGCATGTCCAGTTTTATGACTGACTCATTAATAGCACATGAAACAAGCTGAGAGCAGATTATTTGCACCAGAACTGTTATTATGAGCAAATAAAACTTACACCTCAATCATCAATACTCAGTTTGCCTAAGCATTTACAAAACTGAGCAAACAACCAGTTATTCACTGTCAGAGGACCAAAACTAGTTGATTTCTGTCCTGAGACCATTGCACACTGACTGCTTTCTTCTGAGAAAATACAGCACTTAAAACTTGCACTTCGAGACCCAAGGCAAACTTCATCTGAGGTTGAGCAATCTGCCAAGTTGGCCACAAAAATGTCAAAATATCTAAAATGGGGTAGGATAGGTCAGAGGAAACTCAGATTATCTGCCAAGTCAATTGGTACTTTTGTGGTGGACATCTTTGTTTATAAGATCATTTTGTCAGTACATTAGTTTTAATATATTGGTTAAACTATTACACTAACAGAGAAAAACACTATCTTTGATCTACAAATGCAGTAATGCTCACCTTTAACACACAGAATTACAGTTTTTAGTTCTACTGATCACAGACCAGAAGAGTTTATGGAATGGTCTGTTCTTCATCCATCATCAGTCCTTGGTATAGCTCAAGTTTGTTATTG
The DNA here is from genome assembly GCA_016617855.1 of Megalonaias nervosa. Lineage (NCBI taxonomy): Eukaryota > Metazoa > Mollusca > Bivalvia > Unionida > Unionidae > Megalonaias > Megalonaias nervosa. The sequence goes on along the minus strand of JAECUM010000220.1, from coordinate 160,880 downwards.
CTACTCCTCCAGAACTACCTGGAAGATTGGTGTGAAATGTTACATACAAATTCATGCCGAGGTCAGTTTGTCCTAGATGAAACTGGTGCTGTTGGGATACCCAGTGTGGCCATTTTAACAGCTATCGTATTGCTGCTCCTCCTGAATGGATGGTCATATCAAGAGGGCTTTTTACTAAAATACATTTTTTTTAAATGGTGGTGATCTGACATACAATATGACTGCCATCTTCAGAATTTTCTTGTTACTACTCTTCCTGAATGGAATGTCATATTGACTTGGGGTTCTCATCAGAAGACTTAATATGCTATCTAGTTGGTTGCATATAAAAATAATGCCAATCTGACCCTCCAAAAATCCACCGTGGTGGCTATCTTGAAAATCTTGTTTTTGCCACACCTCCCAGTGCTCAAAGAAAAAATGTTTTAGACAAAGGCCCAGGGCTGGTGACTTAAAAAAAATTACAAGGCTGAAATTCCACAAGCCCGGACTCCAATTTCCATATGCCCAAAATGTCCCGTTTTTAATATTATTTGTCACACAATGTCGCAATTGCTACAGTTCAAAATATTAGTAGGAGGTTTGTAATGTAGGTGTTATTAGTGTTCATCACTTCACTCACTTGAGACTGTCCTGTCCTGGTCTTCAAAACTTATGTGCTGGATTCTCTGAGCCAGTCATGGTTGGAACCAAGTTGACGTATGTCAATATGTTGTTTGCAGTATGTGCGAAGATTTAATTGCCTCTCCCCTACCTTTTTTGTTTTTTTTTTGCCGGCATATTTCACAAAGTAAAACTCCGTTGACCAGTTCTGAAATTTATTTTTGTTGGGCTTTGCTGATACTGTTGATAGCTAATTGCTTCCTCAATCGGCTTAAAAAATTAATCACACTTGAACACTATTCTGACAGTTGATATGATCATGCTTTGTGTTTTATATATGCAGTAAAATCTGACTTCAAAGAAATGTTGTCACTGTTCACAAACTTGTAAAAATCCAATAATATGTGTGGCTCTAAACATTTTCATTCAGAGCAATGATACATAATACCTTTTGTTCTCCTACATGCATCTAGCATCTCTTTGATTTACCTGTTGGGTTCTTCCAGGTCCAGAGAGTACCTATGCAAATTAGTACCATGGGCTCACCCACTGCAGTCTTCAAACTCATCTCACTAGCTATTGTCAGCCAATTTAGTAATATGTGAAATGGTATTTTATACCTTATCTCTTTTCCTTTTAATTTACTGCTGTTTAAACTGTCCAAAGGATAGTTTTATGACAGCTCTAGTCATGACTGTTTACTGTTATATATGCTACATGTAACGGCATATACTGAGAGTGGTGTTTTTTTTTTCTTTCTATTTTCGAAGATTACTGAAAATTGTTTTCTTGAAACACAACTGTGTCAGGGGATTTGGACTACAAAATCGTGTTTTTTGCATGACATACTGTGTTACAATTTGATTAAATCAGATTGCACTGTGTAATGGCAGATATGTCAACATCTTGAAAATATATTCCACATTTCATCAGTGCGATCAAAGTTTTCTCTAACATTTGATTATTGTTTTCAGAATACAGGAATGTCCAGTCTGAAGTTAAGGGGCCCCAGGCATCGTGCTATCAGATTTTTTTAGCACAGCCTCCTAGATGGATGGCTGTTTGAAAATGTTATTAATCTGACATCTGATATTGCTACCACAGCAGCCATCTTGAAAATATTGTTATTGCTACTCATCATAAACTCATCAAGATAGATTGTGCACATAGGATTGGAAGTGGTACTAAGCCATGTCTAATAATTGCCAAGTTTGCGAGCTTTAAAGATAAACAAAACATGCAGTCAACTCATAAGAAAAATCAGAAAGATAAAGGCACACACTGGTCAAATCCCCACCCCATAACTACACACACAATGTGAGAAACAATAGGAAGGCATTCGTACAATTCATGATAAAAGCTAGAAATGACAGTCGAATGGCCTGTCTTTTGTTCTATAGACTGGTTATAGATGGAAAATCATTCCTCAACAATATATCAGCTGGTGAATTGAATGCTAATCAAAAACTCTAAAAAAAAGTCTGGCGGAAAAATACAGTAGAATATATGCACGATCTGACCAACCTGGTGTCCGTGCACATGGCAATGTTACTGCAACCCACTTAATGACAGCAGAATGGCCAAGGGCAAGGACAATATTCAGTACTTAGCTAGACCTGAAATGGTACAAAGACCAATACATAAAAAGGAATGCAATCAAGACCCTCACATGCATCATGCAAAAACAAGAATATGCATATATGTTTGGAACATTGACGGTTTGATCAGACATAAATCTGTAGCTAAATTTCAGTTGTTTATCACAAGATTTGACATCTGCACTTTTGTGAAACTTGGGGCAAGTCAGAAAGTCCATTTGATGGTTTTGCAGAGTACTTTATATTTAATAAAATTAGAAAGGAAACAGACATTTGGCAGATACTCAGGTGTGACTATTTGTGAAGTCAAAATTAGTAGAAAAAACTGTTATGAAAAGAATTTACTTGAGAACTTTAGGACACACTAGGTCTCCAACTTAAAGGAGCCCATTTAGATTTAGATAAAGATTTGATTCTTTGAGTTTCATATTTATCATCACAAGGTCTTCGATATATGATTTGATTGACATTGATAAAAATGGGGTCAAATTATGTTAAGAAAGAGTTCTGTCAAAAATATTAACTTCCTATCCTGATGCTTTTATCTTTTTGGCTGGGGACCCGAACAGTGAACATGTAACATTAGTGATATTTTAGAAAATATTACTGCTGATTTTATTTTAGGAGAAAATGCTTATTTGAACCCAGTGAGTTTGATATGGAAAGAAAATTTCATTGATTGATATATGTAAGACATACTCTATGCATATGCTAAATGGTAGAATGCACCAGGATTTAGAGGGAAATTTCACATGTAATCCAAATGAAGGGGCTAGCATAGTTGACTATACGATTGCTTCAGTTGGTATGTTACAGTATTTGTACTCATTGGTAAAACTACCCCTGTGAGACTTTACTATATCGTACAAGTATCTCGAATAGTTTGGCTGTTATAGTATTTCTACCTACCCTGTGGAATTTCTACCCACCCACCCCTTAAACCAACATGATACTTAGATTACACCATTTAGTATTAATTATGTAGCCATGATATTTATAAGTAAAATGCCCCAAAAATTGCAAAATGTTATAAATAGATAATAATAAGAACAATATGTACTATGAAAGTTAATGTACAATTTTTAATATAGCATGATAATATATTCTTGCAGTGTGTTCTCAAGTTTGGTTATTATTTATTCAGGAAAACAATTTTAGAATTACTAGTTTTAATTACTGAGAAGTTATATTATTTGATCTTAAATTGGATAAATTATTTGGGTTGAGCATCTGAGAAGTTCCTAATTACCCTTTGATAAGTTTCTACTTATGTAATTACTTTGTGCATTCTAATCTTAATTCTATTGAATGCTACTTCAAAGAACATGGAAAGGTTTCCTGAGATGTTCGTTGTTATGGGAAGGTCTACCAAAGGTACTGGAATGGTTTCCTAAGCAGTTTGAGAAGTAAAAATACCCCTGATGACAAATTACATTTCAGTTCATTAATTTCTCTGCTTGTAACAAGTATATGAAGTTTTAAAATAGCTGGATCATATAAATATTTGTTGGAATACTATTGTGGAAGAGAAACAGGACCAACAGATCCAGCTTTTCTTGGTTCACCCTCTGATAACAGATATGTACTTTTCAGTCATAAGATATGTACCTAGGGTGTATTGTTCAAGATTTAGGTGGGGGTTACATCTGTTGCCATAATATAATACATGTAGGGTTTATTATTCAAAATTTAGGCTGGGGGTACTTTAATTATAGTCATAATATATGTACCTGGAGTGTATTATTGAAGATTTAGGCTGGGGGTACTTCATAGTCACAATATAAGTATACAAATATTCAATCATGTTATAATAGTATCTTGATACGACTCAGTATTTATATTTTGTTGTATTTTATATATTGTATGTTTTTAAAATAAAATGGATATTAATATTAATCATTCTGAAAAACACAAGGATTCAATTATGTTATAATCTTGATATTTGTATTTTATGTATTTTTAATAAAATTAATAAAATTTTAATCTTATCATCAACCCTAACAAAGACCCTGGGTATAAATCCTATGGTCATCGTAGACATATCCCACCCTACAAGTTTTATCACAATGAACATTGTCACCATGAACCTACAAACATTAACATAATAGCATAACTTTATTTTTCATAACATTACCATATTCTGCACTGAAAATAATGTTAAATTGATTACTAACATCCTCTAATTCTTATAATAAGATTTCCAAATAGAAAATATCAGAAAAGAGACTAAATAATTCAATTAACTAGTAGAAATAGGTTCAGAAATGTGATTTACATGAAAATAAGAATTATAAGTAGAAAAAGAAAATGGATTAATAAAATCAAGGTCAGATGCCTGACAGTATTGGAAGTTGATAAAACAAACACGTGCAAGCAAAGCATGCAGTAATGGCACGACATCATGTCATCATTTGAGTACTTCAGATTGTTACTGTATTGTAGTGACTCAGAAATTAATCACACTGTTTTAATTTAATGATTGAAACTTCTGATGATATTTTTGAAACTCCTATCTCTGAAGCTGAAGTTCTCAAAACTATCTGATCCTAAATCATGAATACCTGGTGGAATGCATGGAATAATAGCCAAAATGATAGAAAAGATGACTCCAAATATGTGTTCTTATTTAGTCAAATTATTTAATGCACTTTTTAACACCGGGCACTTTTCAAAACAATGGGGCAAAAGCATTATTTTCCTGTTGCACAGAAAAGGCTCTTCAGATGACCCTAATAATTACAGGGGTATCTCTCTCACTGATATCTTGAATAAAATTTTTACCAGTATATTAAACCAATGCCTTATTCAATGGTGTGAAGCTAATAAAAAAACATTGAAGAAGCTTAGGTGTGATTCTGCAAATGCTATTCAGCAATAGATTATATTTTTTCTGCTTCAAGTAATGGTTAAGAAATACTTGAGTCAAAAAGAGGTTGATTTCTTTGTCTTTTTGTAGACTTTCTCAAGGCTTTTGACTCTTATTGATCATGCAAAATTACTTAGTCAACATAGATATTAGTGGAAAGCCATTTAAAGTTCAAGACTCGATGTACAAAAATCTGTTCATGTGTGCAGATCAAAGGGCAATATTTAGAATTCTTCACCTGTAATATTGGCATCAGACAAGGCTGCATATTAAGCCCTCTTCTGTTTCAATCTATTTATAAATGATTTCGTATCAGACCTCCCACAAAACTCATAATGCTGTCTTTATTACACAAGAAATATCTGACATTGTGCCCATGTATGCTGATGACATTGCAAACTATGATGATGCAGTCAGTTCTTAACAAAGGGCAAATTAATATTGTGGAGACATTTTGTGAAAACAGTGGGATGGGTGTTAATTTAGATAAAACTAAAATAATTGTATTCAGAAATGGTGGATTTTTAAGGAGTAACTAAAATTGGTATAATTAAGGTAAACATATTTAAACCATATCTGGGTATAAATACATGGTATTAAATGTTGCCCCTAAACTTGTATGGGCAAAGCAAAGCAAGAAGTCGCTATGCACACAGAGTGAGTATTATTCAAAGCAAGTTAGGCAAATTTTCCTCGACAGAAGCTTTCAAAACTATTTGAATCTATGATCACCTTATGAACCAATGCTGCTGAAATTTGGGGCTCTAAATATTCACATAAAATGGAAAAGGTACATGATAGGTTGATTAGAATGGGTGATAAATGATATTCAGGACAATGTTATATTATGCTGAAAGAAATGGAGGAGTCAGGTAAAGTTACATAGTTTTTGAAAGTTAAAGACATACTATTCAGATATGGATTTGGTTATAGTTGGTTCGCACAGGATGTATGAGATTAAAAAGTATTATATGTTGAATTTCAGACAATGTCGTAAAGACAGTTCAATTCAGGATTGGAATTCTGCCATAAATAAATCATACAAGTCATATCACTATAGTAAATTTTAGATACTTTTTCTCTTCATCCTTAAGTTCACTTACCCATCTACAAAATACATCAAGCAGACTCCGTTGTTCCGCTCATAATTTATTGAGGAAGGACGGCAAAATGGCATGTGTTCAGTTACTTTAGTCATTTACAATTTTGATGTGCTTGCAGTTGTCAATTACAATTTCAATTACTCAAGGGGCCCCAAGTGGCGTGGTCTAAAGCGCTCACTGTTACGAATCACTGCCATCTCACCTCTGTCTGTGTGGGTTCGAGTCTCGGACATGGCCAATGTGGGTATGTGAGAAAGCTTGCCAGTAGCTTCTCATGGGTTGGTGGTTCTCTCTGGGGTTTTCCTGGGTTCTTCCTCCATCATTTATACTGGCTGCTATGTATAGCCTATCCTGTGCTGAAAAATGGCATTAAACCCTACAACAACAACAACAACAACAACAACATCAATTACTGAAGTTATGACTGTTCAGTTACAGTTATTTTTGTTAATTGAAAATAGAATTACTTTTTCTCCATAACAAGGCGCAAAGAAAGACAAATAATTTTGGTTTGAGTATTTTATGCATCTGTAATATCAAATATATACATTGTAAGCAGACATAAATATGTTGACTTGAAACTGATTATATTTGACATGATTTAAAGAAATGTTTGATAAGAAGTACAGATATGCAAACCAGTTATATAAAATGCTGATTGCATCTGTGAAACATTTAATTTTCAAAATGCTTATCTGACAGCCTGCATCTTTCTGATCTAAGGATCATGCTAGTGATTGAGAAGAGTTAATCTGCTGGAGCTGATGTGGTGGGGGTCGAGAGATAATGTGTGGCTAACGTCGCCAACTCTTGAAATGTGTCCTTATAGTCTTTCCAGTATATCAATGGGGCACAGTCATCTTCAGTGGAGCCTTCTAAAAAATTAGTCTTATTGCTTATTCTATATTGATTCCTATATTATAAGCCTAATACCAGGCAGTTAAGACAAATATGTATATTTTTTTTCAACTTGTATAATTTGTTTGGAATTAAAAAACACATTTTTCTTTGGTTTTGTATTTGACTTGTAGTTGAGCAATTATGCAAATCTTGACCTTCAATTACAAATACAATTACAGTTACATCATATTGGTGATGATCAATTACAGTTACAAATACAGTATAATTGTAATTAATTACTCAGTTATACCAGTTATGTTGTAATGGAACCCAGATCTGAATTTCATCCCCCCAAAATCAATGTATATGTATGTTGTGTGATAAAAACCAAATAGAAGATGAATATCACTTTGTTTTACAATTCCCTTTTATGTAGATCTTAGAAACAGATTCATGCGAACAATTTTTAGGAAAAAACACTCATGTGAAGAAATCTTCTGTTCGCTGATGAAGTCAAAGAACCATGTCTTAATATCTCAACTTTCACAATACATCTTTTCAGCATTACACGGGAGAGATCAAATGTAGACATAACAAATGTAGACATAACTAAATTATTTTTTTTTTTTTTTTCTATAACTGTGGAAAATTACAACTACTTAGTTATATAATGCTAGTTCTCATCTTCTACATATATTTATTTTTTTCTTCCCTTTGTCAACTGACTGTGTTAAATCTATTTGTAATTTGGTGTTTTACAGTATTGCGGTATTATTGTGTAACTGTTGTATTATGGGCCTATGGCTGACATTACCATTAAACTATTGTTATTGTCGTTCTCGTAAACAGAAAGTCATATCAGGATCAGGTTTTTACTACAAGACTTCCTATAATGGAAAGTTTGGCCTGAATGAAAATGATGGCTGATCGGACCTCCATGATGGTCTTTGTGAAAAGCTTGTTATCACTACTTCTTGATGAGTAGTCTTATCTGTATGGGGTTTTCACCAAAAGACTTGTTGCAATGCCAAGTAGAACCGAAATGAAAGTGGTGCCATTCTGACATCAGATATGGCTACCATGGCAGCCATCTTGAAGATCCTATTATTGCAGCTTCTCTGAAATAGAAAGTCATAATGACATTGGGTTGGATCTAAATAAAAACGGTCCTGCTGTGATGCCCAGCTCGAGAATCTTGTTATTGCTACCATATTTCAAGATGTAAGATGAACTTTTTATAATCTCAAGATCTTTGGATGCTAGGATCCTCTCCAGTTTGGAGCCCCTCTTCAAGGCACAGGTGAAATCAGACCTGCTGTTACTCTCTCTCAGCATTGGTGCATGAGCAGACTCGGAAGTTGTTGCAAGGTCAAGAGGCAGCCAGTTAGCTTTAGGGATGGTATGCCCCCTCTTCTAATGTTTGGTCCCTATTTTCAGCCTCGAGCACCCCCAAATTCGACTTGGGTGCTTCCCAGGTGGAGATTTTGGCCCATTTTCCCATTAAGGTTTTTGAATCTTTAGAACTGAATGCATAGACAATAGTTACTACAGCGTTGCATGCCAGTCGTTTGTTTTTGGCTGCAGAGTTTGTTAGAGACTGTTGCCAGACATTGCAGTCTTGATACCCATGGTGTGTTCTACAGAGCTTTTTCAGCTCCATAGGAAAGCTGCCTTGGAGGCATCAGAGGTTCTGCTGGAGCACAGCAAAGTCATTTGCAGTTTGCCTTCTTCATGCAGAGATGTTCATGTAGTGATGTTATTAAAAGGGTTGATCCCTGTAGTGGTCTCACAAGATTTGAGAGATCAACAACATTTGTCTCTGGTCACATCATTGAACCTAGTTAGACTGGTGAAGAAACACCCCTATTCTGAAAGGTCCACAGCTCTTCATAATGTTTTAAGCACAATAACTAACAAAACTGTCAATCCCAGTTTAAACTTCTATACATGCTTCTTATGATGTAGTGGCTGGAGGGGTCGGGAAGGAAGTGTACACCTGCACCCCCTTAACTTAGAAGTAGTCATCCCAAGGGATTTACACCCTCTCCTGCCAGTCTCCCTCTTGTTGATGTTCTAATAAGTGCCAAATTAAGCATGTCATCTGAGGCTTGGATGGACCTCATGGACAATGCATGGGTCCATTCCACAGTAAGGGAGGGTTACTTGCTTAGCTTCAGGGATCCTCCTGTTTCAAGGACCTGCATTTGGTTCTACCAGACACAACTGGTGGATCTCCAGGATGCGTATCTTCACATCCTTTCTTCACAGCCCACAAGAAATTCCTAGAATTCAGTTAGTTATCTTGAAAATCATGTCATTGCTGTTCCACCTGAATTGAAAGGCATATCGATGTGGAGTTTTAACCAGTTGACTTATTTTATCATGTCTGGTAATGTCTAAATTAAAATGGTTCTGCCAAGACATCCAATATGGCTACAACAATGGCCCTCTTGAAAATCTTGTTACTCAATGGAAGGTCATATCAGCATGAGATTTTCACTAGAAAGACTTCTTATGATGTCTTGTTGGTCCTAAACGAAAATGGTGCTGATCTGACATTCAATATAGCAGCCATCATGAAAATCTTGTTATAACTACTCTTAAAGAAAGGTCATCAGCATGGGGTTTTAACCTTGCTCTGATGTACTTTAAGAGTCTTGGTCAAAGTAAAAAAAAGGATGACATTGCAATTGTAAGAGGTGAAATAAGGTTTCAGACTGGTGTAGTGTTGCTTTTTATTCTTCAGACCTCCAGTTATTAATTGTAGGAGGAATACTCTCAATGGACTGGGACTAGCACCAGGAATTGATGCAGCAGCACAATAACAAGAGGGAAGTATTATTCAAATTAGTTCCACCCCCAAACAAAATAAACTATATTTTGGTCCAAAATGTCCCACATGCTCATGTAGGAAAGCTGTAATTTATATGAAGGGTGATTAAAAACAAATTTTAGATGTGTTAAGCAATGGAACAGTTCAGAGCATTTGGACAAAACTTTCCATCAGGCCATGTTAGAGAAGTATTGTATATTTGGAGATTCAGACAAGTGTTCTTTAAATAAAGGTGTGCTGAAAGACAGGTTACACTGTAGTTTTTCTTTTCATTTCAGGTGGGTTCTGATGTGTACCTTTGCTACAAGAAGGCCATGACCAAAATCGACGTATTGGCTTACCAGCCAGGTAAGTGGAGACTTTTGTTAGATACCCGAGTCCAAGGCAAATGAAATTCATCACTAACCAGTACTGTAAGTACCTAGTTAGTTGTACCCAAAGGTGGAAAGATCATACCATAAACTAAGAAATTTTCACTTTTGCACCTCACTGTTTTTAAAGAAACAAGCCCTCTTTTTAATGTCCAGTGGTAGTTTGAAAGATGGTGCTGTGATGTGAATTTGCAGTTTTGCTGTCATGCATTAATATTAATAATAATAATAATAATAACAATAATAATAATAAAAATAATAATAATAAAGACATAATTAGATGCAAGATACAGCTGATCTACCTTGAGGCCCTCAAAGATATATATACAGATATATAGATATATACAGAGTGCAGTCAGTCACTATCCATCTTACACATACATGCTCACATACATGTATATTATACACATGCATCCACTCACATGTACAAAGATGTTACAGACTAGACTAGTTAACTACACATGTAAATTGTATGCACAATAACAAATGAAACTACTACCAGAGTTCACCAAAGTTAAACACCTGCATAATACACACACACACACACACACACACACGCACATAAAAACACAATAACTGGAAAAGGTGGATAGGCTTTGTATTGATTATTAATCCACCTATGCTGAAAAGCTGATATGATAGAATATTCTTTGATTTCTTTTGAGGATTTTATTCCGTATATTTACCCCAAAATATTGAAGACTGTTTTTAAATAATTATTTCTTTGGTTTTGGAACTAGGAAGTTTTTGACTCTCATTGATGTAATGTTTGGGGTGTTGCTGATTACTCTGCAGTCAGAAGTATTTCTCAAGTAAATGGGGGCAGATTTAACATACATTTGCACATCATTTTGATTTTTTCAAGTTGAAGTTGTTCTTGAAATGTATCCATTGCCTCTATAATGTTTCCAGTTCGACCGTCTAGTATTATTTACAGGGTCATTTTTGCTACCAAAATATTACAAAACTGAAAAATTTAGTACCCAGATTTTTGTTTGGTTTTGACAAGTTTTTGATTAACTGGTTTTTTTTTTACAGATGTGAAAAAAGTCGCTTTCAGTGTCTGCCTTTGTAAGAGTGCGCAAAATTAAGAAAGCTGTTATTTTTTTATTATTATTTTAAATACATGTACATGCAGTTGATGAAGATTTAGCTGAACAGTATATGTTCCTACTGAAAATCACATTCTGTCATGTAAACAAATGAGTTGCTCCACAGAAAATACAGTCCTTGTCACAAGAATATTTGAGGAATGACATAGTTCTTTTATAACTTCACAAAAGTCCATTGGAATTAAGAATGATAATTCAAAATGTTTAAATACTCCGTATAAATCATAATGATCACAGTTCAAGAGCCTGGCTGAAGAAGGCATGGAGCAGTAGCCAAATAATGGTCATCCTAAGCAGTGTGTGAAACTTGCTAAATAATCCTGCAAGCCTACAGGACCAATAACCTGAAAATACTACAGGCCCTGTCCATAACCAACTGGTCCAACATTTCATCATACAAGAAGACAATGTGTAGTCATTGACTCAATGGGAAATTCAGGCAAACATGAATACAAGCCCTTATGCAGGTTATTTAAAATGTATATCAAAGTTATTGAATTCAGCATAACATGGCCATTATTTACTGACAAGGACAATGATACTTACTGTCCAGCTGATCCAGATCCATACATAACTTATGTTGAGGCTGGGCATCATAATTAATTGAACCACTGCTGGTCAGTTTTAATTATAATCTGAATAAGAATTAGAATCCTCACTCACTGAACTATGATTCATGACAATATCAGAACTAGACCTAGCCTCCGAAGATGAGTCTATGGTATGCAGCTTAATTGTACTCTTGAAGTTAGGTCTGCTGTAAGATGATTTTAGCCGTTGGTTGCTTGAACTGGAACTGGAATCGAATGTTTCCACATCAGCAGGATGCAGCTGAACATTTATAATTTGCTCAGCACAGCATTGTGAATTAATCTGCATCTTTGGCTCGGTAAATTTTCACATCAGCATATTGAAATGTAGGTAAATTTACCTAATCAAACATCATCTGCATTATCCAGTTCTCTTTAAGCTGATGTATATTTTTACTTATGTATGTTTGTGATATAATTTGTCTAATGAATAGACCATATTTATTTACCTCTGACATGCAGTCATTCATGGGTTAAGTGAATTCAGTAACTTAGCTACATTATTTATAGGCTTGTGAAAATGCACAGAGCTGAAGTCTCAGATATTCGTGATGCTAGGGTGAACAAACTATAACAGTATAATCATGGTATTGGCATGTATCCTGTTTCCATATTGCAAGTGAATGGAATTTTGTAACCAAACTCTCTTTTTCATTTGATAGTGACATATTCCTTTTGAAGAGGTTTTTTTTTTTTTTTTTTCCTTGTGTTTGGGTTTTAGCGTCTGTTGGCGTCAGGCATCCATGTACCACAACTTTATGGCAAGAGTGGCATGAGTTGTAAGACATCGTATAGTGGCAGAAGAGTATTTATTTGGTGTTATAAGCATCTGTTGAGTTGTAAGACATTGTATAGTGGCAGAAGAGTATTTATTTGGTGTTACAAACATCTGTTGAGTTGTAAGACATCGTATAGTGGCAGAAGAGTATTTATTTGGTGTTACAAGCATCTGTTGAGTTAGGTATCTTTTCGTATCATGCAGATTCATGAGTGCTCATCAGAAAGAATTCACTGTTATTTTTTGAACTTGGTTTTTAATATTTCTTTTATCATCATAAAAAAGATAAAACATGTAGATCAAATATACTGGATGTGCCTAAAAATCCAACTGGCCAGACGAACTGGCTACTCATTTTTTTTATCCAGTCCGCCATGGAATTGGCTGACATTGGATTGCCAGAGTTGAAGTTTTTTAGGAGAAAGTTCATGATTTACAAATAAAATTATCCATTACGCACTTAGCTGACTTTCCTTCATCTAAAGTCAGCAGTGGTTATTGAGATAAGTTAAAGATGACTCATGCACATGCTTTCCAATTAATTTTGAAAGAGTTTCTTGGATAGAAATTAGCCCGACTGCTTCGGTGGCATAAGTGGTTAGCCTCGGATGTGGGAGGTTGCAGATTCGAACCCTGGCCAAGTCATACCAAAGACTTATAAAAATGGCACTGGCAGCTGCATTGCAGGGTGCTCAGCATTAAGAGGTTAGCATTAGGACTGGTCGGCCTGGTGTCGGGATTATGTGACTGGGTGGGACATGATGCCACATGTCTGTGGCATTATGCCCCAGTGCTGGACATCACTATTAACTGCCACACTGCAGATATCATAGTGATATGACTGGATATTTGTTAAAGTTAAACATCTAAATCACACACACATACACACACAGACACAGACACAGACACACAAAATTAGCAGAAATTTAAGTTGATTTTTGACCTAGTCTTGTGGAGTGGCATTACCTTTGCAGTTTTTCATAATTGTGGAAATGTACCAGTCTTCTGACTGTGATTACATATGAATACATTTGTCTCTGCAGTAGCAGGTGATGTTGCTTTCAAAACCCTTGGGTCTGTCATATCAGGTCCTACTGATTTATTAATGCCTGTGTTTTGCACATAAAAGTTAAAACTTATTCTATGAATTTCAGATCTATCATCTGTTAATAACCTTTCAGCACAAAATCATGTGAGATGTCAATGATCTGATCAAAGTTTAGGTTCTTCAAGTTTAGAGACCACATTCACTGAAATGTCTGCCATTTGTAAAGGGTCTTAGGCACATATACCATTGAATGTTTAAAGACAGAATATTAGTCTTGTTCTTGGATTTTCCCACTTCTGATTCATTAAATATTGTCCAAATAGTGTTAGGGTTCTTCTTTTCATTTATCACTTTTTGATAATGTATATTTTGCCTTCTGATAATTTGTGTTACTTTATTTCTCCACATTATATACTCTTCACTACTTGCAGCTTTCAGTTTCTCATGTCAAAATAGCATCCAACATATGTGGAATAATTCATTGTGGTTAATGATCATGTTTTATTCTGTACATTTTTAATTGTGCTTGCTGACATCTACAGCCCTGCTCCCTGATGTAGCTTGGGCATAATTATTAACCTGAGGCATAGTGGTGTGTGTGTGTTTTCTGTGTACACCAGATAATGTAATGGTTTGGGTGTGTCTGGTCTTGGTAGAATTCCTGGAAGTCTCAATTGCTGATTTTATCTTCAACAAATTTATTCAGTTGTTTTTGCAGCGTATCAACTTGACATTAATGTCCATGACTAGAACACTTGACGAATTTACCTTGTTGCTTTAGATAGAATTCATATAATTTACCTACAACACCTTCAGTGCACTGCCATACAGTTTTCAGACACACAGAACAACATTGAAGTATACAAATGGCATGGTTACCACACTGTCCTGATTGTGTGGGCAGTCCTGGAATCCAACTGGAATTTGAATTTAATGAAAATTTCCCGGAAACCTCTTTGTAAATCACTTTTTTTAATATAAAATGTTGTGGAATTTGATGTTAAAAAGCTAAACTAAAAATTTTGATTGAGAAAATACTTTATTTATCCACTACAACTTTGCAGTGAACAATTTTGCAATGATCATCATATTTCATCCATAGCTATGGTTGAGTCTGGTAACTAAGAGATTTTTGCACATGTGCCTTCAACTGCGGTATTGTGTGTTTAATCAAAGTATCAGACTTTAAAAATGACTGCTGAAATTTGTCATTTTCTCCATAAAAACTCCTGGAAAACTGGAAAATAAAATTTTGGTGCAGGAACCCTTAATCTAGGTGATGCTGACACTAAACTATGGCTTACACTCTATGAACTATGTTGATATCAAAATGTATAAAGATCATGTAAGGATAAAACAGAAACCAGATTTATTAGCTTTAAAAAAAATAAGACCTGTTTTGTTGTCTTAAGGTTCTCAGCATCAGGAAAATTTAAAATTTATCGGTTATGAAGATAATTGTCCTATTGCTTGGTCTTATAAATACCTTAACCAAAGGTTATTGAGACCCATTGGTCAGTAATATCCCAAGTCAGTGATATCCTTACTAGTGCTTACAAAGTGGACTGGTCAACACAGGGCAGGCATAGAATGAACTGTTCACACTACTTTTGTTTTTATCTCTACTGGTCATAGACTTGGAGAGCTTACTTGTTGGCCTTTTGTCAGACTTCTATCCATTTGTTAGCATGAGTTCTTTATGTTATTGCTACACCTTACTAGATGGAGGATTGTCATGAAACTGCATGCACGCACGTGTGCACTTGTGCACACCCAGACACACACACACACACTTGTTGCTATAGCAGACATCTTGAAAATCTTGATATCACTACTCCTCCTGAATGGATGGTTATAACGAAATGGGGTTTCACTAAAAGACTTCTTATGATGTAAAATTGGTTATAAATGAAAATGGTTACATTCTGACATCAGTATGGTCACCATAGCAGCCTTTCTGAAGATCTTGTAATGATACTCCTCCTAAATGGAAAGTCATATCGGTATGGGGTTTTCACCAGAAGACAGATTATGATATCTGGTTGGTTCTGAATGAACCACTCTTACTTTTATGTGGCTGCCACAGTGGCTAATTTGCAAATTCTATTGCTAATGGATATCAGGGATGGTTTCAACACTCTGTAATTAAAAATAAGTCGTGGTATGACCTTAAATTCCTTGAAATTCTTTATTTTTTTTATAGTAGAGCACAAGTTCTTAATGGAACTTTTGCTTGAGAGAGAGATTGCTTTTCCTGCTGGCATTTTTCTGATAGATTGTACATGCATTTGTATTTTAACATTTCTCATTTCAGCAATTCTAGGCCGATACCCTATTGATGACTATGAAGACTTCCCACTACCAACCAATGTTCCCATGTTCTGTCTGCCTATGGGTGCCACTATTGAGTGCTGGTCAGCCAAAGCCCAGCATCCCCTCCCTGTCTTCTCTACATTCATCCTGACTGGGGCCCATGGAGAAAAGGTATATTACAAAATTAAATTATTTACTAATACACTTTCAACTGTTTTAAAAAGTTAGGTCAGTTGCACAGCAAGTTTTAACAGCTTGATCACTTGTGATTCATTAGGTTTTGATATGATTTTGGTATTGCTACTCCTCAACATGAGGTTTTTATTAAATGACTACTTAGTTGGTCCTAAATGAAACTGATGCTAATCTGACAGCCAGTATGGCCACAATGGCAGCCATCTTGAAAATAATGTTATTTATTCTCCTGTACAGTTAATCTTATCGACTTGGGGTTTTAATTAGAAGATGTACAAGGTCAAGTTGTTCCTAAATGAAAATGGTGCCACTTGAATATCAGAAATAAGCCCATCACAGCTGCCATATTGAAAGTCTTGTTAATGCTACCCATCCTGAATGGATGTCATATCAACATGTATTTTCACCAGAAGACTTAAGAAGTCTAGTTGATCCTGAATGAAAATAGTGCAGTTCAGGTGTCTAACATGGCCATCACAGTGGCCATATTGAAAAGCTTATTATTGCTACTCCTCCTGAATGGACGGTCATATCAACATTGGGTTTTCACTAAAAAACTTATGTTGTCTAGTTGGTCCTAAATGAAAGTGGAATGATGTGCTGCCCAACCATGGGAGCCATCTTGAAAATCTTGCTATCGGTACTCCTGATGGAAAACTTTGGTCCTAAACAAAGATGTTCTCCCTAAAATATCCAATACGATGGCCATATTGAAAATCTTTAAGTAGCTCCTCTTGAATGGAAATGGACATATTGATATGGGGTTATGACTTAAAAACTTATGTGGATGGTCCTATAGAAAATTGGAACAGATCTGATGATCAACTCGACCATTAGGTGGCCAATTGAAAATCTTTGCACTTCTCCTACACATACGGTGATATTGACAAAAAGTTTTCACTAAATGACTTTTTGTGATGTTTAGCTGTCAGTATTGTGTCCTAGAGCAAGGCAATTTACTCCAGTTGACTTGTCACTAAATAACCCATTTAATATGCTTTGCTGTGAAATTCCAAATCAAACCTAAATGAAAATGGTGCCAATCTTCATTCTAAATTTTCCCCATGGTGGTCATTTTGAAATATTGTTATTGCTATTCCTCCTGAACAGATTGTCCTATCTAATAAATTTTTTAGTTAATTTGAAAATAAGTTTTTGAATGTCATTTTCAAGTCAAAATAATGTTAAAAACAAAATGTGTCAGCAATGATTCCGCTTGTTATCATATTTTGTATGATGTGAACATGGAATAAAGTAATAGGATTTGATCTGTTCAACTGCTTTTACTGCAGACATCAGCATCACTAAGAAATTAAAAGAAAGATAAAATTATGTCACTAATAACATCGTGCTTTGTCAGTAACTTAACAAAAATATATAGGACATGGATTTTGAAGTGTTTCTATTCTTCAGCCAATTTCAAGTTATGTGTCTGATTCATTCCAGACTTGTAGACATATTGACAATATTTCTCGTAGGCCTAAGACACTTGTAACATTGCAGACAGACCTAGAGTTTTTGTTCACCATTCTCATATTTAACAGAATGACCAAAATACTTCTAAACAGATGACCAGCCAGTGGTCAATGTTTCTAATTCATCCTTTTCAGACTGCTTTATATAATTAGATGCAGGTCGCCATTTAGTCACTATTTAATATCTACAATTACCCGGAAATAGAAAGAAAACAAAAGAAAAAAGATAAGCTTAAAAAAAACACTAGTTGCTGAAGTGGTTAAAAGAATTTTATAACCAGTATGAGCCCAAATTAAATACCCGTGAAGATCAATTCCTAACACCGTGTTTTCAACCAAGTGCTTAACATCAAATGTAATTGAGGCAGGTAAGCAACTCGCGTCAAATTGTAATTGAAACATATCTGCATCATCTTTTGCTGAAACCATTATCTATAATGTTGCACAGTCAATATGATCATATTATGTGGGTAACCAACTGCCACTTGCTCAGTGCATATGATATGTAGTGGAGGAAAGCAAGCTAAGATAAAATGTGTAAGAGTTCAGGCCTGATTATTCATGGTTTTGAGAAACTGGACTTGTGTAATTTTGCAATTTATGGCTTATTTGTGTAATTTTGCAATTTATGGCTTTTTTGTGTAATTTTGTAATTTATGGCTTATTTGTGTAATTTTGCAATTTATGACTATTTTGTGTAATTTTGCAATTTAAGGGTTATTTGTGTAATTTTGCAGTTTAAGGATTATTTGTGTAATTTTGCAGTTTAAGGATTATTTTGTAACTTTGCAATTTACGGATTATTCTGTAATTTTGCAATTTTAGGATTATTTTTTAACTTTATAATTTAAGGATTATTTTGTAATTTTTGCAATTTATGGCATATTTGTGTAATTTGTAATTTATGGGTTTTTTGTGTAAGTTTGCAATTTAAGGTTGTTTGTGTAATTTTGCAATTTAAGGGTTATTTGTTTAATTTTGCATGCAATTTATGGCTTATTTGTGTAATTTTGCAGTTTATGGCTTATTTGTGTAATTTTGCAATTTTTGGCTTATTTGTGTAATTTTGCAGTGAAAGGATTCTTTTGTAACTTTGCAATTTAAGGATTATTTTGTAATTTTGCAATTTATGGTTTATTTGTGTAATTTTGCAATTTAAGGGTTATTTGTATAATTTTGCAATTTAAGGGTTATTTGTGTAATTTTGCGTGCAATTTATGGCTTATTTGTGTAATTTTGCAATTTATGGCTTATTTGTGTAATTTTGCAATTATGTCTTGTTTTGTAATTTTGCAATGGAAGGATTATTTGTAATTTTGCAATTTAAGGGCTATTTTGAAATTTTGCAATGTAAGGATTATTTTGTAATTTTGCAAATTAAGGGTTATATTGTAATTTTGCAATTTAAGGAGTATTTATGTAATTTTTCAGTTTATGGATTATTTGTGTGACAGACATTTGTGTGTACCGAAAGACTTGATAACCACAATTTTCTTTCTCAGTGGTTTTGTCCAAAAATAAGTAAAGTGTTAGCTTTAGTACTGTTCTGTATTTAATGTATATGCATGGTGTTTAATCAGCACATGTGCTTCAAGCAATAATTATAGGTTAGTGCATTTGTATGGGAAAATATGAACAAGTTTTTCGGATGGTTATACTGCAAGACCTTGGGAGTGCAGTATATCCATCCGACAAAACGAGTTCATATTTTCCCATACAAATGCAGTAACCTTTCTATTATATGCTCATTTTCTTATTCTTCCCAATGCTTAAATATATAAACAAAAATACACCACAATAAACAAAGTAACCGAATGTATGCCATTTTCCAAACTAAATATACAAGCGTAGCCGCATCATTACACAACATTATTAATGCGCACATAACTCCGCCCAGACAAATTTGAAGTTGGTCGCGCGCTAGACGTAAGTTTCGAAAGAAAATGGATTTTGGTCTACTTAAAATTGAAATTTGGAGTAATATTGTTAATGAATACGCATTGCAACAACTTTTCCATTTGATCTGGAATGAATACGTTTTTGGTATTTTTGTCGATTCGACGCAATTTTGTGATTATGGTCTGGATTTATCTACATGAAGTAACTTACATCAGATTCCAGCAGCGTCTGCCAATTTAATCGTATTGAAATGTGTTGACATTGGCATGCGTGTTTCTGTTCTGTTATTGAATGATTCAGATCATAATGTGGGAAAATTATGAAGCCTTTCAGTTGCAATTATCGAAAGGACACTGTGGAATTTAATGTTTATTTCATTTTGAGTGAAGTAAGGAGGTTGTAACTGCACTTGGAATATACACGAAATTACAGTACAATTTCGAAATGTGTAATCAACCTTGAGAACCCATGACATGGCTCATGTAATTCGGATTTGCAGAACTACAAAAGTATATTTTGAGGAAATTCAGGATGTAAAATTGTAAGTATATTTTTGCCATTTTTATTACCAGTTAAAGAAGACAGTTTATGTCTTATAACTTGCATGTTATTGTGAGGACCCTGTCTGGCGTCTATAGCTAGCCTACATCTGAAACATTGTATCAAAAAAGTTAACGCGGAATGTGCCAAAGCTGCTGCTATGTGGCAGTCTATGAAACATTTGCTGGTATGTGGCAGTCCATGAAATATCTGCTTTAGTTCATTCATAAAAAAAAATTGTTTACGTTAGAAAATAGAATTGTTTGTTTACAATAGAAAGTAGTTCCTTTATTCACGTGCATTAAGTATGAATTGAGCGCGAGGAGTGCAGTATCGCATAATATTGCCCGATTCTGACAATGTAAAGTTAACGGAGAAAAAAATGAGCATATAATAATTTAAGTTTATTGCAGAATAGTTGTCTTTTTCAGGAAGATTCAAATTTGAACAGGAACATTTCTACCAGTAATTAGAAGTATGCATGTTTGCATTTATTTATGCTTTATATAGATTATTCATTCAGATGGATTATGACAGTGTTTAAATCTTAAATTACAGAGAATTGCAGAGGAAAAAGTATTTTTTGTTATTACTGTATTTGTAGTATTTTCAGGAACAGTTTCACTTGAATGAAGGATCGATGTAAAAATAAGATTCTCTAATTTTCATACATCTTTGCATTATTCTTTCTTTCATTTACAGTAGTACTAGTAATTAAATACATTATCTTTTCTCTCTGATCTGTTAACATATAGATGTAAGGCAGTGAGTGGAAAATACAGCTACTGGACACATAGATACATAGTGCAATTGAACAAAAGTAGTATGCTTTATACTTCTTTTCAGAATGGGTTTATAATAAAGCAAGCTCATTGAAAAGATAATATTTAATTACAATAAATAAGTTCAATTATCAAACAGCTGAAATTTGTGGATTTTTTTCCCCAAAGGAATGTATCTTTTAGGAAATAAGGAAGGGTATGAAAGACCCTTTCTGCATCACATGTGGTTCATTTTTTATTGGGTCTATTAAATTCATGGTTCAGAACAACCATGAAATTCATGAAAATTGGTATCCCATGGCCATTAGTGAAACCATAGTAATCATTTTCACAAAAACCCTATAGCACTAACAATATGTAACCATTTCTGAATGAAAAAGGTAGTGATCAATCCTTGAATACTTGCCATCTCAAAAATATTATTGCTAGTCCTTTTGTACAAATGGTGGCATCGACATCGCTAAACACTTCTTGAACTATGTTATTACTTCTGAATGAAAAAGGTTCAGATTTGACCACAAGTATATCTGCACTTTCATGAAGGAGTTTGAAAACCATACACATTTGACCTTGGGATCAAGTTGAGGCTATTTCTTGCATTCTTGTACTTCAATACACTGTACATATATACATTTTACCAGACTTTATATTTGGTTGCATTCCAATAAACAAGTTGACAGTTGTAGACTCGCATTGATTTTCAGGTCAGTGCTGTCAACTCAGGTTGTTAGATATCATGGCTTGTAAGCATGATAACATTGTCTGCCCATAATCTGACTGTAACATTTTTGTTACCAGAGCAGAGCTGACAAATCATTCAGATATTTCCTCCAAACTATGTACATCAGACAAGTTGTGCATAGGTACCTTTTGATTCTTAGAATATTCTACATTCATTATTTTTTGTTACCATGAAAATTAAATGTAGCATAATTAGTATATAATTTGAAGTTACATGGCCATGGGGTACTAGCATAGGTAGTCCAAAAATTGAGAGTGCTATACCATAAGATATTTTCAATAGAAGTCACTACATACACTGTGTGACTTTTGTGTTCTCTCTTGGATTCTGTGATGGAGGAAGACTTTTCCACTAGTATTTTTTTTAAAAAAACATGGGAATTGTCGATTTTTAAGGGCAGCAGTTGTCACAAGATTGGCAGAACAGTAATATCTTATCTAACTTGTGCAATAATAACTTTCACAAACAGAAACATTCCAAATTGGTGATGTTAACCAGCAAAAAAGGATACAAAATAATTCTAATAGGAATGCATACTTTCAATGGCAATATGTTCTTTAGCAGCCAATAAACTGATTGAAATGCAGTTGCTAGCAATGGCAGCAGCACTTTAAAATTGTGCCCTAACATGCTTGGACTCCCTGTGTTTTTAAGAAATTGAATGTCTCTCCTGATTTGCTATACTAAAATTTATGCAACCTTTGCAGATGATGAAATCTTTTCAAGCTTTTTTGCATATGGAACTTTTAATATCCATTTCCTTGCTAACAGCATAGAGTGATGGCCAATCTTTAAACTATCTGTTGTGAAATTTACTTATTTTAGACCACATTGATGTTGGTGGGCCCACAATATCTTAATCACTATCTTCAGTATAACTAAATTTTGGCTATGAAGACATTAACCCCTGGAGATTTTTGTCGTTTTCGCCTGAAATGCGAGTAGGAAACACATTTTGGGGGCTATTTCTGAATGCATCCTAATACATCGACCTCCAAGAGATTTTTCAGTTAACCTAATGCCTAGTTGTGTTAGAAACATCGTTTTTTTTCATTGGCTATTTCGCCCGTGCATGAGCAGAAGGAGGGTAAAAGTTGGAGTTCTTTCTGTTTTGTTTTTTTTTTGCTTAAGGGACCCATCATTTTCGTATTGAGACCACTCTTTATTCCAAATGCCCATCTTATCCTACTTTTTGCAAAGGTTTGCCTGTCTGTGTGCAGTTCAGACCGGTCTGCCTTAGATCTGAGGCCAAAAAGTCTAAAATCCTGACACAAAATCAGATTCCGACCTCGAGCGAATTTTGGGTGGAAAAAACTCAGGTCGAAAAAGTTGTTTTTCACTCTGTATTTTGTAGTGCAACTAGAACATCCAGATTATTTGGTATCATTGTAAAGCTACATCTGTCTACCTTTCTGTAATACCACCCACTTTAGTGTATCTTACATGACCTTGACGCTACAGAACTCGGAAGTGGGCTACTACCTCCTGCTGTGTAAATGTGGCGCCAAGGGTTAATGTGTTAATAGGCCTAAAAATTCAATGATTTTATAGTACATGATGCTATTTGGAAAACTTCTGCCTTTTGTTTTATTTTAATTGCATTTTGGTATTGCTGAACAAAGTAAGCATTGCATCTGATTGATTTATTGTGAAGCCCAATTTAAGAAAGCCTTGATTGTAGCACTTGCTCATTCAGACGATCTTATGAACCCTAAATAATAATAAATGTTCCAGATTTGATGATATTGTTAGTATACAAAATGAGTTATCTCTCTGTGTGCTTGTCATACACTAGGTTATTTTGAGGATGGTGGGATGGATTCATTTATTTTGGAGTGGATTCATATAATTGCACATTCAGAAGAAAATAATGTGATGTCATGATGGCTCTTGTTTGCTAAGATCTTCTCATCTTTCAGTAAGAGTGACCATGAATCCTATTGTTTAATTTATCGCTCACCTGGCCATAAAGCCAAGCATATTTGCAACATGGTCCTTCATCTGTTGTCCATTCACAAATGCTATTTACAGCTTCTAAAAGAAAAGAGCCAATCAACAGAATTTGATCAAATTTGAAATTATTTTGACATGGAACGGCTTTAATTTTTGTACATATGATTCTGATGGGATCAGATATGTCAGCCATTACTAAAATTAGAGGAAGTTGCAGTGGCTCAGTGGTTGTGTTGCTGTGCTGTAAAGCACCAACCAAACTAAAATTAGGAAAACCTTAAAACAACTTCCTGTCAATCACCATTTTACAGGGTTAGGGTTATGGCTTCCATTAAATGTCTTCGCAGAGATACTCAGCAGAAATTGACCAAATTTGACAGGAAGCATTCTGGTTATAAGGGTATTAAAATTTATGCAAATGATGCCAGTTCACTGTGAAATATGGTTACTCTTACTAAAATTGGACAGTCCTTTAAACAACTTATTTTCAAAAACTACTTGACAAAATCTGATCAGATGGTTTAGAAAGCAATAAGATGTGATGAATTTTTAAGGTTATACAAATGATGCCAATCCCAATCTGCCATCAAATATGGCTACTGTTAATATATATGGAACAAAACTTTTAACAATTTCTAAAACACCCTATGAACTGTTTCTAAGTTACGAGTTATATCCAAGTTCCCATGTGCTGGGATAAATCCCATTGACAATGGTGGTTGTTTGACAGGCAGATCTCAATGGTTTTAAAATTATACCTCCAGGGGCAGCTGCCCGAGGACAGTAGTGGTGAGGGTAATGATGGAATCAGGATCTATGTTGACTGCACTGATTAACTCCCCTTTTAATGCCATGTAAGTGTAGTATTTGAAGGGTGCAAGTATGACCAGTTTCTAAGTTAATGATTAGGCTGTCTTCATGGGCTTGGACAAATGCAGGGAGATGATAATAAAAAAAAGATCTTTATGGTGTATGAATAACTGGGTACCATGAAAATTTTGTACCATGTTATACCACAGTATTTCTGAATGAACTGCAATACATAACATGATATACCACAGTTATATTAAGGACCAACAATTTAGTGTTCAAAGGCAGGGACCTGACACTTTTTTGTTTAATTTCCATCTGTCAATAGCTGGAAAAATATCTTACCTGGATTTATAGTAAAAAACCACCATATTATATTATACTATTTGGAAAAATTTGAATTATCTTGATATAAAAGAAAATATTTCAGCTGCAAGAAAATTACAGCCCCTCCCTCTCAAAAAAATTAAATGGCCAGAATTTTATTGTAGATGAATTTTCTATGTGTATGTTAATTGTTGTACAAGTTGTAATAAAAAGCTGTAACTAAAATTTGATGAATAAGCTTATACTATAGCTGATTCTGTGAAAGACATTGTGCTGATATTAGAAAGCCTATTGATACTGAAGGCTGCAATTTTCTTGCTACACTATCACAGGGCAAAATGTTTCGGTGATGGCCAGTAAACATTAAACACACTTTCTTAACAAACGAGAAAATATTTGTTGGACTTGTGAAATTATGTAAAGCTCAGATGCAAGTGTGCTTCTAAAAATGTGTTCTTCTTAAATTCCTAGAACGATTTGCAATCTTGCAAAGAATTAACACATTAACATATGCTAGTAAATAATTAAAATACGATGGTTTTTTGTTTAGTTTTTTTTAACCCAAATTTTTTCGAAAGTAGGATCTGGCCCAAACATATTTCACAATATTCCTTTTGGCCTTAGCTTTGGCATATGTGACACATGTCAAACATGTGATTAAAGAATCATAAATATAATTATATTTTTAATATTCACCATTAATTTGTGATATACAACTGTTTTGTAAAAAATTAATTTTTTGAACTATTTTGTCATGAATAATGAAAACTTGTTATTGTCATTAAAATCATAAAAAGATTCCTCATGAACTTCCATACATTCCTTACTGATAGAAACTACTGACATACCCTTACTGTGAAAAAGTAGTGGGTATATACCACTGAAAAAAAAATACTGTGGTAAACAGCATTCTGGTAATACTGTGCACATCTAATAGACAATGTAACAACTATGACCAGCTTTTCCTCCCCTTCAGTATATGTATTTATTTGCATGGACAAGTCAAGATATGTCAGTTATCAGTTGAGCAATATCCTTCCCACTTGGGCCTCCTGTTTTGTATTTGCAAGATTTCAAAAGCAAAATAATACGTAGCTAATATTTTCTAAAGGAGAGTGAGTTAAATATTAAGATCTTGACCTTTGTTTGAGTCAGGGACTTTATGTTTACCATGTTCTTTATTAAAATTTTAGTAACAGAATCTTCTAGAATGGAAGTTTCCATTAGGTAATAGTTCTTTTTTTAATTTTTTTTTAATAGAAATTCATAATTGTGACCTAGGTCATATAGAGGGTTTTATCAATTTTACTGGAAAAATTGTTCTTGCTTTAATATCTTTAGGCAGAGTCAGTCTTATTGCTGTGTTCAGTATTTGATTTGGGCTAGAATTTTTTTATTCAAATTATTATTCTCATGAATTAAAAAGTGCTCATCAGTATTCTTCAACAGAGACATTAACTTGGAATTATGGTGAATTCAAACAAGGATATCATGCATTGTATTTAAGACTGTTAGCACATCATCACACATCTGGTTACTGGCATTTTAGTACATTCAAGACTTCACACACATCAATACCTTCGGCGGTGGATCTGATATTGAATGCTGTTGGAATTTAATTAGAACTTT
Source organism: Megalonaias nervosa (assembly GCA_016617855.1). NCBI lineage: Eukaryota > Metazoa > Mollusca > Bivalvia > Unionida > Unionidae > Megalonaias > Megalonaias nervosa. The sequence continues at coordinate 134,473 of JAECUM010000220.1, read as the reverse complement.
ATTCATTAGAACCTGGTGATTGATAAACCTTTCTGGACTGTTTGGAATTTATTTTATAATACTTTAATTCCTTAAATTTTCACTTTTATATTCTAGGGAAATAAGTTATTTGTTGAATTTTACAAAGCTTGTTGGTTTTCACTCATTTCTGTTACTTAGTTTAAGCTGCATGAGTTCGAGTCTCAGGCTCAGCTAACGTGGGCACGTGAGAAAGCCTACCAGTAGCTTCTCGTGGGTCAGTGGTTCTTCCCGGGATTTTCCAGGGTTCTTCCTCCACCAATTTTACTGGCCGCCATGTATAGCCTATCTTGTGCTGAAAAAATGGCATTAAACCCTACAGCAACAACAACAACAACTTTGTTTAAGACCATGGAGTCATAATAATGTAAAACCTAAGATATGCTGTTTATGTTGCACATTTACCTGTTGTGAAACATTCACCTGTTGTGAAATATTTACCTGTTGTGAAGTCACAGTATGATGCATGTAACTATTATGGCATCATTACTCAATGCCTCATTAGTCAGCATATCTTAAATATGAGATGGGTTACTGTAACATCATATCACTTACATCTATTGCATGTAAATTGTAGGTATATGGTGCTGCAGTCACATTTTACGAGGAATTCCCTGAGGAGAAGTTGAATGATCTTCAGATGAGACACCTAGGCCTGAAAAACAAGCATATCCGAGAGCAGTATCGCATTCTCAAGACCGTCCATGCCAATAAGAGCATCTGTCTGCTTTCACACTGCCCTTTCTTCGATGCATTCAGAAAGGTTTTGTCCTATCTGTACAAAATCTCCATCACAGGACCACATACTGTGCCACTAGAGAGGTTAGTAGCACCATTGGACAAAGTTACTCTTGGGGTCAAAATATCAAAGTTTAGGGTCACTGTAACAGAAATAAGAGAAAGGGTTTCCAAATAATATTAATTCTGCATCATAAACTTTTACTAAGCTTTGTGGATGGCGTGAACTTGAGGTAAGGGAGAGCCAATTTTGAATTTAGGATCAAGAGGTAAAAGGTCAAATCCACAGTGACTGAAAGAACAAAAATGATTTCTTACAAATATTTACTTATCAGTCATGTACCTTCACCCAAGTTTGTGGACAACTTACTCATTGTGTAATAAGAAGCATTGTGAATTTGGGTTCAAAGGTCAGGTCACTGGGTGAAAGAAGAAAAGTAGTTTTTGCATAATAACTTTAGTTATAGACCATGTACAATGACTAAAGTTTATGTAGGGCTTGCAGTTCAAATATGGAAGAGGCCTGTTGATTTGGGGGTCTAAAGGTCAAATGTCAGGGTCATTGTGGCTCAGAAGCTGACAGAAAAATGGGTTTTGCAGGATAATTTTTTTTCCAGAGTATGTTCCTTGACTGATGGCTTACATTTAGGGTAATAAAGAAACCTGTAGATTCTGGAGTCTAGAGGTCAGAGTGAAGAAGAAAATAATTTTAGCTTAAGGCTGCATACCTTAATCAAAGGGGTTATTAAGACACATTGGTCAGTAATCTCCAGCATCAACCATTCTGTATTAATGCTGACAGCGAGGACTATTAAACACATAATGGGGGTATATGGTGCTGTTCATGGGTCTCTTATTAGTCAAATTGTCTCATACAAATGGTAAATACACTGCTTATCTAGAACTCTGGATCAGCCCTGTTTGTTCAACAAGCGCTCATTACACAGATTTGAAAAGCTGTTTACCAGTTACGGTAAAACACTTAAATTGGGGATTGTTTTGAATGTTATCTGTGTATGTGATATATATATATATATATATATATATATATATATATATATATATATATATATATATATATGTATATATATATTGATTGTCTATTTATTAACAGGTGAAGATTATATTAAGTACAATAAAATAATTGTTACCTTAGCTGTAAAGAAGAGGGAATCATTTTGATAATATGGCACAATTTTAAATCAAATTTCTAAGCTGGCTGTTTAACCATACATGCGAACCTTTACACTTTTGGCATAATCATTACGCTTTTTTTCCTTATGCTTTTTTCACCAAATTAAATTTTTATGCTCACATGTCTAGGGATTAAGCTTTTTTGATACTTAAAATAATAAAAATAAAGTAATAAAAAGTTGTTTTGTCATTTTTATTATCAGCTCTTGAATTCCACTCATATAAATTTGAGAATTTTCTTAAAAGATGACTGTTGCATAAGAAAAGCATAAGAGCAGTTTCCTTATTTGCTTTTTATTGGGGGTTTCTTCAGATATGAACTTTGCCTCCCCGATTCATCATATTGATAAGCTAGTTAGTGAACCAGTCTATACTTTTAAAGAAAATGGTGCCAGATTTTGATTGAAACACTTTACATTGTGAGATGTGGATATTATTTAATAGAAAATGTTAGAGCAGATGGATCTTTTCAAACTTCAAAAATGTCAGATCAGAAAAAGGAAAAATCTACTGCACTGTACAAACTTTAAAAGAAGAATATGAAAGTAATGTTATTTAGCTCACTAACACCTGATCATGCTCATTGCAGAGTTACAGTTCACAGTCATTCAGCGAAAGTTACTCATGTAGACTAGTCAAAATGAGTGCTGAATGTAAATAATTTTTCAATATATTATGTGTTTGTATTCTTGTTCTAATCCATATGAATTTTGCCCTTTGTGAAAAAAATTTTGACCAGCTTTGGAACCAGGTTAGTAGCAAAAGTAATTTTTGTTATCTTTTTCAAAAGTGCTGTAATTCTGGCATGTAAAATATAGATTACATTATTATGCCCAAATTACGCTTTATTGCTACTTATAATAGCAATAATTATGCTTATACCTCTTTTGGGGGAGGGGTTTAGGCATGTGTGCATAATGTTTGTATGTTTTAACGCAAAATCATTCAGTATGAAAGAAGAGGTCAACTCGGCAACATTTCTAGTTTGCCAACAAATTTAATGAAGCAGAAATTAACCATCTGCAATTCTTTGGATTGAAAATAAGAGAGAAAATGGGTATCTGGTGAATATTTCAAAATAATGTTTGCTTTTGTGTGTATTTTATAGCATCTAACTGTGATACTTGCAACAGGAACTTACCTATTTCCAAATGGCTATGATTAAAAGTACATTAGATCTGATTACACAGCACAGTAAATACTGGTATTAGCCATGTTCTGAACTAACGTCAGCATCTGTTTCGTGCTGGTGAGGTTGTGATGCACTACTGTATAGTAACTGGCATAAATTATGAAGAAATGTAGAGATGATATAAATCACATTTAGAACCGCAAAACTGCGCTGAGCCCAGCCTTCAGGACAAGTTGCTAAAATTTAGTGGCATTTAATGTTAATTGTGTATTTTTCAGGCATATCTCGCACTTCATGTTTGATGTTCCATACCCCTCTCCACAAAGGCCTAGGATTTTGGTGCAGGTGAGAATTTGGTTCTTGAAACAATGAACCTTCCAGCCTTTTGTCACCTCAGTGGTTATTCTGTGTAAAAATTTGGTGTGATGGAATGCCAGTGGATTATTTTTTAAAGACATAGCAAAAAGACATGCATACATTTCTAATTATTTATCATAAATTAGTGAATATAACACTCTGGTTACCCAAGTTTATCCCCCACTTGCCATCCCCGTGGAGTGTATTTGTCTGCTGTTATTGTTATAATGGTTTGATTTTTATTTTTATTATTACCAAGCTGTAGTAATATTTTAAAAGACTCGTTTCCTATTTCGAACAACACACGAAATTCAAAATAGTAAAGGAGTCTAATGTTGAGTATATAGTTATGTTTTACATTTCAGCTAAAGTTTTTGAAGTTTAAAGACGATTTAATAACAAGAAGACAAGATCAACATAAAAAATCAATATCTTCAATTTAATGACTTAATAATTTATGAAGGGCAGCAATGTTGTTGTTTTTACTAAAATCTTAAACTGCCATAGATGGGTCTGATTCCACTTCGTAGTTGGATTTAGAGCTACTGTAGATGAGTTGACTTCTGGAAGAATGTAACAGTTCCGAAATCCATTCCGAATAATAGTGGGTGTTATTATTGTTTATTGTAAAATTGGAAGGTGTGTAGTAGTGCCATTTGGTGATTATTTATGAGTAGGTGACTATTTTATTGATTTTGAATTACCTGTGATGGACAGACTCAGCTTTGGTCCTGCATTTAACAAAGAGAGCACATAGTGTCATCATGGAATGTTTGAGACAGCACAAGGTGAAGAAACTTATTATGAACTGATCCAGTTTGGTTGGAACAGCACAGCCATAGTTCAGTGGTAAACAGAAAGGATGATTCACCATACCTTATTTATTTTACACTCTGTTTATAATAATATTGTTCCTTATGAAAACCTGGTGGTTATATACATTAATGGGTAATCTAATATATATTTTTAAAAAATGTATATTTGTATAGATCTCAGCAAGAATAACTCAGCTATTCCTAAACTTTATCACTATAAACCAATTTTTGAAGCTTTAATTTGTATTTTTAGCCATTTGTTTACTGCACCCTCTGTATCATAAATCTAGGTTGCATTTACATTGGTCAAACTTTGTCTCAGCCCTACATTGATGAACCATTTTTGATGCATCATGATGAGTAGTTATATTTTTTCCTTCACACTGTGGCAATGTTGTTATCTTTGACTCAGAATCAGTGGATAATGGGTTCAAATCCAATTCAGGCTAGTCATGGTATAACTCTTTACAAGCCTCTTAACCCCCGTTGCCTTGGTGTCAGACCTCCATACCAGTGTGTATATTGTCAGCTGCTCAAAATGTGCTCCTGTTGTTGAAGAGAATCATGCTTGTTAAAGTTACATTACATCACTACAGTGCTTGAATATTATATAAATGTTTTTGTTGAACGACTAATGTTTTCTGGTCAGTAACACGCACCAGTAAAATACAGTAACTTTGTAATAGAAAAATGAAGGACAGCATCATCATCATTATTCATCATATTCTTCATTTAAAAGGTACTTTTATTCTCATTTTAGCTCATTCATGAAGCAATTTCTATTTCCATGCCAGAAGATTCACCTTTGCCCCAGAGGTGAGAACATTTTATTTCTTGTCAGAGTCTCTGTATTGCTGTGCTTGGTATTCATAAAGTTATTGAGTTTTTGCTGTATTGGTCATGGACTGGAACAGCTTATGCAATGGCCTGTCATCTTATTTATTTTTCTATATTTTTTCAATCAAACAACATCTTTGTCTGTTTCCATCTGTTTGTTTGTTATTGCTACTCTTGATAAACTCAGGATGATATCCATGAAACTTTATACACACATTCATCATTATGTCTGGATGGTCTTTGGTAAGAATGAAGATGGTGCTTTTGGACATTAAGTCATACAACATCTATGTTAGAAATATTCTTATCGCTACGATTTCTGAACAAATAGTCATATCAAGTTGGGGTTTTCACTGAAAGACTTAATATGCTGCCTAGTTGGTATGAAATAAAAATGGTTCAGTTCTTATGTCAGTGATAACAGGTTCAAGGTCAAAGGCCATGAACAAAGAATTTTGTTCTGCACTTAAGGTGTCTTGTTGACATGTTAACTTGCACAGGTAAGAAATTATTTTTGCTACCAAATTAGGTAAGTTGCAATTTCTAAAGACTATCAGAGATAGTATACTCAGCAGTAAAAAGAATAATGGAGAGAGAAAACAGTTGGTTTCATGGAAATTCTTATGGGCTAGTAGAGTGTCAGTGCATCTGAGGCAGAATTGCTGTCAGGGTGAGCAGTTGTGTTAATCACACATAAATTTGTATGTATGCATGCACTTGGAGTCCATTGATGAGTGAGAACTCCTGCAAATTAGTTTCATGTCACACATAAGAAAATGTACTCTGTGCAGCATACAATTTTATTCAGGCATTTACCCTTAAAGTGCTTGGCACGACATAAATTATGCATTAGAAATATCATAGAGCTTGTCACAATGTGTCTTTTTTCATAACTTTACACGTCTGGGTTCTTCAGCTTGACTTGAATGGTTAAACTAAATTTGATTGGCAAATTGGGCCCTGGAACAAGCATTCTGCCATAGTTTGAACTTTGCATCAAGGATGTTTTAGAAATGCATGTTTATAATATGGACTACCTGTTTTCAAGGGCTGCTCTGGTGGCCTAAGTGGTTAGAGTGTCTGCCTTGGATGCGGGAGGTTGTGGGTTTGAACCCTGGCCAGGTCATATGAAAGACTTATACAAATGGTGCAAGCAGCAGCCTCACTTGGCACTCAGCATTAAGAGGCTAGTGTTAGGACTGGTCGGCCTGGTGTCAGGATAATGAGACTGGGTGGGACATGATGTTACATGTCTGCAGCATGATGCTCCAGTGCTAGACTTCACTATTAACTGCCACACTGCAGACATCTTATTGATATGACTGGAAAATTGTTAAAGCTACAATCAAAAATCCAAATCACACACACACTCACACACACAGACACATACACACACCTGTTTTCAAGTTCTGTTATACTACATTTCAGTTGGCTGCAATGTGATGGAAGCTTTGAATTCCAAAATAGGTTAAAGGAATGATAAGTATCTTGAATGAAACAAAGCTGTCTTATTAGTACATTTTTATTCATTTCATTAAAGAACATATTTCAGCTTAATCAGATTTCAGCATTCCCAGCTTCCATTACTTTCCAACCGACTGAAATGTAGGTCAGCAGAGCTTGAAAACACCCCAATCTGCTTGTGTTGGACTTTGAAGCCAATAGTAAAAGGACATTAGAATAAGTACAGTACAACAAAAGCAATTTGACTTTAATTTGCGGAAAAGTATTGATATGGGCTGCCAAGTTTTTGAGATAGTCCTGAAAATTTGGCCTCTTGTTCACTTCAGTCAACCAGAAAACATGCTACACAACCCCATTATTTAGGCAGTAAGATGTCAACCTAAACATATATATTAGGGGAGACGTCTTAAATTGTAGGCTTATATGCAAGCAAATTGTTTCTCAATATGCAGTCTGATTCTAAAATAGTTGTCAAATACAGCTTTGGAAGGAGTTTAACAAAAGCAATTATAAACGAATTTTCTTCATTAAAGAAGGATAACATTGTTGACAATATAAAATGCAAAGCCTTTTCTGTTGCCACAGATGGAAATAGTGGCTTGGACTTGAAGATGTGGAAAGATATTTTGACAAGGAAGGGCATGTTATCTCTAGGGTACTGTCTGAGCCAGCTTCATTGAAAGATGGTTATTGGTTCTAATGCAAGGGATTACATGAAAATAAATAAAAGTAGATTGCCAGAGGGCACACATAAAAGATTTTACAGAAGTGTAAGAAGCTATTTCATTACTGCTGGTACTTATATCAAGAACAAACTTCCTCTGGAAGAATTGCTAGAACATGATGAGGTTTGTGATATTAAGATGAGAGAGCAAGTAAAATTGCAGTCTGTTCAGTACTTTATTGAAAGATATCCATCACTTATGCCACACCAGTGTACAACAGATTCAGCTGAACTTTAATTGATTGATTACCAGGTTGATGACTTGTCAGAACTACAAGAATTAGAAACTGACAGATGAACAGTGGAACAAGTTAATTCAAAAGAATGACTCGAATGGAACTTGTCTAAAGTACAGTTATTTACCATATGTCATGCTGGGAATATTGACCATTCCTCACAATAATGCTGCATGTGAGAGGTGTTTTTCTGTTATAAGAAAAAAAACATACACTGAATTTAGATCACAGTTAGGAGCTAAAACTACGGTCTGTTATGGTGTGAAAGTAAAATGGTGTTCATTACTACATCAGATAGCACAGTGTTAGCTTGGATGACCTGACCACAGCAGTAGCATATTTTAAGTAGCATGTGAATAACACTGCAAAGCCATATGATTGTTGAGACGATGGATATCATAACTAAACCTAGAAGGAATTGTTTATTCAGTGGTATTAATTGATAATGGAATTTAGTATTGCCCATGTACACAAGATCATAATCATCAGGTAACTAAACAATACAGATTACAGTTGCCTGAACTTCTCTCATATTTGATCACAAGGTGCAAGAAGAAAATGCAATGGAATACCTCTCATTCATTTTCTAACTTACCTATTCTAATGCACATATACATAATCAAATTTAAATAATGTATATTACTAGTGCATGCTGCTTTAGGGCAATTACAGCAGATGTACATGAATTTAATACTGACAATCATGTAAATATTTTAAAATCCTTCTCTGTCAGGTCCTATATTTTTTTTTGTACAGAATCTTTTCCCCAAAATGATAATTATTTTTGCACATTATTTTTTGCACTTTTGGAGAAAAAAGTTTTGCACACAAAAAATTACATCTCATACAATAAAGCGATTTGAATGACATAGTCCATATATAAGTTAGTTCAAAGTATAAGATGAAGCCCAGATCTTCTGGTCAAAAAGTATTGACTTTTAGGCTGGCAAAAACATATGATTATTATTATTATTATTATTAGTAGTAGTAATGAATGTAATTGACGGGATTGAAAGTTATTATTGATTTTCTTCTGTAGTATTTCTACTGGTACTCCCTAAGAAGTAAGTATGTTAATATCAGGATACTGTCTACAATTCCATCCACATTCTTAAAATAAGAGAAACATGCAAACACAGATGGGATTATTCCATTTGCAATGTATGCACATGTTGATAACAAATAACTCTTGTAGAAACAATGGTCAGAACTATTCAGATGATGTAACCAAAGATTTATAACAGTGTTTGACTATAAAGGAAGGGAAAGGCAAAGGTCTTAAGAAAGTCTTTTCTGTAGATGAGGTATCTAGATTTCAGAAGTACCTGTTATCATATTTTGCACATTTGTTTAAAAATAGGCTGACCATGTAATTTGGTTTTGCCTGTAAACATTCCTTTCACAAGACAACACGGAAAGGAACAAACTTGGCACAAATGCAGACACACAGTAGATCTAACTGCTGTTATGTTAGGATATCATGTATAAAACCTGCTGTATTGACTACCTGCATGTATGGACCACTTTTGCATAGGACCCAGTTTTATACATACCTTTGTATATAGTTCATACTTATTTGTATGCATTGACCCAGATTTTTGTGTCGCCTTTGTTTATTATATGCTCATTTTTTCTCCATTAAGTTTACATGGTCAGAATTGTTCAGTATTTTTCAATGCTACATGGCTTTATATTGCACTACTTTAATTGTAAGCAAATACTGTACACTCATGTAGCAGATGCTGGAGCTTTAAATTTATTAGATTTGTTTGTGAATAAACTAAACAAGCTGTTTAGTCCATTTGAAAGTAGAGGTGATAAAGTTAACAATGTGGATGAGTTCACTGAGTCACAAAAGAATGAACGTGATATAAACAGTGTCCACAACAAACGTGAGGGACACAGAATCAAAAATAGCATTCTGATCATTTAAAGTTATTTAGGAAAAATGTTGGTAATGTTTCTCAAATAGAATGGTTCAGACTATCACTATTACCCTCTAGGGTCTCAAACAATAGTATAGAAAAGCATATTGAGGCCAAGGGCTATCATGTATCAATCAGATAAATTCCACTTTGAACTGAAGGTTTTGGTAGAAAGCTAAGTGCCTCTGAGCCAATAAGCCAAGATGAGGAAGAAATATTATTTGCACTAGTTGTCACACAGTAACTGCTTTTTCCAGTTTTTAAGTTTTTTGATGCAGTGTTTTGGCTGTAGGCTAGCAATAGAAGCCATACAAGTCATGTACTTAGCTGGGGTCCCTCCAACAGAGAGAATGCAGGTGATAGGACATAAACATGTGTCTTCATTAGCTGGTAATAAGAATATAAATAAATTTACGGACATTTGTGCATCTTGAATTTCCTCAAAATGTACTTTCTTAGTTTTGCAAATCTAAATTACATGGCCCATGTCATGGGTTCCAAAACTTGATATACACTGCAAAACTGTATTGTAATTTTGAATTTATTTACAACAGAAATCACATTCTCCTTACTGCACTCAAAATAAAATGAATGTGATATTCCATTTGCGTCTTTTTGATAATTTCAGTTAAAAGAATATGTTTCCAACATTAAGATTCCAAACAATGACAGAACAGAAACAGAGGTGCAGTTGATTCAGTGGCAGTTCACTGTTCAGATCACATGTACATCACAAGCAGAAAAGCAAAATCAAGTTGGATCAACAGAAAAAGAATCCATCCATTTCAGACTAACTGCAAAAGATGTTTCAATGCACATTCATTCAGAAAATGACTCTAAATTTCAATTATAAGTAGAACAAAAGAATTTTTGTTTAAAACTAGTGTTGAGCATGTGATGAAGTTCAAAGGTGGCTGGGTGATCCTATGTGTGCATTAATATTGTTATAATATATTGATGAATTTAGAGTTGTGTATTTATTTTGTAATACAGCATAAATTCAGTTACCTTGTTTCTTATAGTGCACTCTTGTTATTATTAAGTCTTAAGAAGAAAAACAAAGTGAGCATATAATATAATATAAAGGTTACTGCATTTGTATGGGAAAAAAATAAACTGTTTTTTTTTATTATTAATACTGCACTCCCAAGGTTGTGCAGTATTACTCAGAAAACTAGTTCATATCTTCCCATACAAGCAGTAACCAATAAATATTACTTGTTTATCTCTATACAATGAGCACCTGCTTATAAAGATCACTTCTGAAGGAACCTCATGTGGTCTCTGTATACACAGGTTTGACTTCGGATTATGATTCATGTTGTATGTTGACTTTTCTTTTTCTAGTGGTGCCTCCTTTATCACGTTACTAAAGAACTTGGGTCCAGAGAACTGCATGACAGTACTGCTTTATATGCTACATGAACACAAGATTCTCATCCATTCCCTGAGACCAGCAGTCCTAACAAGTGTGGCAGAGGCAGTGGCCACTGTAAGTAGATGACACTTGAAATGTGAAACAAACCAATAAATGTTAAAACTTTGTTAGGATATTGTATACTGCAAATCAACAGTGCCAAAATTAGGTGGCTTTCTGAAATGGACATAGTGCCATTTAATTCATATTTGAAAAATAGGAAATATGCATGGTCTGATAAATTTATGCCACCAGTTCCTATTTGCCATGATTGACTTGCATTTGATTGTGGCATAAAGTGAGATTTTGCTACTGTATACTTTGTTGTTTTTGTGGTTGACTAATCAAGGCAATGTATTCATTTACACTAATACTTTTATGTTTCCAGGGAGAAAGTTTTTTTTATGATAATGCTCAGTGAATGTTCCTGTACAAACCCACTGGAAGCTCTTGTTAATGGTTTCAATAATGCATATAAACCTTTGTACCCACATGTAGGTTGTTTGGTAGATTGTTGCGTCTTCTGAAGGTTTGAGTCCTAATTAATAGTTGGAAAATGCTGGAAAAATATTTAACAAAACATCTGACCCTGAGCATAACCTATCATCACATTTATTAAACACCATTATGGAAAAATTTGTGATAATACATTTAATTTCTGTCCTAAAATGGGATATAGTTGCATTAAAATGTTTGTTTTAAACTAAAGTTTACCTTTACAAGCATTGCTTATTGAATGTGAATTTGTATGGTGGCTATGCTAGTAGGCTGTTGAGCAAAATAAAAATATACAAATACAATATCTTGATCCTCATTTTGATTCTGTTTGCATTTGTTTCTCTGTTTATTTTTAGCTCAGCTAGTCTTTGACCAGCAGCACTTGAGGGAGTGACTATTGTTGATCTTTGTCACCCATTAGCACAAGTTTGTTTTCTCTACTCCTTCTAAACTATTATGAGGATTGCTATGAAACTTTACAATCCAGGATTTAGTTGGTACTGAGTGAAAATGATGCCACATGGACATCCAATATGGTTGCAGTAGTGGCCATCTTGAAAGTCTTGTCAGTACTTCTCCTGAATGGATGGTTATATGGTTGATAATTGACTTAAAATAGTGAAAGTCCTTTGAGATATTTTCATTTTTGGTAGGCAGCACCTTGGCAGAGCTGCCAACTCTTAAGATTTTGCCGTAAGTCTTACGAAAAATTACCCTTAAAATATGGACTTACGGTATACAAGCAAACACTACGGAAAAATGATCGTTGCCAAAAAATCCGGATAATTGGTTCATCTGTGTTTTTTTTGGGATCCGGGTTTCATATTAGAATCAGTGAAATTAGTTAGGGAACCAGACCAACTTTACAGCAGCACCCCAGATGCTTTAAACTGCACCTATTTGTTCATGCGAAGCATCTGCATGATCAAACTGAATTTTTTTAAAATGGTGTCCCGAAAGTGATGCATGTTTAAGACAAAAGGGAAAATAAGCCTCTAGAAAAGTGTTATTAATCAACACAGAAGAATAAAAAGGAATATTCAGATTCTTGTGAATAAAAAGATGGAAAGGACACAATTACGTTTACTGGACATCACGTGCCAATTTGAGTACGTCTTGTGGCGGGAGATATGATTGCTCTCATCATATGAAATGGGAAAATAATTTCCAAGAATTACGTCAAGTTGAGAGATAGCAACAAGCCATTGAGTTGCATAGGGTTTGGAACTAAAGTTTGTGCAACTATACTAGTGGTAAATAAGGTCTACGCATACTTTACAAACTTTTCGGTTGAACATAATGTTATCGTCGCTGCATCAAACCTTTAATTATGTTTTCCAGCTTTACAATAGCAGTTATTGATATTTTGTTGCACCTTACTGAAAACTGGTCAATCTACGGAAAAAAATCAGCTGCCTTACTGAGACAGACTCGTCGGGGTTGGCAGGTCTGCCTTGGAAGTTAGATGGCTTAAATATTCAGGCTTGCTATTGTGATAATAAATTAGAACAAGCATGGATTTAATTTAAAAAACAAGACAAAAATGCTCTTGTTACTTGTTAAAAACTTTTTACACATAACAAACTTCATTGGTATATATTATGCTACTTGTAACAGCTTGCCAAAAAAAATATGGTGTATGTAGATTTATTCATAACTGACTGTATGAAATAAAAATTTTGAGAGTATGATACTTTGAAAAATTTATTTCACTTTAAAATTAGAATGGCTGATATTATACCAACTAAAGATCACATTTTGGGTCCAAAATGACTATCTTTAGTTTATTTTATGTGATAAAACTGTTGTGTAACTACCTATGTAGATTGCTAACTTCAGCTTACTTTACATTAAAGACCGATAAAGGTTTAAAGTGTATGCTGTTCTTGAGTATCTCTGGATAAAAAAAAATTAAAGCTACAAGTTTATCAATCAGTCTAGAAGCAAGCACCATTCCATGTATTAAATGGGAAGAATGTCCAAATCATTGGGTATTATCTAAGGTAACATGCTGCAAATAGCCAATAGCATGCTCCAAGCTCATTGGTCAATGACCTTGTCATTTAAACAGATTTTGGAGAGTTTTTTTTGAAAATTTCACAGACAGTTGATGATAGTGAATTTGAATTTGTGTATGTTATGCAGTGGGAATTAATAAATGTGTCTGACCATTCTAGTCATTGGCCACAAATACATAGCAGGTCACTTGTCAGTTAAGATTGGTCAGTAACTATTCTGCTTTGCATTTGCAACAGAATTTTACAGAGGGATTGTGCTTATCAGTGTATTCATTAGGACTGGTCTCATTATTAATGTACCCATCCCAAGCTGACTTTTAGCATTAAACCATTTAGCCATCTTCCTAGGCGGGAGACGAGTTATCTCCCCTTAGAGTGATTGTCTTTAAATCCCATCCATTCTTAAGTTACTACTGAGCTTTTCATAGGAAGCACACTTTTTTTGAGACCTTGCAAAACCATTTCCCACTTGAACCTTTTTATCATTTAGAAGCAAGTCTGCCGAGTTTTCTCACACAGTGAAGTATACACCACATTACAAATATAAACTATTATTATAGATGTCCCATGAGGCCTATTCAGAGCAGACATCTTTCAACAAATCAGCATTCTTTTGTAGGGATTGTTGAAACAAAATCTCACTGGAACTTGACTCCAGACTTTCCTTGATGCTAAAGGCGAGTGGTGTGCTTTGGCCAGTCACATTTCTAAGCTCATACTTTTGTTTGGGCAATGTCGTTCAGATTTCACATTCAGAATACTATATACTAATGCTGGGCACTCCTCTTTGGTCCATCTTCTTCAGATGAATTGTAGACAGTGTCATGTCTCACTTAAGTGCCACCTTCATGGTCAGGACTTCGTCTCACTTTAGTGCCATCACCATGTCCAGGACGTCCAGCTACCATGACAACATTCTGCAATGTGCCTGATGGGAATATGAAAGCACTTGTTTCATTGCTTAGATTTCTTGTCAGCAAGGACAAATATGTTATCATACCATCTCAACAGTTTGCTCATTTTGGTTTGGAGTTCACAACATGCGTGAACAGGGTCTGGTCCCCTCAAGACTATACCTTGAATCATCAGTTCTTTTTCTTAGACTATTGCATCTAAGCCTGGGGAATTTCTTTGCCAGTTGGGTGTTTTCACTATTGCAGTGGATCTTGTAATGAGGCCATTGCAAATGATTCTCTTGTCTCATTTGTGCCTGAAGCTTTGCCCACAGGATCAATGATTGCAGTATTGGCATACTTGAGGTCCCATCTCAACGAATGGAAGAACTGTGGATATTACCATGCAGATGCAAACATCTGGAAAAACAGTCTGCATGGATAGCAGCACAGCAGGCTTGGGGCCCATCTCCTGCTCACATTTTGAGAATTTAGTGCAGCATGGCCTCTTCAGGGGCAATTCATTGCATATCGGTCACCTAGAGAGGAAGTTTAGACAGGAATTATTATTTGGAAAAGGCATTCTTACTCTGTCCATTATTTTAATGACAAGGGGAGACCATCTCAAGTTCACTTTCTGTTTTAGGCTTTTCTTAGGTGTTGTCCTCATCAACAAATTCATGTTCAGGTCAGGCACATCCTTGACAGGCTCAGTTTCTTAGCAGACTCATTGTCTCTCAAAATCTGCTAATTGAAATAGAACAGTCTCTTCACCCCTTGTTATTCAGACAACTCTGTGCCTGCAGGGTTATGACCACATAATGGATATCCCCTTCCTTCTGATGAATTTTGATTTGTCTTGGCAAAGGCTTTGGCCTTATGTTGGAATGGATCCTACCATGGATTCTTACAAGGCTGAATTAAGCACATTGAAATCCAGTCTTAATCCTCATAGACTCGTCTATCATACAGGTCTATAGTAAAAGTCACACAGGTCATGTAAGGGCATTTCCTGATATAAATTTAAAAATTAATTTTAGTTCTAAAATTCAATCATAATATAGTTCTAACATAGATTTTCAGTCATGGTTTTTGAGTGATCTGCACAATAATTGTCATAACAAAATTTCCAGACAAAAATTATCGATCACTATGGACTTTTACAATGGCAGTTCAGCATTAGACTGGGTCAAGAAAGTTGATATTGGATTGAACTATTGCTAGAGCAAGGTGAATCAAGGTACAGTTGCATGAACCAGAGGTCACTTGCATTTTCATTCTGTATGGATGTTCAGCTATGAAAGGGATAGAGGAATAACACATTTTTTTTGTAAGTATGTTTTATTTTTAACTTGTACATATGACATTCTTGAAAATTATAATTTTGCATAATGTAAAATTTAACAAAAAATAAATCTGATTTGACAGCCACATTTCTGTTGTCTTTTACGTGTATGAAGGAAAATATTTTATTGGAAAAATAGGCATTATTTATGAACTGAAATATAACACATGACATACCATACAAAAGGCACACACAAAGTTACATAATTAGCGTATTTACGGTATGTTTTCTGACATGGTTTGTTTTCAGACACCGTTTTTTGGGGGCAGATATAATATTTAAATGCCTTGTAATTTTTGGACATTGCTCCACTATAATTTTTTCTACAATTTATGTTTTCGGACACAATCTAAGAAGATCTGTTGCGTCGTTTTAAAGTAAAATTCACAGCATATTTACTGTTAATTTAACTGATACAAAGTTCGCTTCATTTGGTCGCCAATTATTTAATGTGATCATGAACTTCCATGAACTAATATAATTTAAAATTCTTAATCGTATGTATTTATGTATGTATGGCTAACAAAAATATGAACAGTTGTCAGTGTAGACATCGTTACATACGAAACCACTTCAAGTAGGTGTGACAGTTATGGCTTTGATTAGAAACCATGACCCCTGCTTTATATCATTAAACATCAGAGAGTCAGTATGGATTAGTAAATTCATTGGCATCGTGCAACAAAAAAAACTCCTTATCCCTGAGGCATTATGTACCATGGTTTAAATGTAGTTATTGTTCTGCAGGTAATAAACCTCTTTGTAGACGATAAATATTGATTGTGGATGCTACATGTTCGGTACATCGTGTGCTCTTTTAACGAATCCAGATAGCTGCCTTTTATTTCCGAACACACCTGTCAAAGAAAATCCCACAAATTATGTTATTAACAATTATCACCTAGACACCTTGAAATCAAGCAGTCGATTGTTTCGAGTCAGCAAGCTCTGCTCATTTTGAAGCTACCCTAGGCTAGGTGGAAAAAAAAAGAAGAGAGATCCACAACAAATAGATCACCTTTATTTAAAAAGATACCAACATATTAATCACGCCGACTTTTATATTGCAACTTGCTTGTTATTTTTACCTTTCCTAGGTGTGCGTACAACACTCACCCCGTATGGAGCCTCTCACCCTTGGTGCTCTAAGATTAGCCATCATACATGTACCGGTATTTCTACACTCGATACTAAAATGTTTCTGTCATAAACATCTTGAGAATTATAATCCAAAATCTTTTTATTTAGTTTGTATTAATATCTTAATTACACAGACATAAAGCTTGTGTGCATTTGTAAGGTAGATTTTATTGATCACTGATTAGTAGAGGGTTAAACTGTGGATTGAAAGATTACTAATATGGCGGTTCTTTTGGAAAATACGCACACAGTTGTGGCTCTTATACATGTATGGCTGTGTTTTCTGGTGGATGGACATGTATCAGATAGACAAAATAGGCAAGTAATGCCTTTTTTCATTCATTATCCTTTCCATGGTGTTAGACAAAATACTTGTTTTACTTCATGGCAGCACGTCGTCATGTGAGCTAGCAGTAACTTCATTACGGCTGGGAGGGGTGCACAAATTTATCTTCCCATGTTTGTTTTTGGACACCTAATTAAAGAATTTAATATGTATTCGTACGACAAAAAAAGTAATTATTTTTTGCCATCCGAAAACATGCCGTAAATACAGTACTTCCAATTTTTTGGACTTGTGTACCAGTTTTTTTTTCCTGCTGGTGTTTTCCCAGGTAGACCCAGCATTTATGGGGAATTTCCAATGTTCTGGGCTCAGATTGAGATAAGTTGTTTATAAAACCAAAGTCAGTGATTCTGGTCTGGTAGAAAATGAACTTGATGTTGGACAAGGTCAGCTATAAAATACAATTTTACATAACCCATAAAATATAATGAATAAAACAAAGTAATAAACAATGCAAATTAAATATAACATGTAAAATGATGATATATCAGGTTAGGCTTTATCATTATGGATTCGAATGGTTATTCACTCTCCATGAAAGAACTAACTTTAGATCAAATAAATTTCTTCAACATATTGGCTCACAAGGTTTGCACATTGATTCACATGATATTCTTTTGTATAACCAAAGCCTTCATCATGAAGAAAAATTCAGTTTGCATAGTCTGAAAAGTCAATGTAGATGTGCTCTAGTGTTCATTTAAAGGAAGAGAAAACTATTCTTTAGGAAACACCTGGTCACTGACCACAGAAGGCCCATGAGTGTTACATACAGAACATTTACATGGAAAAATTGGGGTATCCTTACTGGCAATGTCCAGGAATTTCTGATGCTGCTGTAGCCAGTATCTCTCATAGGAATTAAAGCTGTATCATGTACATTAGGAGACCTGCCATTGGGTCTTCTCCAGAGTAAGAGGACGTAATTCCCTCCACCTCGTATTTATTCTGAAGTATTATCTTCAGGTAATGTATTTGAAGAAGAAGAAACCAATTTATGGAATGCTACACAAAGGAAAAAATCTGATCTATCTTCCACAACTCTTATGATGAGCTCCTCACTGAATTTAAAAACAATACTGAATTTATACTGATGGATCAAAAGGATGAGGAAAAGGCTGCTGCAGCCTTCATTAGTGGAAAACATACAACAGAAGTTAGCTTGCCAAATGTTACTTAGATATTTTCAGCCAAATCAGAGCAATAGGCCTTGCTCTGCAATGTATCAAAAAGCAAACATATTTAAACAGCATTATTTTCTCCGACTTACTATCAGTACTTCAGTCAATACACAATGGAAAATGGGGAAAATCCATTATTAACTAATATCCTCGTCAAAAATACTGAGCTGAGTACCTCCCACAATACAGTATACTGTTGGTTATCCAGCCATATTGATATTAAAGGTAATGAAAAAGCTGCTAAAATGGCCCTATCCCTAGAACCATCGGATTTTAAAATACCGTATACTGATTTTAAACCCAGTATCAAAGAGTCTTTATATCAGCAGTGGCAGGCATCATGGAATGATGCAGTGAATAACAAATTTCATGCAATCAAGCCAACCCTAGGAGAATGGATGCCTTCCTACAGAACCATCCATAGGGAGGAGGTAGTCATTGCAAGAATTAGAATTGGTCGTACTTATATAATAATAATAATAATAATAATGAGGACTTTGTATAGCGCCTAATCTTTAGAAGCTCTAAGCGCTTTACAACATTTGACAACACTTAAAAAACATATATAATGATATGATTCCAAAAATAAAAACAAACACCACGAAATTAGAAACAGAAAACATGCTGTAAATATTTAAGGTAAGGATACATTATAATGATACATTATTAGGTCTTTATGTCTGTTCTTGTAGTTGAAATGGGTGAGTTTTAAGAGCGCTTTTGAATGAGATTACTGTGTCTTTGTGTCTGAGTGCAGTGGGCAATTCGTTTCACATTGCTGGGCCCTGGTATGCAAAAGAGCATTGTCCATATGATTTCATTTTCATAGTGGGAATAATGAGAATACAAGTGTCAGAAGAGCAGCGTAAGTATCTTGCAGGTGTGTACACGTGGGTGAGGTCAGATAGGTATATTGGACTGGCGACCGTCAGTGAAACGTAGCACAGATAACAAATTTTGTGTTTAATTCTGGATTGTATGGATAGCCAGTGTAGGGTACAGAGCAGGGGAGAGGCATGCTCTGATCGTGGTACTCTAAGGATGATCTGAGAAGCTGTGTTTTGAACTTTTTGAAGTTTCTGGAGTAGATATTGACACGAACCAGACAGAATTGAGTTACAATTGTCCAGTCTTGAAAGTACTAAGGAACACACAAGTGTTTTAGTGGCATCAACTGAAAGATACTTGCGAATGGAGCTGATTCGTCTCAGTTCAAGATATGCAGCCTTGCATATGTTCATGACATGTTGGTGCAATGAGAGAGTACTGTCAAGAGTAACACCAAGGTTTCGTACTGTGTGAATTTAATGTTGGTGTTGCTGATATTTATTGTCTGCGGTAAAGGATGTGAATGAGAAAGTCTTTGTGTTGTAATCAGAATGGCTTCAGTTTTATCATCATTCATCTGCAGCTTGGTACATGTCATCCATGATTTCACATCGGAAATGCACCTCTCTACGCCTTGGATGGTAGCTTCAACTTCAGTTGGATGGCTAGATTTGATATAACCTACTCCTACATGCTAAATGGCAAAAACCCACCAGAGCGCATTTCTTGCAATGAACCATTCACTGCTAAGCACTTCATAATCGAGTGTTTGGACCTGCAACCTGTATGCGATCAGTACTACAATGTGCATGACATGAAGGAACTTTTTGATTCAATAAACGTCTCTTGTATTTTGGAATTCCTGAAAGTAGTAAACATTTATTCTAAGATATAACTTTTATGCTATCACCTTGAGTATTTATAGTTATGTATATGTAATTAAATTGTGTGTTAGTTTTAAAATTCTTTTTATTTTATTTTTGTTTCATTACATTTTATTGTAATGAATATTTTCATGGGATTCGAAATTTTTTTTTTCAGTAATTCGATATTTTCTTTTAGTAAATGTTGTTTATCTAAGACATAAAACGTGTTACATGAGAATCATTTTTAGTTAACCTAGTTTGTCTTGGGTTGGGAAGTTCGTAAACAGGAAGTTAAAATGATTGGTCAGTATCAAGGCCATACTTTGCTTGCGTGATCACCATGTGTAAACGTTTTTTTATTATTGGTTCTTAATTGGGGCTACACGGGCGTACGTGATAAATGTCTTATAGTAAGAGACCACATGACCCATCTCGCGAGACTTAAAATGATGTTTTTGGGGTTTAAATACGCATTCTTAATATTTTTCTGTCAGAGTCATTTTAACATCTTGAAGGAACAAGGTGCTTTTTTTATTTGTTGCCAGATTGTTTGTTTTTCATTTGTTTTTTGGATTTAATAATTTCTTCCTAGGAAATTCAACAAGTGGACATTTTATAAAAAATTCTGAAAGATATTCATGGAAATTTATTCTGGAATTATTCGGAAACAAAAACTGTGATTCAGTTGAGGAATTGTTGATATTCGTACATGGACCACATCTGACGTCATCACCTTCCATATTTGTATGTCGTCGAGATTCAAACCTGGATTCTAATAGAACTATTTAGTGATAGGACTTGTATTTTTTCATTCTTAGGATTAAATTTTGGATTATATTCACAAACCGTAAGTCCTATTTTCCAATTTTTACATTGTTTTCTAGGGAAATAAATTATTTTGTTAAAATATACAGAGCTTGTTGGCTTTCACTCTTTTCTTTGTTACTAAGTACGAGCCCTTGTCACGTAACAATATGTAATGTATATACCGTCCTTCATACTCAATACCTTTTCATCTAAATCTTCATTAACACACACCAATTACATTCCCCGTTGATCGGGAAGCTTTATATATTACACTTACCATCTTATCGTTTTGCTTGTAACTGTTTGATATTTCTATCACTGGTCGATAAGAAACCTTTTATCTCTTTTAAATAATCCTACATATAACCTTTTGGATGGTGCTGAATAGCCTAACAGTGCTGATGTGCTGTAAAAAAATACAATTAATCGATCAATCAATCAACCAATTTATGGAGTAAAATGTTTCTTTGACAATACTTGCCCAATCATAATATAGGTACACCTTCCAGCCTCTGGCAGAGTTTGCACATCCACCCCAGTAGTAACTAAATTATGGACATGATTTAGAAACAAATCCCCCTGAGGGGAGATTACTCTTGACCCCACCTAGGTAGGCAGTTGAATTTTAGTACTTTTTTCCGGAGAAAATTAGCTTGGGAGAGCAGAATCTGAGGTGGTGGTCATACTCCTAATGTATGATGATTATGTAAGTATCGTCAAAAAACTTATTATACTCCAAAAATGTATTTCTGTCTCTGATTGAATATGATACATTAAGGCAATATAATTTATCTTATTTCTCTACTCAGAAAATATCTTTCTTCAGGGCAATTGAAGAATGTAACAACTTGCATGTTTTGAGCCAGAGTTGTTTATTTAGTTTTGGTCTGGAAAAAGAACAGGTATAACAACGCACTAAAGCATCAGTACCATCTGAGATCCAGTGTTGACACATGGATATAGCCAGTCATACAGTCATACATCTAGTCCAGCAATGCTGTGCACCCATTTTTATGCAAGAATTGATCATTTGTAAATAGCGCATTCTAATACTGTGTGAATGAAATAAATGATCTCCCTAATTTACAGATGACATTTCCCTTCACCTGGCAGTGTCCATACATTCCCCTGTGTCCACTTGGCTTGTCTGCTGTGTTGAATGCACCAACTCCTTTCATAGTTGGTAAGTAGTTTTATACAAAATCTTTAATACCTTTACAGTATGTAAAAATAACCAGAAATTGGAAACAAAGAATTTGCAGAAATGATCAGATCAGTGTCCATCATGTTAATGATGTCTTATGCTTATGCGGTGCCAAATGTGTTTTTTCATCTACGATTCATTGGTTACAAAGAAACTTTAAAAGTATGATTTCAGTCAACCTTCTGGACCTGTTTGCAGATTTCTTCCATGAGAAAGTTTGGTCCATTAGGGATAAACTTAATGACACAATTTCAGTGACCTGTCATCATACAGTTGTGATACGGAATATATGCAGCACCTTTTAACATCATTTGAACCAGTCTTTATGGATTTGGTGTATACATTTGTGATGAAGAGCACCCCAGAGTCATGTAAACTTGTGACAATTTCAACGTCACTGCTGCTTGACTGCTTAGATTCAATATTGCCTTCATTAACTGATGTTATCAATACTTCTCTCTCATCCAGGGATTTCTCATCATTTTTTAAAAATTGCCACTATTGTAAAGCCTCTGTTGAAAGATCTGACACTAGAGCATAGCAATTTAAATAACTATCACCCTCTTTCTAAACGCTTATTCATGTCAAAAATCTTAGAAAAAGATTTTCTATCCCAAGTTGTATCTCATTGAATTCAAATAGTCTTTTTTTAGCAATGTGCAGTCTGCATATTGCCCTTGCAATAGTACTGAAACTGCCCTTTTGAGAGACTTAAACTTCGGTATGCTTTGGATAGTGGAAAGAGTACAGTCCTCACCCTATTTGATTTGTATGTGATATTGGACACAGTAGACCATGATATATTACTTCACTGTCTCCAGCATGTATTTGGTATTCATGATACACCTTTACTATGGTTCAAGTCCTACTTAGTCAACAGGACACAAATTGTATCCATTAATGGAAAACATTCCAGCCTAGTCGATCTTTGTTTTGTTGTTCTACAATGCTCAGTCCTTGGCCCTGTTCTCTTCATTCTGTAGTCTCAACCACTCTCAAGCGTCATAGATTGGCTTCTGGTGATGATCCGTGAGCTTGTACAGAAGTTTTTCAGGGACCATGAGTTTGCCAGGCAGCAGAAGGGGTGGTCTGTTCCCCTTTCACTGTTTTGGCTGCTGGTCTCTACCTCCAGCTGTTTAGTTTACTCACCAGCTGGGCCACTTAAGCCTCCGCCCCACTGGACTTTGATGGACCCCAAGTGGGGTATCAGCGGGTGCCTTGGCCACCTCCTGTTAAAATCTTTGAGGTCTGCATGCTAGTGATGATTGGCATGCATTCTGATCTCTCTTCGACTGATTCCTTAAGTCTCTTGAAGGAGGAATCAGTGTCTCCAGTAAGTGCTTCAGTGTTATTTAAAGACCTTTGATGTTACCAAGGCCTCATTTTTATTCAGAGGTAAAGAAGTTCTGTAGAAAATGCCATGGACATAGAGAGTGCATGTCCCAATGCCTTTGCAATATCCTCTAATAAACTATACAACACAGCCACTGATAAATATTCTTTCTTCAATTGAGAAAGAGATCTTTAATGAAAATCAAAGCCCATGAGGTCAGGGCTAGTGGTCCGACTTGGAGTTTTGAAAAAAAAATTCCTATGCTTTGGATGATGATATAAAAGTCACTCTTAGATGATCTCACTTAAGTTTTTTGTTTAACCATAATGAGGTCATTTATGCTTTGGACCCAGTTGTATCATCCCGAGAAGTTATCAAGCCATCCTACAGTCTGCAGAAGCACATCAGAGCATCCTACTGACTGCAGTGGCAAGTTCACTTTGACTGCTTATCTTTAAACCATGAACCTTCCAGCTGGCTGGCAAACTAATTATTTAATACCTAATTCCCTTTTTCCTCCGTGTTTCTAATTGTCAGAATTGGGCTAAGGCCCCAAGTTAGAATCATTTTTATTCAGGATAAGATTAGCAATGCAGCAATAGCTGGTTTGTGTTGCATAATGAAAATTAGTTTTGCCCTTCAAAAAATGCATATCAAACCATTTCACCACCATCGCTCCATAATTCTCTGCTTCTGTTGATGTCACTTAATAATTTTTCAGAGAAATTTCCATAACTCTTACTTTTGATTATGCTGCAGTCATTGTGTTTGGACACTAGTTATAATTGAAGAGGTGTAATTAATTAGGCCCCTGCTCAGTTCTTGTTGGTTTCACTCTAGGTGTTACCTTTATGCATTGGACTCATAGTTTTAATTCTTGGTACAACAAAGTTACCTATTAGATACCTGTAGGCGAGATGAAAATCTCTCGAAAAAGCGATAAAAGATAAGTATAGGTGATATTGGATTGAATCAAATGTACCCCAAGCTGACATGCTAAATAGGGTGGTTTTTGCCAAAGAAATATAATGCAATAAATGTTTTTGGCTGAGAGAAATGTTTTTATTCACTGGTTAGCATCAAAACCAATATAGAGCACATGGTTGATGATTATGAGCAGAGAAATTGGGGAAGAGATGATGAAATCTGAAACAGAAACCCACCTGCATTTATTTCCAAAGCAGTGTATAGGGAGAAAAAAATGGAGCATGCCATCTAAAATAAAATTTAGAGGGGGACGATTTGTTAAGCATGAGAAATTAAATTCCTGGTAAAAAAGGCCCACAGCATTGGGGTCTGATTATAAAATGTATTTGAATCTTTTTGGTATAAACAAGTGATAGATAAGGATATTTCTTCAAATTGACCCTACTTTTTACCTGGTAAGGCTCTTAACCACATTTTTCATTTCTGGAATGAAAACTGTGCTGTTGATATTTTTGTGCAATGGATATTATTAATACAGCTAATTGTTTCTTATTATGTACATTTGTTTCAGGTTTAGACTCTAGGTATTTTGATCTCTATGACCCTCCACCAGACGTCATATGTGTTGACCTAGATACGATTAGGATATGGCCGTAAGTATTTTTTCTTCACTTTTGCCACATGTATGTGTATGTATATATATGTATGTATGTATGTATGTATGTATGAATGTATGTATGTATGTATATGTGCAAACACATTTGGTATAATTATCACATGCAGTTATTTGGTCAATGTGTTTTCCCATTTGTTTAAACACTCTATGACCAGTTGTGTATATTTAATTTGTATTGTGTGTTTGACCTTTTTCCTGGTTGATGGTAAGAGTTTGGGCCTACCTTACTATTGTATTTTTAAAAATATGTTTACTAAGATTTGAGTTCAAGACTGGTTTTTCCCTTGGAAATTCTATTGCCTAACTGATTTCTGTCATGATGTTTGCTTAATTTAATTTCAAAGCCTGACCTCCTTTATCTGATTGGTGTAATTTTCCATTAAGGTGAATTTTTTCAAAAAATGGTATTGTGACATAGGTCAAATAGGGATGTATACAAGAATGAAGTTAACAAAATCATTTATTCCCATCTTAATTAATATCAGTCTTTGGGAAGCTATGATCAGAATGTTTAGTTGGGTTCAGCTATAATTTGAGAGGAATTATTTATCAGATTATTTATTGGAATTATAAAGTGCTCATTAACTTTTGGACTATAACACTACTTTGGGATTATTGAAGGTTCATTCAAAGACATTTTGGATTATATCATTTTGGTACATCAAGACTATTAGTAGATCGGCACATTATAAAATAAATACATCAGCACATTCAAGATTGACAATCATTCAGGACACTACTAAAATTTATTCTGAACACTATACTTGTGGACTTGTGATAGAACTTTTAGGAATTATTAGGATTTAATTCACAATACTTTAAGTTCCTTTCAAATTTTCACTTTTATTCTAGGGAAACAAATTATTATTGAATTTTACAAAATTTGTTTTTTTTTTTGTTTTTTTTTTGTTACTTAGTTTAAGACCATGGAGTTTTGTAACAAACCGCAATTAATAAGACTTTAGAAACATAGAAACTACTCTTCTGGACATATTGAAATCAAACAGGTCTATAGTTGAATATTTGCTCTTCTGTTCTGTAGGTCTAATATGACATCAATTTACAATCATATGGTGTGGCAGTATGTCAGTGCATTCCAGACATTTACATCAGAATTAATCTTGCCTTGACTCTAATTAACACTAAACATTGTGTGTGTGTGTGTGTGTGTGTGTTATGGTTGGACAGCACAATATTGGCTACATGGTGCCCATTTAAAGGCATTTAAAAAATATAACTATAGGTTAAAAGAAATGCCAAATATCTCTTTGCAGTAAAACTATAAAACAAATACCAGTAAATTTATTTTTTGTTTTGGACATGATCAGATAGAGCATTATCATTTGACATAATATGTGACAGTTCAGTTTTTAGGCACAGGTCATCTTTTTGACATCGATTCATTAATCATGAAAAACATATGTGATGCATAAGGTACTACTGAATATGTTAATCCAGCAAAATGAAAAACTTAACACAACAATTAGACTGATTCGTCTTCAAGATGTTAAGGCAAGAGTGAGTAATATTTAGGTAAACAAGATTATATAGCCCTGTACTTGACCTAGGTTGCAATTGCCATTTTCTGAAAATACTCTCACTTAATGGAAACTTCCATTATAGAAATTTCTATGGTCAGAATCAAGACTATTTTTCAACTAGAAATCAGGTAAACATGTTTACATTAATAATGATCTGAATATTTAATTCATATTCAACAGAAACTTTTAGCTACGTATTCTGTTGTTTATCAAATGTCCTAGGCCAGGTACACTATGAACTTTATTTTGGAAAAAGTCAGGTACAAAATACAAATATACATAACATACAGCCATTAAGAAAAGCCAACAAATAAATTAAATATAAAATTAAATATGCACAACAGTATCAACAATCACCCTGCTCCCAAACTTTTTGTTATTCTTTTTGTTTTGTAGTGGGTGAAGCTTGATGATGTAACCAAATTTGAATAGTCTTTGCATATTTAATCATTTGTCCATCAATATTGCATGTAAATTACAAAATTAGCCATTCCTTGACAATTTCCAAAATCCTTGTTAATACAGTATACAATACAATCTTGTTGTCTCATTATTGCAACTAATCTCAGAATCTTTTGATTGATTGCCATAAAATGTGATAAATATTATGGTTCTCACCGGAAGATGTGGATGTAGAAAAGTCACTTTGCTTCCAAGTTTTTGTTCATGCTTCGCTGTAATTGGTTAAATTTAATGTTTTGAGTTTATTTTTGCAAGTTCTGTTCATAATAGAATCATCAAGCTAGATAATTGTATGCATCTATTAGTATCACACCCTTACCACAAAAATGCCTGCTTGTTACCGTTTTGTAGGAATTAGACGATTAGACTGTGTACAAAGATACAAAATCGGAAATTTTGTGATCTTGATTAGCTTGGCGCTGCATCATAATGACCAGGGCTTCCATGCTAACGTAGTCGAAGGAAATCAGTAAATCATCCTGATGTGTAATGTTGTGTAATGTGCAGTGCAACCAGTTCTAGTCAACTTGTGCTTTCTCATAGCAGTGCCACATGTGAAAATTATATATACTTTAAGAAAAGAATTAACACAAAAATTCTACTAAGCAGTCTTCGTAAGCAGGGATGTGCAACTTTTTTTATTATTTAATTGGAACAGGTACTTCTTGTGTCAATAATAGATACTTGCATATTCGATTGCATGTTTACCAATTTTGTAAACATTTAAAAGCAATTAACTAAACTAAGTTGTTTACACATATAAATGTTGTAGTCATATTAGATGTACATTTCCTTTATAACAAGAAAATGAGGAGATTTTTGTTGTTTCAAAGATGAAGAATAAGATTTGAAACTGTTAATTATATGACACAGTAGTAATCATTGATTTTTTTAAGACAATTCAACTTTTTTCTCATTACAAGCCTATGTTGTTTGCTCAAAATTTGTTGAAGAAATGCACATTACACCAGATTTCTTGCTATATAAACATATGCATATATTATAGACACCAACTTTGTTTCGACCACTGGTGTCTAAAATGATGATGCCATATTTTAGTTTTGTCTGTGTCTTCAGATAAGTAAGTATTTGCAAAATATTGTTCATATGGATAATGAAAATAGATCAATTTTAAATACGTAGTAAATAACTCCTTTGGTTTTCATTGGTTATTTGGTTTTGTTGTATGACTTGCACTGAATCTACCATAGCTACAGTATATATGAATATTACAGAAAATTCAATGAATTTGTTAAAAAGAAAATACAACAACACAATAAATAGTCATCACATGTTTATTATGTAGGAAATACAACATTAGAATAGAATTAGAATAGTTCAACCACAAGTCAAAATCATAATTTTCATAATCTATAAAGGTTAGCCAGCTAAAGTTTACACCTTGAGATTTGAAACTCCTTAAAATGCATATATTACAACTGTCCTTGAAAGTGAAAGCTGCTAAACAGAACACTAAAAAAAATTAGAGCAATTCCTGTGGTCATCATTGGATGTAACAAATTTGGCTGCTCACTTTCAGTATTTTTCAGGTTCCCCCTGTAATGTTTGGAAGTGGGGCTCTCAAACTACAATCATATTCCAAAATATGACTTACTAAACCTTTGAAAACTAATACTTTCTTGTTGGTAACACAATTATTCAGGTTATAATGTGCCTAAATTATGATTTGCCATTGTGCGCATTTCTTGAATTTGAAGGTTCATTAACTGTGTATAACTTAATAAAGTTCATTCCAAAGAGTATGAGATAGTAATTTTGCATTGTATTGCACTTTTACCTGTATTGGTCATAAGCCAGGAGAGCTTATGAGATGGCCTGTTCTGTTATCCATTATCCGATGACTGTCTGTTAGCATAAGATTATTATCACTATTCTTCCTTACCATGAAACTTTATTCACACTTTCATCCCAAGGTTCTAGTTTGGTCCTAAGTGAAAATGGTGCCACAGCAGCCATCCTGAAAATCTTATCGCAACTCCTCCAGAATGGATGGACATATCAACATTGGTTTTCACTAAAAGACTTATGTTTTATAGTTGGTCCTAAATGAAAATGGTGTGGATCTAATGTCCAATATGGCCAATGCGGCAGCCAGCTTGAAAATCTTATCACTACTACAGGGCAGTAAGTCATATCAAAATGGGACTTTCACCAGAAGACTTCTTATGATGTCCATTTGATCCTAAAATGAAAATGGCTCTGCTTGGACATTCAGTATGGCTGCCAGAATTGTCATCTTGAAAAACTTGTTACTGCTACCTCTTCTGAATAAATGGTCAAATCAAAATGTAGTTTTCACTAAGACTTATTATGATGTCTACTTGATGAAAATGGTGCCAATCTGACATCCAGTCAGGACAGTACTTTTATACCCATCATGCTATTGCTGCTCGTCCTATGCATATAATCATATCAGTGTGGGGCTGTCAGCATTAAGATTCTGCAAATCTGACATCCAGTATGACTGGTACAAGTACTGTCTATAACATCTTGTTGTCACTACTTTTACTGAATGGGTGATTATTATAATATGCGATTATCACCAAAAGACTTTTAATGATGTATACTTCGTCCAAAATGAAAATGGGGCCAAGCTGACATCCATTATGTGCACCACAGCAGCTAATTTGAAAATCTTTTTTATCACTGAAGAATATCCGAGATGATTTCAATACTTAGCAGTTAAAAGGAAGAAATGGTCTTATCTTGAATTTCTGGAGATTCTTTTTGCCCAGTAGAGTATTGGTCCCTTCGAGGGACTCTTGTTTATATTCAAAATGATAATAAAAATTACAATTAAACTGATAGAAAAGTATTGTAGTTCCTTCTTACTACAAAACCCCTGGCTTACAGTATAGATTAATCAAAGTATCTGGTTGAAGAAAATATTACCAGCAGAAATAGGATTTTGAAGTTATGTTTTCTCCAGTGGCCAAAAATCTGCTAGTACTAAAAAGATTACTTTCAAGCCCTGAATATGTGTACACTAAGTAATGATATATACAGAATAAACATACTTGTAGCAACAACTAGTTGTAATTACTATCGTCCAACACAAGTTTGAGGATCTGAGCAAATGCACTCAAATACCCATCAGTTAAATGTTCCTTATTTTTGAATTTGCAAGTCTTCTGGTAAAAAAAAAAAAATAGCTTGTAAAGTACTTGAGTAGCATAAAATACTGTTGGTTGAAATTCTGTAGTATACTATTCAGAAAGAAGATGTCCTTTTTATAAATACATAGTTTGATACAAAATTAGTTTACTAGGAAAGGTTGATACTGGAATTGAAGCAATAGTTAATGTGGAACTGAAAGTGACACATTTTCAAGTATATTTAATAATTAAGAATATTGATGTTTTCTTATTTGTTTCAACTTTTAATACCTCCTCTATATGGTTTTTGTAGCATTTTTCACAGATATTTGGCTGCCATGTTAATTTTCCAAAAAAAGCTTTACAAAAGCCATCGGAATTTCAGGATCCAGGAAATGCGTATGTGTGACTTATCTTGAAATAATTTTTGCCTTGGCCAAAGCCAGCAGATAGTAAAACATTGTTTTTACCTTTTGACAGTGATGGTGCTGTTTTCAAAAATGTAATTTTATTTTGTCTGCAAAGATTTTGTTCAAGAATTTTCATTATGCCCCTCATCTTTGACACTGTCGCAGTGAAATCTTGAAACTTAATGGGTACATTCATCATGAAGAGTTCAATTTACCAAGATCAAAATGAGATTGCAGTGACTGACCTACATGTACCTTTCATGCACAGCAAACTTGTAGGATGGTGCATTGGGAAGCATGCGAAACAATATTTTGCAAACCTGTGATGGCCTCGAGTGGCCGAGTGGTCTAAAGCGCTGATCGTTACGGATCACTGCCATCTCACCTCTGTCTGCGTGAGTTCGAGTCCAGACTCGGCTAACGTGGGTACGTGAGAAAGCCTGCCAGTAGCTTCTTGTGGGTCGGTGGTTCTTCCCTGGGTTTTCCAGGGTTCTTCCTCCACCATTAATACTGGCTGCCATGTATAGCCTATCTTGTGCTGAAAAATGGCATTAAACCCTATAACAACAACAACAACAAACCTGTGATACAATTGATATTGAAAGAAATGATAAATATATGGCATAATGCTGCATATGTCAATTACTTCATTTTTCAACAGAAGTAAAAGTATTGGATAAGATTCAAGATGTGTATTGTGTGGATGGTCCTTTTCATCAGTATTAAAGCATGCCATTATTCTAGCCATTGTTTAGTGACATCAAGTCTGTTTCTAAGGTGGGACCAAATGCAAGCATTTATTGGATTATTTAGTGAAGGAGATTACTGACATGTCAGGCCTTTCCATGTAAAAATATGGAATGGTCTCATTAGACATGGAAATGTTTGCTGTGAACCTTGATTTATCATAAGCTAAACCCTGGTTAGTATAGAAAATGGGAGCATCAGTTTATTCAGTATCAACATCACTTGCAGTAGTCACAGTTATGTGGTACAAGGTACTTAGATTAAACAATGTAGATCTTAAACTGTCAGTATGAGGATGGCAGAATTTGGACAGATAGCTAAAATTATGGACAAGACTTCAAAAAGTTCTCATAAATCTTTTGAGTTCAGCAGGTGTGATAGTAGTCTGATTAAAATATCTATGTTTATGTATATTCCCAATGAAGAAATAATACATGCAGTACTCATTGGGTTTTTCTCAAAAATGGTCTTTGTTTTTTTTTTTTCAGTCCTGAAGATAAAAAGCATCTGAATTATAAAATGTTGCCAAAGGTTAGTATTATGCACAGAGTATATTGGTTTATCTTGAAACATGAGAACTCTAAATCAAAACTTTAAAGAGCATATAATTTGTGCAAAGTTATTAAGAATACAAATTTGAAAAAATATTTTGAATGATTAAGACTGATTCAAGATATATATCCAGAATTGGTGTTAGAGTTTGGTTTTGAAGATTGAATTATTGTTAAATTTGTTTATTTTAATTATTTATGTTAGAATATCAAGTTCAAAATATTGAATTCATGTAGGACTTGATTGTACATTTGTAGACAAAAATTATATCAGGTTGACATGCAGTACCACAAGAAATCTTATATGTAGTCAAGCCCCTACATTGAAATGTGTTGGCCCTATAGTAATCACCTTTTCTATTATTCTATTTATCGATCGGTCCGCCTGTCCATCCATTCACACTTTTTCTAACCACCAAAGCTCTGCAACCCATAAACATAATTTGGTACCATTTGGTAGATGAATTGTTCACATAAATATGCGTTTCAAAGGTTTTGTCTTCTCAAGTCAAATCTGGATGTTGTTGCTTTTTTCCTTAACTTTGAAAAATTTCCACTGCAGCAGATCTGGGTAACCGGCATGGCTCAGGAAGCATTCAGCATATTCTGCTGCAGTTTTTAACGTACATCATCTCATAAACCTGGATGTGCCTTTTATGCATTTTGTCTCTTCAGCTCCATGTTGGATAGAGTTATGGCTCTTGACATTAACCTTGGGTACCATCAACATATTCTGATGCAATTTAGTATCATTATTGTCTCAGACGTAGCTGTTCCTTTCTTGGATTTTGTTTTGTCAACTTTTTTTTGGATAGAGTTTTGTTACTGTATAATTAACTTTCTATCATTATATGGGATGTTGTTTGTAACCAGCACAGGTCTAGAAGCATTCAACATATTCTGATGCAATTTGGTATGAACCCTGTCTCCTACACCTAGATGTGCCTTTTGTTGGTTTTGTGTTGTCTACTACATTTTGGATAGAGTCCTAGTCATTGACATTGAATTTATTATTTTTGCATAGAATAGTTCAAGAATCATTATGATGCAATTCAGTATAAACGTATGACTTTTAAACCTAAATGTCGCTTGTCGGATATCATCTCACTGGGTCCCTGCATATAGGAGACCTGTAACAATCACCTTTTCAGCCTGTCCATCCATTCACACTTCTTGTAACCAGCATAGCTCTGCAACCCTTAAACATAACTGGATGCTATTTGGTAGGTGAATTGTGTATAGGTATCTCTTTTAAATGTTATGTCTTTTAAAGTAAAAGTTGGAAGGTACACCTTTTTGCATCCGTATTACATCTCCACTACAGCAGACCATTGTAAATCAGCATAACTCAGGAGCCATCAAACATGTTCTAATACAGTTTGTTGTGTACATAGATGTACCTTTTATGAGTTTTGTCTAGTCAGCACCATTTTTATTAGAGGTATGACCCTTGACAGTTAATTTCATACCTTTACATGGGTTGTTGTTTGTGACCAGCATGGTTTTTGCAAATCTTACACATAATGGATGCTATTTGGTAGGTGAACTATTATATGCAGATATGCCTTTTAAAGGTTTTGTCTTTTAAGTCAGATTTTTATGAGTTATTGCTTTTCTTCAGTCATTGTTAAGTGTCTACTGCTGGAACAATTCAACATATCTGATATAGTTTGGTGTGTACATTGTCTCAAGACTGACAGTTTCACATAGGATGTAACTTGTAACTGGTATGGCACATTCAATGCGCTGTAATGGAATTGGTATGAATAGTGCTTCATAGACTTGCATGCACCTTTAATGGGTTTAGTTGCATATCTAATATTTTTAGTCCCATGATTGCTTGTCCTCCTTAATTTGGTTGCCACAAGATAACATAAAATGGTATGGATTTCAACCAAATTTAGCCTATGAATTGAAATCTGACATTTTGAGGGAGTTTGATTTCAAGCAGTCAACAATATCATTTACAGGAGTTGTGAACCCTGGTTGCCCATGTATCTGGCATTTGTTTAGCAGCATACTTTTACTTTGCTTTGTTGCATTTCATCCATATTTGGTATACAGCTGATTACACCTTAGGTGCATTTATTTTCAAGCATCCTCATTATCATATAGAAACAGTTATGACCACTGATTTACCCATCCTTCTAACTTCGCATTTCACCCAAAGTTATAATGCCCCGTTACACTGATGAGACTTTGAGTTAGTAGGATTTTCAGCAGAAGTTCTTCTGCTCAAGGCCAATTCAAACAAGTTGTTCAGGTCCGTTTTGATGCACCCATTGCTTCTCCATTTTGGATGCAGTCATGACCCATAACAATGGACTTAATACCTTCAGATGATATGATGCTTATAACTGGCATAGCTTAAAAATCATTCAGTATATTTTCATACAGTTTTGGATAAACATGCCCCATAGACTTGCATGTACTTTCATGGGTTTGGTCTCATCTACTTCTTTATAGAGTTATGCTTTTTGTCAAGTAGATTCTTGTCTTTACTTGGAAAACTGGAAAGTTGCTTGCAGTCAGCATAGCTCAAGAACTATTCAATATATTCTGATAGAATTGGTG
This sequence comes from Megalonaias nervosa, assembly GCA_016617855.1. NCBI lineage: Eukaryota > Metazoa > Mollusca > Bivalvia > Unionida > Unionidae > Megalonaias > Megalonaias nervosa. The sequence continues at coordinate 100,153 of JAECUM010000220.1, read as the reverse complement.
AAGAAAATTGTCTCCAATACCTAATGTGCCAAGTATGGGTTTTGTCTTGTGTACCACAGTTTTGGACATCGTTATGGCCCTTGTCAATCAGCTTCATATCTTTGCATGAATGTTGCTAATAATAAGCGTTGCTCAAGAACCATTCAAAATATGTTATGATGCAATTTGATGTAAACATTTTTTCATTGACGTAGATGTGACTTTTATGGATTTAGTCTCCCTATTCTTTATTATGGTCCTGTCAGTTGCATATCTTTTCCTGGGATGTTGCTTGTAATGATAAGTCCTTGAAGGAGTTGGATTACAAATTTTCCATTTCATCATTTAGAGGAATCATGGCTCTTGAATGCCTGTCTTCTCTCAGCATTGGTTTCCCAACAAAAGTTCTTCTGTTTAAGACCTATGGAGCAAATTGTTATGAGTGATGCATCAGTTGCTTAAGTTTGCTTTATTGTGTTGTAGAAACACGTGCTGTCTTATTCATTTTGTTTCAAGATGTATGGATTTTAAGGGGGTTTTTTGGTTTGTTTTTTTTTTAAGGATGTTTTCCAGCGATGCTGGAATAATTAATATGTATTCATTGTCATCAAAAGCACTAAGTTGAATATAAAGGTAGGGAACAAAATTAAATATGTAGGTTTATCTCCTTTGCTTTGCCGTTAGACCACAATACTAAGAGATGTAAAACAACTGCTGCTTATAGTAGATGGAGTTGATATTTCTTTGTGTTCAGAATGCAAAACAAATTTTTGATTTGTTTAGTAAGCATTTTTTTTGCCATAGAGAATATGTGATGCTGACACAAATAACGCACAAATTGTATAAAATAAATTCCCTTGATTTCATGTCATGTGAATTTCAGAAAGCAGCCAGAGTGTTACAAGAGACACTATATACACTGTTCAACAAGCTCAGTCAAGAGGCTCCACGAGCCTCAACACATGCAAATCCTGATGAGATTTCATTGGAGATGGCACCAACAGATCATGATTTCAAGAAAAAACAGAAAGAGGTAATCGCAAGAACATTTACATTGATTTTTAGCTTACCTGCACTAAATAAAGGAGAGCTCGTACTATACCCCTAGTATTATAGTTGTGCTATAGTTTTACCTGATGTTAGTCCCAGTCCAAGGACGTTATTTCTGCCTACAGTTAGTAATTGGAGGTCTAGAATGAAAAGAATGATGATCTCAGTCAGATACTGTCATCTGCTTCTGACAATCAGAATACAGTATGACCCTTCTATAACACAGTGGTTGGGGTACACAGAACTCAACTGTGTTATGTACTGAACCATGTTATAACCAACCAAGTCAGTTAGCTGAAGAAATGATGCATGTACCCAAGAAATGGTGTGTATGGGTGTGGGTGTAATAAAAGTTGATGCAAAATTACATGCTTTTGATTAAATAAAGACAAGACTAGTCTGAAATACACTTGTGTATTGACAGCTTACATTTGTATAGTACAATCCATAAAGCATTAAGTACTGTACATGTCTGTGAAAAATCCGTTAATTCAGGTATAGATTACATGTTATAAAATTCACGTATCATATATCATTAGAAAACACAGCACATATAAAAAATGGTAGTCTTCTTTTGATCCATATCCCATTGTCAACAAACATGTCACTAAACAATTCACTACAGTGTTTATCGTCTCCTGTAGCACATGGCTGTAGTTGTGTACATGTACATGTACTTAAATTGGCCTAGATTTTGTTCAGCTGGAGACAACTATCGTCTTGCTGAGGCTTCCCATGGGACGAGGATATTAATAGAAAAATTAAAACGTGCAAACAAATGAAAAAGTTGCTCCATCGTTAATTATGGTTTCAAAAGATTTGAAATTGAATTTGCATTTTATGCCATTATTTGTAGTAATCATAAGCATAAACTTTTTTCCTGCAGAAAGGAAACTTCCATGGCATAATAAACGTGTTCCAGTCACTTTGGAACAATCCTTCAGATTCCATTGCTTTTATTTAAATTTGGTGCTGACTTCCTTTGCTCAAAGGTGCTTTGTTTTTATTGAAGTTTGTAGTCAGTTTGCTTTAAAGAAGGGTGCATTTGTTATTGAAGTCACCGCTCAATGACAACTTTGGAGGACCAAGCAAAGATCCATTTGTTATTGCATCAGCAACATCATATAATTGTAAAACATTTATTGAGGCTGAAATCTGTATTATCATTTTCTTAGTATTTATACAGAATGATCATTGCTTCAGAGGTAATCAGTTTTCTTTGAAGTTTCAGCAAAACAAATTTTTCTGGGTACATTTTTAAAAAAGAATTCGCCATTGTTTGGTCGATTGTTGACATTCCTGTTCCTGCCTCGAGAGCTTGGTCAACTGTAGCTGGTGTGGTGGCCTGACTATTTGATTGTGTCACAGAATACAGTACTCGGGTCAGATGTCAACATAAGCAGATTTTGATATAACTGTGCACTCTTAAGATGTTTTGTCAATATGAACAAAGGATGTGACAACTGACAGATTCCAGTGCATTTTGTATCCAAGTTTGCAGCTTTCTTTCATGGTGCCTTTGAATTTCTCCAAATCAAACCCAAGATTGTATAAACAAGTTCAAATATCCATCAATATTGTCACAACGAAAATTGCCACATGGGGAAAATTGTGTTGCCAGTAAGGAAAGAAGATGCAGTTTGTAACATTGGCGAAGTCCAGCATGATCCCTGAATAAACTCTTTACGTGTTATTTGTTATACTTTTAAAAGAAGCAAAAAATATTTTTTCATGGACAAGAAAAATACAAGTACAAAATATTTTGGGAGCCATGCCATGACTGTGTTATATCTAAATTCATGTTACAATAGAGCGTGTTTAATAGGCTCACACTATATCATCATTCATATATTTAGACGTCATGCATTTATGCACATATCTCATGGGTATCTCAACACTTTGTCAGTTAAGCCTTTTGGCGTTTTTGCTGTCCTTTATATCGTTTTTTGTGTAGTATTTGTTTAGTTATCTCAAGCCTTTGGTTTGTTTTTTTTTCTTGTATCTGTGCCCAGTTTAGTTGATTTTAAGGATTTTAAGTTCATACCTAGCAAATTGGTGCATCTTACATTTCATTCCTCTAATATTAAGAAGCATCTGGGTAAGTAATTCCCACCCTTTTGTTTTGGTTTATTGTTGTACCTTTATATATTCCTTTCAGCTTTCAATAATGCCACAGGGTGTTGGCAAATGTGGGCATAAAAAATACTGTGAGGTACTTGCACCATAAGTCTAGTGTGCACAGCATCCATATGCATAGGTAGTTGCCCCATTTGTTGTATGTGTCCCAACATTTGGGACTTGATGGAAAGTCATCTGCCTGTAGGACGAGGACAAAGTTCTCATGTCTTCTTTTCCGGAAGACCCCCTCTGTTCTAAGGAGGGAGCTACAGTACTTCCGAATGTAGAGAAGTCTGCAGATTCATTGAGAGAGATATCCAGAGTTAGGAAGTCACCTGCTTCTGCTGGAAGGGGAGGGGTCAGAGGTAGGGATCCTAGACACTAACTGATGTAGTGTAGTTGCCACCCCAAATCAGTGAGCCCTGCTTTCCTGAAACAAGGGGAGCTGGATCATCACATTCTAGTAGACCAACTTTTGCAGTTATGAAACTATAAGCATAAAGCCACTGACCAACTCGTCATACTAAAGTGGTCATGTATGCCTTTTATGTATACATCAGTTTCTTGTTGCATACTCAGTCATGTAAATATTTGCATGCATCTTGAGGAGTAAGTTACACACCACCATACCAAAAGGAGGTCACTGTGACTTGTTCTTAATTCTCCTGTGATTGTGTATACTTTTCATCTTTTGGTGATTTTCTCAGACTGTTGCTTGTACAATTATAATAATCGATACAATGATGCATCCTGAGCAGTACTCCACTATAATATAAGAGGGTAAGTCATCACGATGTGTTGTTAACTCTACTGGTCATAGACCAGAAGAGATTATGGGATGGTCTATTGTCTGTAATCAGTCCATCCATTAGCACAAGTTGGTTATTGCTACTCGCCTAAACTACTTGGAAGACTGCCTTGAAACTGTACAGACACTTTCATCACTTGATCTATTTGGTGCTAAACGAAAATGGTGCTGCATGGATATCCAATATGTGTACCAGAATGGCTGTCTGGAAAATCTTGTTATCGTTACTCCTCTGTTGATGGCCTTATCATAATGGGGTTTTCATAACACAGCTTCTTTATGATGTCCAGTTGGTCCAAAATGAAATGGTGCAGATGTTATTTATAATATGTTCTTTATGATGTCCAGTTGGTCCAAAATGAAATGATGCTGATATTATGTATAATATGGCCACCACAACAGAAAGTCATTGATATGGGGTTTTCACCAGTAGACTTAATATGATGACCAGTTGGTCATAAATGCAAATGGTGCCAATCTGATGTCCAATATGGCCAGCACAATAACCATCTTGAAAATCTTATTGCTACTCCTCCAGAATTGAAAGTCTTATTGCTGCACCTCCTAGCATGTCTTGAAAATATTGTTATCTCTACTCCTGTCCATATGGATGGCGATATCAGTATTTAGTTTTAAAACATTGATTCCTATGATATCTGCCTGGTCTTAAATAAAATGGTGTCAGTTACATATCCAATACAGCTGCCACAAAATACTATGCTCATTAAGACAATTATTACTTCTCGCAGTATCTTTTAGTGCCGAGTGGACATAGTCTAGAATGTGAGAATCAGTTATAGCTACCTATGCATGAAGTTTGCTGTCCCTGGTTGGTTCAAGTTATATCAAATCTATCCAGTTTATTTAAGTAACTACATAGACAGTGTATAAATATCATAAAATATCATGTTGTTTAATAATACTCACAAGGTCTTTTCTCAAGGGAATTAAATTTAATCCAGCAACTATGGTTCACTTTCAGTAATTAGTCGTCCTTAGTTTTCTTTCCACTACAGTTTCACTACATATATGAATTTGCTTTCACAAGTTTACATTTGTCAGAATCCCAGATGGGCAGTATTAGGGCCACTTGGGCCTCATATTGACTTTACTAAATAAAAGATTGTCTCAGCAAAAAGGGGGTGTATCGTTTCATAGAAATTGTTAAGAGTCTTGCTAAATAGGTGCAACAACGAGTAATATATATTAAAAGTCACAATGGTTTCATGTTTTCCTCTATTTCAGCCTAGATCATAATGTTGCAAATTGTTATGTTGAACTAGTTAGTGTGTAATATTTGCAGTTATGTTAGAAATATTTTTAAATGGTGGTATATTTAAATAATTTCAGATGTTGATGGAACTGGCCATTCAGGAAGCCTTCCTTCGCTTCATGGCCTGTTTAATGAAAGGTTACAAGCAGTACCTGAAACCCATCACCAAGGCCCCCACCATAGGAACTACAGATGCTTCCTCTCTGTTTGATATGCAGGGTTTGTAACCTTTTAATAATACTCCAGTATTAAGTAGATGGTGGTTTCAAAGGAACATCAGTTAAAACTGTGGGGGAGCTGTCATTTAACTGCATTAATTGTATTTGTGGTACAGTGGTACCCCTCTTGTAAGGCAACCCCTTCTGCAGCAGGAAAGTGGCTATATAATAGGGGTGGTCTTTCTACAGGGGGATCACACAAATGTGAGTAATAACTGTATGCAAAGTTTGAAAGAACTAATTTTCATATATTTAATATTTTCATTAAAAATCGCAGGCATATTATGAGGTTATGGACTGTGATATAACTAATATCTGTTATTTGTTTACTTTTTTTAAATGAACAATCATCAGTCATGGTAATCTGGGCACATCTTATTGTAACAATCCCTTTACCTCCATCAATTCTGTCTTCCAGCTTACTGCATTTGAATGTATATTGATGATGTTTTTCCGAATCTGACATAAAATTTCTCAGTAGTGATCAAAGGACTATCCCCAGTTTTCATTTAACCGAATTGCTTTCCCTTTTTATTCTAAACTGATAATGCCAGATGACACTTTGTATTTTTGCAGCAAATTTTTCCTTTGTGGGCAATTTGTACTTATCAGATATTCTGTGTTTACAAAGGAATTGAGTTTGTCATGTAATAGATTTTTTTTATCCCCATTCTTGTACCCAGTTAAATACAGTTTGTAATCTATGAGAGGGAAGCCAGAAAGGCTAAAATACCATTTTACTATTTGGCAAGCAAATGTCACGTTGACTTAAGCTGAACAATACTGTGCTTTTCAGTGGTTAGTTTTTGTTACCGTGATATTTACCAGTAATTATGCAAATGACAAAACCTAACATCAGAGGAACACAGAGCTGTAATGATAATCAGATTACTTATCTATTTGTATGGGTTAAAGTTACTTCATTGGCAAGCTGGAACAAACATTAATGTGTTGAGTTGTGAAATTAATAAATATTAGTGAGATTTCAATCTGTAAACAGCCATTATGATACTGCTCACAAAGGGTAACTCTCATTTATTTTTGCACTACAATGCCGGCCACTAGTTGCATTAGAGAAGGAGCAGTCCTTGGGGGATACATTTGAAGTGTAACTCATCAGTGCCATGAGACTCTGGCCATATAAAGCTGTGGCAGTTGGGCAGGAGGCCACAGTATTTTCCTTATTTCTGGAGAGCCCTTACAATGTTTGTGTTATATTAGACCTCTTCAGCAATTGCTGGATCTTTCAAAATAGAATCTTAATATTCCTAAATATTTACTTGTTAGGCGAACAAGGATTATATTGTGCAGTATTTGTCAGCATCTCCTTGAAAAATCATGAAGTACAATTTATTTTCCATTTTTGACAAAAGCAAGATTGGTACCAACATTCATAATAATTTACCTCTTTTTCAGGTTTTCTTAAAAGCAGGGATAAGAGTAATTCCAAGTTTTTCATTTCAATGATGAAAACTCAGTCATTTATTCGCTTCATTGAGGAGAGATCATTTGTATCAACCAATGATGCCAGTCTGGCATTTTTTGATGACTGTACAGAAAAGGTAACATTACCTCATGATGGCACTTCTAGGACAGAATGTTTTGTGATATATAAAAGGTTTATGAATATTGAAGAAATTAAGATGTTTTTATATGAAGAATTTTATGTATATTTTATGAAAACATATGTAAGTCTTGAAGGATTCCTTGAACATTCAATATAGTGATTAAAACTTAATAAATATTTAATTTTAAAAAGCCATGGCATATCAGGGAAAACCCTCATTCTAGATCAGGAAAATAGTGCTTTTGTATTAATATGCTTTCTACAATAAAATTATGTCTCCATTACATCAATTTATGTATACCATCAACAGATGAATTTTACAATTCTCATTTTGACATATCATTGTATTGTTTTTGTTTTAATGAACTTTGGTACTATAGATTACAAAAGTTGACTTTGTTACTGTTGATTACAAAAATGGAGTTTTGTACCTTAGATTGCAAAAATGGTAATTGGTACAGTAGAATGTAAGAATGGACATTGGTATTGTAGATTACAAAAATGGACTTTGGTACTGTAGATTACAAAAATGGACTTTGGTACTGTAGATTAAAAAAATGGACTTTGCTACTGTACATTACAAGAATGGACTTTGGTATTATGTATTACAAAATGTTCAGTAGCATAACTTTTTAAATCCCAGCATTAAACAAGATGGATGTTAGTTTACCTCATGTCCATCCATCCCTCTGTCCATTCTGCTCTCCAGCACAATCTTTTACCTCTTAAAGAACCAGGATTTCAAACCAGTATATTTACAAATTTTGATAGGAGATTGGCTTCTAATAGATTTTTATTGGCATAAATTGTATGTATATTTTAGGGGATCAAAAACAAAACAATTGCATTTTTGCTATATTATGTCTTTTCTAAATACTGTAATAAAACAGCAAGTTTTGAACATTAATTCGATCTGGATTCTGATCGAAAATGTTACAATAATAATATGAGTTGGTATATTGTCATGTATGACACAGCAAAGATTTGATTTGATAAAATCTAATAGCATTTTCAATTTCCTTCTCAAGATCATAGTTTGGTGATCACTGATGATCTTTATTGTGATTATTAAGCATCACACATATCAGGCTGTCAGTAGTTCTCTGGTCCAGATTTCTTTGAATCACTTTGTATTTTGTGAAGAATGGAGAATGTCCTTTCTGTTAGAATGTAGTAAAGAAAGGACAACCACACTCAGCCTGCAAAAAAGCCCTAACTTCACTTTTCATGTTGCTCAGTTTGTAAAGTTGCTGACTGTACTCAAATGCTTTTCCAAGCTATGTTCACCCCGAGAAAGTAAATTCTTGACTTAGACTTAAGATGTATTCTTGAGCCTCATTCTTAAGGGAATCTTTTCTCTTTGTGGCTCAGGCCAAAAAATGTCTTGGCACTATAAATACCAAAAAAAAAAAATCCAAACTTACATGATGTATTTATGCTTTTATGAATAATTTATTGCAAACTTTAAATTAATAAGTATTTTATCTAGGGCTTGAACTTAATTTATATTCATGAAAATTTAAAACATTTTATGAAATACAAACGATGCATACCTGGGAAACGTACAGTGCAGACTCAGGATCTTTGCTACTTGCCAGCACACACTTAAAAAAATCTGATATCCAACCATTGTTGAACTTGCAACATTTCTTAGCCGTTGGTTAAATATATTCCTCTTCAGACATCTTGAATAATACGTTAACAATTAAACAAAACAAAAAAAAATGGAATAAATAAATGTGTCTGCTGAAATCATATTTTATGGTCGGTCTCTTCATTTTATCTCTGCTCAGCCAAAGGTTAGCCGATTTTAATCAGTTGATTAGAATACATCATGAAGAACCTTTGTTCACTTTATTACTTATAACACCTCAGAAAAATCCTGCAATTGGCTTTAAACTCCTCAAATTACAATAGATACGGTAATCAATTAACAACTTGTTTGTACACACCTTAGAAGTTCTTAACTATTCTAATCCTGTTACTCTGCCACTGATCATTACACAGGTTGTTGTTGTGGTGGAACAGGTTGTTGTACTGGTGGAACATTTCCAGTCCCCATTAGACTGGTATTGGCTGGTTTCCTTAATGTATTGACAGAGTGCATAACAATACAGTGTTTAGGTTGTTTATTCAATTTAAAAAACTTTCAAAAGTGGTAGATTAAACCTTTAAATTATATGTGCAGTATATGACCTTTAAAACAGTATTTTTGGCCTTCCACCAGTAGAATCACATGTATGCAATCTTGTTTGTGCATCTAGTCTAATAGTTTTTATGTGGATTGCACTGAAATTTGGTAATCATTATGGTCATCACCTGAAGATGTGCATCTGAACAAAACACTTAATTCTTGCAAGTTTTGATAGAGATATACCCTTTTGGTCTTTTAGCTTAATATAGTGCAAGACTATTAATATGTCTTGCAGTTTTACTGGTCAAAGACCAGAAGAGCTTAAAGGATGGTCTGTTATCTGACAGCTGTCTGTTATCTTAAATTTGTTATTCCCACTCCTCCTAAACTACTTGGAGGATTGCCATGAAACATTACACACATTAATCCCATTGTCTAGTTGGTCCTAGATGAAAATAGTGCTGCTGGCACATCTAATATGGCTGTGACGATGACAGTTTTGAAAATTTTGTTATTGCTACTCATCCTGAATGGATTGTTATATCAATATGGAGTTTTCACAGAAAGACTTCTGGGACCCCAGTTGGCAGAGTGGTCAACAGCACCTGCCTTTACTTGTCACTGCCATCTGTCCTCAGTCCTTGTTGCTCATAAACGAAAATGGTGCCAATCTGAAATCCAATATGTCCACCATGGCATCCATCTTGAAAATCTTATTTCATCTCCTACTGAACAGAAAGTTATATTGATGTGGTGTTTTCACCAAAAGGCTTCTTATGATATCCAATTGGTCTTAAATGAACATGGTGCTGATCTGACATTCAGTATGCAGTGTAGCACAAAAGAGTGGGGGCCTGCAAGCATCCAGTATTTATTTGCCCAATGTCCCCCAAATTTTGACCCTGTCTGCCCCATTGACATGCTTTTAAATGATTATAGTTCAGGGAAAACGTCTCAGAATCTCTTTGGTGTATGTCCATCGTGAAAGTACATGTAATTTAATTGAGAAACTTGTGTACATAAAGAATTCTAACATACTATGTTGCTTGATAATGTTCACATCTGCGTGGATGAATATGAACAGTATAAGAGTAGCTTATTTATATTGTTTTCCTTCATAGGTAATACTGTGCCCAGCTGATGCATACATATTTTCCCTATGTCATTACTACCTAGAGGGTTTGGAATAATTGAATAAAAAACTTGTACTTACTATTATTTGGAAATTAAATTTGTTTGCATTGGAACAGAAGCAAACCAATCGGTAAGTACATAATAGCTTAGAGCGATATGTGCAATTCCTGAATACTTGCCATTTTCTTGAGTTCTTGATATAACTTCTATGGCAATAATGTTAGCATCCACAGAACACAGTGGTTATAGAAATGACTGATAATGATGGTGATCATGGAAATAACTAATAGTGATGGTGAAACCGTCTAAACAGATGAGGCTTTCTCATTTCTTTAATATTACAATGAGTGAATCAGGGGAAGACGTTACCAATGAGCAAACAGGTGAGAAATCCAATTCTAGTTCCTGAATCTGACATTATAAAAGAACAAGCAAAACCATGTTTCTACCAGAGAGAGTGGGAGACAAAATTTCCTCAATTAAGCCCATTAAGAAACAAATCTAGTAATATTCAATGAAACATTTGTATTGAATCAAAATTGAAAATTTAAAACCAAATTTTGAGTGAGTAGGGCTGCAGTAACATGAGAACTTAAACTCTTACTCATCATGAAGCAAGTGTTGATCACAGGTGTGCTGTTTGTACTCTGAAAATGCAGTCAGATATGCAGTTGATTGTCAGTTGTGCACTTAAAGATAGAGAGGGGCCAAAGGCAGTGAGAATTGTATGTTATGTGGCAAAGGAGGCAATAACTATCAGAAAATATGAGTCTTTTATTAGTTTGATGGAACTTAGTGGTCGTGATTTGCAAACTCTGAATATTTCACAACTGGCACAATACAGATCACATTGGACAGCTGTGGAGCTTTTGACTATTCCAAGCCAAGCTGTTGATAGTGAAGTTGACGAAAAAAAATTCAAAAATTATTTCTTGTCTGTGTTATGTGATAAAACCACAGATTTATCTGTGACTGGCAAAATCATAGCGTTTGTAAGATCTGTTAACCCTTGTACACTTGAAACTGGCAACTGCTTTCTTGGGGATTATGTCATACAGGACAAGACGGCTTCTTGTATCACTGGAAAATGAAAGGAGTGCCTAAGATCAAGAAATATTGACTTGTGTGAGGTAATGTCCTTTGAGACAGATAGTGCCTCTAGTATGATAGGGTAGCATAATGGTGTTGGGGCACAGCTGAAACAAAAATCTTTCAAAATTTAATTTCACTGTGCTGCTGATACACTGCCTTTATGATAACATCTGGCAGCAGATAAGGTCAGCCTAGTGAAAAAATACAAAGAAACTTTGACCTCTCTTTATTCCTATTTTAAGTCCCCAGTCTTCAAGAAACTTGAACAGATACAGGAAGCGTTAGATTATCCTTAACTGAAGGTAAAGAAGATATGTGGAGTTAAATGGCTTGCCATCCCAGCAGAAGTCTACGCAGCTGGTAGTCCCCGACTGACGCAGAAGCTTACTGACCTCTTCCAGTCTGTGTGGAACCAGGAGAAGATTCCGCAGGAGTTCAAAGACGCCTCTATTGTCCACCTCTACAAGCGGAAGGGGAACCGGCAAGCATGCAACAACCACCGTGGCATCTCCCTATTATCCATCGCAGGGAAGATACTGGCCAGAATTCTGCTAAATTGACTGACCGTCCACTTGGAGCAAGGCTTGCTACCAGAGAGTCAGTGCGGCTTCAGGCAGGATCGGGGCACCGTGGACATGATCTTCGCAACCAGGCAACTCCAGGAGAAATGCCAAGAGCAGAACGTCAGCCTCTACACCACTTTTGTGGACCTCACAAAGGCTTTTGACACTGTGAGTCGTGAAGGTCTGTGGAGGATCATGGCAAAGTTCGGATGCCCTGAGAAGTTCATCACCATGGTCAGACTGTTCCACGATGGCATGCTCGCCAGAGTACAGGATGATGGAGAGTTCTCCCTGCCCTTTCCAGTGACAAACGGTGTCAAGCAGGGCTGCGTTCTTGCCCCGACCCTGTTCAGCATGATGTTCACAGCGATGCTGACCGATGCTTTCCATGAGGGTGACATTGGCATCGACATCCGGTTCAGGACTGATGGGAACATCTTCAACCTGAGAAAACTGCAGGCTAAGACCAAAGTCCAGGAAGACACCATCTGCGACTTCCTCTTTGCTGACGACTGCACTTTGAATGCTGGTACTCAGTCTGACATGCAAGAAAGTATGGATCGGTTCTCCAAAGCCTGCACAGACTTCGGACTCACAATAAGTACAAAGAAGACCGAAATCATGTACCATCCTGCACCCTCAGTCCCCTACACCGAACCCAGCATTACCGTCGATGGCCAGAAGCTCGCTGTTACTGATAAGTTCATCTACCATGGCAGCGCCTTGTCGCGCACAGTCTCCATTGATGAAGAGGTCACTTTCAGGATTGCTCGTGCAAGTGCAGCCTTCGGCAGACTTCACAATACTGTGTGGAACAGAAGAGGAATCAGCCTGCCAACCAAGCTCAAGGTGTACCGCGCAGTAGTACTGCCCTCCCTCTTATATGCCTGTGAGACATGGATGGCGTACAGTCGCCATGCAAAACAGCTGAACTCCTTCCACATGCGCTGCCTCAGAAAACTGCTCCACATCAAATGGCAGGACAAGACTCCTGACACAGAAGTCCTTTAGAGAGCAGAGATGGCAGGCGTCTATGCCATGCTCAGAAGGTCACAACTCCGCTGGGCTGGTCATGTCTACCATATGCCTGATGAGCGCCTCCCAAAGAGACTGTTCTTTGGGGAACTCGCTGAAGGAAAGCGTTCCTGAGGAGGCCAAAAGAAACGATTCAAGGACATGCTCAAAGCCTCCATGAAGTCCTGTGGCATTGACCCAGACAGCTGCGAGCAGCTTGCCGAAGACCGCGCTGCCTGGCGTCGCCAGATCAGCTCAGGCGCAGCTGCATTTGAAGAGCACCGGATCAACGAGGCCAAGCAGAAATGCCAGCAGAGGAAGAGCAGAGCCAGCGCCGACCTTCAGTCCATCCAGCCCCCGGCAATTCTCTGTCCTCATTGCCCTAGACTCTTCAGAGCGCAGATTGGCCTCACCAGCCATCTGCGCACTCACAGACCAGCCCAGATCTGAAGTCATGGTCGTCTTCGAGACCGAAGGACGAACATCATCATCATCATACAAGTGTTGGGAAGCCATTGCTCAGACTCATACTTCTGTAGCTGCCATGGCATGCTAAAGGCAATCACACAATACACATTTGTGGCTGTGACACATTTCCTGTTGGATATCAGTCCTATCATAACAGCCTTGAGCATGTAATTTCAGAGAGAAGATCTTAAAATAGGTACCATCAGTCCAAGTGTAAGACTTACTGTGCATGAACTTGATATATTGACTATTTAAAGATTCTAAATGATAACAGCAAAGAAATTGGTGGGAAATATTTCCATAAGGGCTTACCAGTAACCAGTAGACAGGGCCAGAGAGCTCAACTTTGACACTGCAAGTTAAGAATTTGTTTTGAACCTGAAGGAAGGCCCTCTTTTCTTCAGCAGGGGAAGAATTATCAATGAGAGACATCTCATTTTGTTTCACAGGATGAGATAATGTCACATGGCAATGATATAATTCAGATGAATTTTGATCACTATGGTACTGTAAAAACATAAGCACAGTTTTAATATCAACCAGTGCTTGCTGCCAAATTTTAACTTGAGAAATGGAAATTTGTGAAAGAAGTAATTAGAGGTGGTAAATTTTGTACCATGATATACTGTATTATATCTGAATATACCATAATATGTACCATGGTATACTGCAGTTATAGTAGGGACCATCAATTCAATTATTATTTAAATATTTAATATCTGTCTGTCAGTAGCAAAAGATATTTTGCTCTGATTTAAAGCAAGCTAACACTATAATATATCCATGATATTATTTGGATTAAATATTAATTATCTTGAGATAAAAGATAGGACATTATTTCAACTCAAAAGAAAATCAGTCTGTCCCCCCCTGCCCAGCCCCAAAAATTAAATGGCCAGTACCTTGTAGCAGATGAATTTGCTATGTGTATGTTAATTGTTGTACAAGTTGCAATATGAAAGCTGTAACTAAAGTTGGATGATTAAGCTTACACTATAGCTTATACTGTGAAAAACTTGTGCTGATATTAAAGACCTGTTGATAAAAATAGGAAGTGTTGATACTGAATCTTACAATTTTCTAGCTACACTATTGATATAATAGACTTAAAAGCTCTGAGTGGGGTGCCAACACCTTGACAAGATCTTTATCATTAGAGGGCCAGTGAACATAAAACACTCTTATTCATCAAACAATAACATATTTAGTGGCCATCTAAAATTACAAAAGTTAGAAAACAAGTGACAAGTTCACTTCTGAATATATAGACACACACACACACACACTTGTAAGTAACTAAAACATGACAAGTTTTTGTTTTACATTTAAGTATTTTTTAAACCAAACTTTATCCAAAAGATGAATTTGGCCCAAATCTGTTTCACAACATTCCATTTGTCAAACGTGTTATTAATTGTTTATAAATATAATTTGTAATATGTGCCTTTAATTTGTGACAGATACAACTATTTTGTGAAAAAAAGATAACTTTAAAACTATTTTTGTCAGGAATAATGAAAGTGCACTGTTAGTTTCAATAAAACTGTAAAATGATTGCTCCGAAATTGCCATATATGATACGGTAAATAATAATGTACTGGTACAGTGAAAAAATGTGGTGGCACAAACCACCAGAGAAAAATACTGCAGAGAAAAATGGTGCCTGTTTTATTTCCAATACGGTTGCCATGATGGCTGAGATCTTTCACTGTTCCCCCTAAATGGTTTTGAAAAAAAGATTTTTTTAAATGATGTCTGTTTTGTCTTAAATGAAATTTATTTCAATCGGACATCCATTATGACCACCATTGTAGCTGATTTGAAAAACTTCTTATGGCTGAAGAATATCAAAGATGGTTTCAACACTCAGCAGTTAAAGGAAGAAATAGTATTATATTGAACTCCTGGAAATATTTTTCACTCACTAGAGCATCCGTCCATTTTAAGGACACTTTGTCTGTATTTTGCAAAGTAACTAAATTTGAAAAAAGAATTACTTGTTAGTTGCAACAGACTGTATGTACACAATTTGTATAATTCCATTAATCAGAATAGAAAATGTTACGTTGTTGAGTATTTTTATGAATTACCATTATTACAGTAAGTCTTGTAACAAAATATGTCTTGGGGCACCCATAATTTTTATTACTTACAAAAGTTGGGAAAGAACTTAAAGCAGTTTTTTCCTGTATTATAAGTCTTGATACACCTTAGACATTTTTTTCTTCTGATCAATTGTAGTGTCATTAATTTTTTAAAAAACAACATCGTGGTTATTAAAGGTCTGTCATTCTGATTTATCATCTGGAAATGTTATACAGGTGATGTTCGATTTACACCATAGATACATTCCTGAGGTTATGGCATAAATGAAAAGTAATTTTCCGATAAGATACTTATAAATTAAGGCAGTTCCTGGGCAAAGTATACCTTGAAGTCAAGGGTCACAAACATGCTGCCCGCAGGCCACATGAGACCATGGAAATTATTTCCTGCAGACTGCAACAATACCTGGAATTTATAAAATAATTAATAATGCAATTTTCTTTTTCTTTACAGCCAGCCAGTTTTGATAAAAATTTGATTGTTACATCATTTACCTCTTGTTTCCAATATTTCAAAGGCTACCTTTTATGTGAGGCACTTGTATGAAAAGGTTTCAGTGATGCTGCCCTTGTGCCAATGTACTAGTCTTCATGTGGCACTCATGGTGATTTGAGTTTGAAACACCTCAAAGTTATGAAGTAATGATTATTTATGCATAATTTTCAAACATGTTAACGTACATTAGCTGTGCACAAGTCACAACACAAGGCACCAGCAGTGGCATAAAAATTAGCACGATGGTGCAAATTGAATGTTATTTCTTCATTAAATAAATGGCATTAAAATGAAAGAACATAAATCAGATTGGTGTAATTTGAGTGTCACTTGTCAATAATTTTATTTTCCTGTTTTCTTATTACTTCTGCCTAATTCATATATGCATAATTTGAGTGGACGATGACAAGAATTGAGCATTAGAGTGTTGTTGTGCGTATTTGTTAAAGTATCCTCTCCCATTTGTCTCTAAGTTGCTATTGTTTGTTTATGCATTATTGCATGAGAATTTTGTATCAGTTTGCTAGTATTTACATTTTGATTTTGTCTCGAAAGTGTAAATACCTAACTCATTAAAATGTGATACTATTGTGACAACAGTGAACAACAATAATGTTTGGTTCAGTGCTCACATTTACTGAGCATGTTGACATCATGGCATCACCATATGTATTGAAGATTTTAACTGGCACTGAATGAAGTACATCCTATAGATCTGAATCATGGGCATCATTGCACCAAGCTTGAATATCTACAAAAACTTAGAAAATAATTGTTATGCTGTAAAAACTCAGTTGTAGTTTGATGTAAGTGACCTTAAATAAATAACTGTTTACTCATCTAAAATGATCATACTAATATTTTGGTGTAAAAGGCAATTACTTAGTACCTGCCAGACAAAATTCGCTCTTTACCCAGGTTAGTTTCAGAGTTTAAATGATTAACTGGTCATGATTGCTCTGGGAAAATAAAAGGCAAATCCAGCAATTATGAACAAAGGAAATGCTGAAACAACTAGCTTGCCAGAACGGAAATTGGAATGAATGTTTGGAAATTATGATTTTGTTAAGCCGAAACACAAAGCAGAAATGAATTCATGATGATCTTGGACAGTCTGTATTCAGAGTTTTAAACTATATTATGATCATTCTGTCATAAATATATGACAGTTATTTAAATAGTTGCTGGCTATGTACTTTATACAATTAAATGTGTGGATCTTTTTGTATAGATAGCATCACTTTGTAGGATTGATTATATCACTGAAAAACAGTAACTCATGAGTGTGTGGATCAAATTAAATGAAACTAATGCACGTCAAGCTGAAATGTAATCTGGAAGAATGTGAATTGGTAAAAACAATGAATTAAGGAAAATTTGAATCTAATATTTTGGGTAACAAACAAGGATGTAAGTGACACTAATCATGATTTGCACTGTACAGTAGAACCTGTCATGAGCGACCTCTGCTATGAGTGACCACCTGTCATGTACGACCACAATCGTAATGCATGGATAATTTTATTATATAAACGCTCAGCTATGAGCGACCACCTGCTGAACGCGACCAGCGACCGCGATTTCTTGGCAAAATATGCATTTCGATGCTGCTATGAACGACCGCATCACAAAAAAACGAGGATAAACTCCACCAACCTTTATTTAATCCCTGTAAGAACGACCGCTCATACCGTTCTAAATATATAAAAAAAATAAAAATAAAAATTAGGCTGGCTGCCGATCTCTGAATTTTTTTAGCTAGGCTTATAGTGATTTATAGTTTTTGTCGTAAACCAGACTAAAGTATATGTAGATTATTTCCTAGCCTGGTTCCCTCTTCGTATGCTTCCTGCGTTGTTCTCCGTTATTCGTATAGGGGTGAGGAACGCAGAAAGCATGCAGAGCAGGGAACCAGACTAATTATTCCCGCACATGCTTCCCAGCCGTTGTAGAACCTGGCATCCCTATGACGACTGTATCACGAGAACAGACAGACACCAGTGACCTTTATGTAATCAGTTATTACAACGACTGCTTGATTAGTATAGATTATTCTGATCAAAAACAAACATAAAAGGAATATTAAAAAAAAAGGATTGTTGCTACCGGTGATAGATGCTACAGTCTGTAATCCAGGCTAATGTACATGTCATGAAATGCCGTTGAAGTGCCAGAGTTGACAAAGTGGCCACATATATTGTTTGTCTCGAGTTAATTGTATTGCCGGGGGTGAATGAGGCCATTTTCTATTAAACCAGCAAGAGAGAATCATTTGCGGGATTCAATTGATAGTGCTCAAGACTTGTGATGTTTGTTTCCCCCCCCCCCATGTTAAGTGATGACATCCCAATCACAAAGCTGTCGTCTATTCAAGTTGCTGTGACCGGGTTACACACTTTGCTTACAGAGTTAATCCCTGTATGTCATCTTTTAATGAAGCCGTTGACTTTTGTCACTGAGTAAATGGTCCTGTTTCTGGATGAGATAATTGTTTGGGGTTTTTTATTGTTAGATATGCAATGCACATGTATAGATTTTTCATATTTTCCCACAGCCACTGTCTTTACGTTCGATATTACAAAGGAAAACGAGTAATTCAGAAACAATTTCATATGCTAAAATATGTAATCTTCAAATGTAAATGTGATTTCATGTTTAATGATAGAATTATATATTTATTACAATATAATTTTGTTTTTAGATGAATGCATACAATATTTTAGCAACAACTACTAATAAAGAATAGAATATACAGTGATTGTGGTTATTTTTCTTGAAATTGTTCTGAAACTGGACCTTGGGAACGTATTTTTGTACAAACCTGCTATGAAAGACCACCTGTCTTGAGAGACCGCTTTTTGTTGGCAGAAGGGGCGGTCTCTCATAACAGGTTTTACTGTATTAGTACTGTACACTATTGTGTAGGTCTCCAGGTAAACCATTCTGTGGATTATGAAGTCTTTGTTTACCTTTATTTTATTTCATGTTGGGAGTAATAAGAAAATAAGCAGAATCCAATTATTAACAAAAAACAGTCATAGTTTATAACAGTTTATTCATGTAGTAATTGAGCCAACTGGTCAGTGCTGTGTGATGTATGGCAGAATTGCCAATTTTTGTCTTAACATTTTTTTGTGTCTGTAAGTGTTGTGACACCAAAAATGTTGATATTTTTTATGTGCATTTAAGTCTTGGGATAATTTTCCCATGAAGAATATTAGGATTTACATTTTTTATGTTTTTTTTAAATGAAAAATATGCTTATGAATTCTAATTGTCCCATGCTTTCAGGTGGATGACACAAAAGATGAGCCTAAACTTATTGAGGTAGATGATACACACAAGAGGTGAGGAAGTTGATCCCTGTATAGTAATTTATTTTTTTTTTCTTCAGTGCTGATGATTTATTTAGTTGCAACGATTTTAATACTGTACTCAGTGGCTTTTATGTGGAACGCGGTTGGAGGTAATGGAAACTGGAAGGTCCAAAGAAAGTCCCAGACCTTGCATCAGTGGCCAAGAACCAGTTATTAATCATTGAAATTTGGTGTAAAATGAACCTGTTTCTACTGTGCTATCCTGGCTTAGTTTTTTAACACTTGTTACAGGATAATTTTCCAGAGTATATTGCTGTATCTTGTGTGGTCCACTTTTTTATATTTCTAGTAATTGTGGCATTTTTTTTAGGTAAGTTGACATAACTTAGTTCAGATGATAACAAATAAGTAGTATTAAGAGGAAGAGGTGGGAAGACCACCAAATTAATATTTCTTTAGAGTTTCAGCTGTTAAGATGGATAATTATTTGTCTCAATGTTATGTCTGACAAGTTGCTCAGTTTGTCATGGTTTTGAGATTCAAATACTGAAATAATAATGTCCAATAGCAAGTTTAAGAAAATTTATTTTGTTTTTCAGTGAGAGAACAGTTTTCATAATGCCACCAGAACCAACAGGGTTGCCAGAAGGGGTCAAATACAGGTACAGCATATTGTTAGGAAGGGAATAAACTAGTTTGGCAGCATTCTTGTACGTTTTATTGTACTTTTATATAGTGTATTCTTGCTTTGAACACCATTTTTGTCTTGCCTGTGAAACACAGGCAAGACATTGGGATTATTTTTGCTGATGGCATTGTCATTGTCATCTTCATAGGCATTAATGTTAAATTGTCCTATGCATGCTGTGAGATGCAGCACATCACCTCATGTCTGTCCATACATGTCAATCCATCTGTTTCATTTCCACACAGTAATTCAGATTCTCCATCATCCATCATTTCCAGACTTTGCTCACATTCGTGGCAAGGAAGAACCTAATGATTTCAGGCTTTTAAAAGGTCAATGCCATTGGGACTGAAAGAAGCAAAACTGTTCCATACACTGATATGACTTGAGTGCCAGATATTTTGACCAAATTTTGAATATGGCTTGCATGTGAGATAACAAAAGGACAACTGTGTATTTTGAGGTCAGATCAAAGGACAAGGTCTTGGAGACTCTAAGAAGAAAAATTGCTTCCACACAATATCTTGGGTCCTTGTCATCTACTTTGACCAGACATTGTCGATGGATTACATTTGAGTCAAGGAAGACATCTGTTCTTATTGTTTTTATTTGCATCATTAGATAACGATTTTGTTAGGTAAATACTGACTGATGATGGTGATGAAGGCAATTTTTTTTTTAAAGTTAGGAAGTATATCAGATTATTGGAGCTGAGAAAGTGTTAATGGAGATACTAGTGAGTGATTCTGAACCCAAAAATGGTATTAAATGCGAGTCTGATGTACACGCTGGTCAATCCCCATTTCAGTGGTAGTTCAAAATTAAATGTAGAAAAGTTAGAATAACAAAATGAATTAAACTACAGACAATTTAAAAGTATAGTGCAATTTTCATTTCCTTTCTCAGACAATTTAAAAGTATAGTGCAGTTTTCATTTCCTTTCTCAGACAGTTTAGTCTGCTGGATGCTACAATCAATAGATCCCTATAAGGTTAAGATAAATCTAGTAAAGCAGAATATAAAAAATGAAATTAGGAAGTAGATATTAATTTGATAAAAATATATGTCTGAACAAGCAGACTATGGCATTTGGACATAAAATCCTAAACAAGTATTATAGAAGAAATAGTAAATCTGGCATAGTAGTCATTAAAGCACTGATTCAAGAAAGTGAAACT
Organism: Megalonaias nervosa; assembly: GCA_016617855.1. Lineage (NCBI taxonomy): Eukaryota > Metazoa > Mollusca > Bivalvia > Unionida > Unionidae > Megalonaias > Megalonaias nervosa. The sequence goes on along the minus strand of JAECUM010000220.1, from coordinate 78,951 downwards.
TTGGCACAGCTTATGTTAGTGACAGATCTCTTTTTGGAGCAGAAGTATCTGATAAACATTCATATGAGTTTTGGAAAATTGTACATAATAACCATTAAGAACAGTTTCCAGACTTGTTCCAGCTTGATAAGCTAGCTATAAATATATTCTTCAGACAGCAAACTCTGAAAAGGGGTTCTCAGTATAGAACAATATTCACACACACTTAAGGAACAGATTAAGCTCAGAAAGAATCAAGACTAATGCTCGTACAACTAGAGGTGACATCTTTTAAAGATTTTGATTTCAGTAGGGCTCTGACAGAGTGGAGCAGGAAGAAACAGAGAAGGATTTTGAAGTGTTAGGTAAATACTAAACTGTGGCCGTTTCCTCTTCCCCCACTTTTTTGTTCAACTCCCTCCTAATTTTTGTTACAAGGGGGGAGTTCTCCCTTCTAAATAAAACTCTCACAGCATCTTAAAGAGTTTGCCATAAGCATTAAGCATACTGCATATATGAGTATGGTCAGGTGATGCACAAAGAACTGTGTTTTGTTTGTTGAAAGACCTGTTAAACCCTAGCTGGGGTCACCTTGAGTCAAACTGATAGTGGGAACATTACCGTTGAATTTTGTACTGATCACTGCAATAAAAAAATTAAGGTCTTAGTTTAGGATATTTCTGCACTTAAAATCACTTGAAACAAATAGAAAATTCCTTATTGAATACAGTTTTATATATTATTTCTTGAAGAAAAACCATGGAACCAATGCCAAGTACAGAATCTCTAGGATCTACCACCTCTAATGAAAATGTATCTACCCTTGCTCTAAAGTCTGCATCATAAATATGTATATAACTTGACACTTGTGGAGCTACAGTAAACTCAGCTTGAATCTCATGCAAAGAGTGAAAAGCACAGAAATAATGAATTATCTATTGGAGGGATGAATTTATAATATGTTTTCTCCTGAACAAAAAAAACTCAAGGAGGTATTTGACACTCTCGAAAAAAAGATGGCTAACTCCCAAACTGAAGTTGATAACTGCAACTTAGCCCCCAATGCTTCGGAACCCCTTCCTCTACAGCGTCTCAGCCTTGTTTAACAAAATAAATTTGAAGTGTTGTTGTTTTAAAATGAAATACATGATTCTGAATTATTGTTGACTCTACTTGTGTCAATTATTATTTATATGCAGTAATCACACTGCTTTGAAAATTACATTTTTGTTTTTGGAAAGTCATTTATATATATATATATATATATATATATATATATATATATATATATATATATATATATATATGTGTGTGTGTTCCATTTTTCCAGCTACAATGGGTTCCCTACATTGAACTCTGAACTATTCCTTCAGAAGAATCTGTCTAAGGTGTCTGCACAAGGGAAAAAAAAACCTGGTTGTCCCAACAGTCCTGTAGCACGCCGTACCAAACAGGAAATAAGGAATGCTCAAAAGGTAACACATTAAATCAAAGATGTAGTCAGATATTTAAATTTTCACTAATACAGTCAGATGAACCCTATCAACAAAAACCCGCTTAGATATCATCTTCAAGAAGACTCTTTTGCCAGTAAAAACAATAAATATTCCTTTCCCTCAGTAACTAGAAACTGATGGATTTCCGTAAATATCAACCATGGCATCTGTGCGAGCCCAAAATAGTAATGGTAATTCAAATTTTGCTTAACAGTTGGATGGAAAGGGGGTTTTGTATACAACCAAACTTCACAAGAATTATTATCTCCATTAGCCTAACTAAATATTCACCCAGTGGATCATAATAATATTTTATGGCTATTAGATGGGAATATGTCATTTAAAGTCAATTAATGACGGACTTTTAATAAAGATCAAATTGACATACAATTCTCACAAATTTGTGTACAGAGTTGGAGTTTTTTCCTTTTCAAGGTCGAATATTTGCATCCATTTTAATAAGACATGAACTAAAGCATCATTGCTAGAATTACAATAAAACTATCAGTATGTTTGCACTTGTTAGTTCTGAATGTCACTTCATTGATACATACATGTGATAGAAAAGGTTAGGACAGATCAGGAGATTTCCAAAGTTTGACAGAAGTTTTGACCTCAAAAAAGAGGGAGGATTTTCATTGACCTAAGTTTTAGCATGCAAGCTGACCAAAATTTACAACTATTGAACAAATTTGCATTTTTTTAATATAAAAATACACATCATTGCATCAAATCAGTATTTCACAGTAACTTCATTCATACTCTTCTTACATGTACCACAAGTATTTTTGGCATTTCTTGGGAGGTCATAGCTGGAATATATTGGTGGCATTCCTCTTATTGTGGATTATATAGTTGATAGTCCTCATTATTATTGATCTTAGTACTGAGGAGATGACATTCTATTATTGGATCCAGGTTTCCTTTAGAGTCAGCCTGAATTTTCCTCAGAATTGGAAAGTGGCCTTTAAATGTTTGCATTGGAATTGGTTAATGTCAGTGTCAGAACAACTCTACCGAGTCCACCAAGAAGTTTAAATTATTTCCAGCCTGTGGGGAGAATCATATTACAGACTGATTGCCAGAAGTGCTCAAGATGGTACTGTCTGGGTCTGATCTTATTTTGATGTCAACAAAATTCTCCGCTTGAAGTTCAAACACACAGATTTTGCCATCACTCCCATTGTGAGTTTAAGCCTGATTTGCAGACACCTTTGTTGTCGTCATTATCATCACTATCACCACTCTTTAATAATGACAAATAAATCTAGAAAACTATTATTACTAAGTAGTATTATTGACAAAGACTAAGACTCCATTCATCCCAGGATTTACGGATTACAGTGGAAGTTAGTGACATGTGGATTAGTCTGGTTTACATTCATGTTTACAAAGTTTTAGACTGCTCCGGTCTCCATTTTTCCATTCCTAAGCCTAAATTGTATTTTAGAAATGACTTGTACTCTCTCCTTTCAGGCATAACAACTTTTGGTAGGTCTCCTCACCCATTTCGGGAAGTTTGAAAGATCCTTTCATTATAGTTTTATCCTTTTCATGTTTGCAAATTTTTGCTGTATTTGTTGTAAGATAAGTATATCTATCCCATGATATGTGTAGATGCCGGGACTGGCATTTCCTTATATCAGATATATTATGTTTTGTTTATTTATCAGTCCTATAATATAAGAGCAGGAAAACAAAAATTTAAGATGTAAGGAAACATTTGTTTCTTGTACAGAGTGTGTGTAAGAAATGAATATTGTACATATTTAGCATATGTACGTTTCCCTTTGTTTATTTGTCATGTCATGTTACACATTTGTTGTTATGCCCTTATTTTCTAAAATTCCTACGTGATTCTGCCTACCTTACATTCAAAAGCACAACCTTGTCATTATCACCATTCACTTAAAGAACATTACTCCATTTCAGTGTTTTACATCAAGATGTGTTACCTGTTGTTTTTTTAACATTGGTTAGTGCAAGTTTTATTTGTCATTTGTTTTTGTTTATTTGTTTCTTTTGTTGTCCCTTCCCACTTTGACTTTATTTTGAAAATTCATGGACAGCGCTGTCTCTGGAATGTGATTTTAACCAAGAATTAGGCTGACCCTGCACATAAATGTCACTGTGATTTTGACACCTATAATGTAGCGCAGTTTGCTGATATGATTAATCTATTAATCAGCTTGTGTTATTCTGCCAAAGAACCATTCTTTTTTGGTAGTTATCACAATAAATCCAGTTTAGTCATGCAGGAAGTACTTAATTAGATCCTCATGGTGTATTTCTATCAAATGATATAAAGGGATATATACTCTTTTGTAGCCAGGCAATATTGCAGATGTGACTGATACTAGGTTACAGAGACAATGATAGTATCAGAATCTTGTTAAATTAATTTGGATGAAACAATAATGAAAGGGTTTAGACAGTCCTTTATGAAGCTACAAAATATATAGAAGAAAAATTTAAAGTGACATCCAGTATGGACACCACAGTGTTCATATTAAGATAGAGTTTTCACTAATGACATGAGGTCTACTTGGTCCCAAGTGAAAATGATGATGATCTGATATCCAGTATGGCCAAAATGGCATCCATTTTGAAAAACTGTGTTATCCCTACTCCTCATGAATGAATGGACATACTGACTTGGTTTTTTTCTAAAACAGACTTACAATATCTAGTTAGTCCTAAATGAAAATAGTGTCTATCAGACATGCCCTCAGACATCCATTACAGCTGCCACAAAGGCAGATCTTGAAAATATTGTTATCACTACTCATACTGATGTATTCACTGATCAGCTTGATGTATTCACTGAAAGAATTAAAAATGGGTACATGATAAAATTGGTACCAATCTGACATCTTTCTTGAAAATCACTATTACTACTCCACTTGAACAGATAGTCAAATCTGTATGGGTTTTTCACCAAAAGACTTGTGATGTCTACATAGTACTAAAAGAAAATGGTGCCAGTTTGACTCTAACATGGTTGTCAAATTTTGTTCTGCTTCTAAACAGATGACAGTAGCTTCATATGGCTTTCAGCAAAACACTTCTTACCATGTCTTGTTGGTCCTAAATGAAAATGATGCTGATCTGACTTGCAAAATGGTGAGCATGGTTCCATTTCTTAAGGCACCTCTGTCTGCGTGGGTTCGAGTCTAGGATTCGGCAAATGTGGATATGTGAGAAAGCTTGCCAGTAGCTTCTCGTGGGTCGGTGGTTCTTTCCGGGGATTTCCCGGTTTCTTCCTCCACCATTAATACTGGCCGCCATGTATAGCCTATCGTGTGCTGAAAATGGCGTTAAGCCCTACAACAACAACAACAACAACAACAACAACCATTTCTTAAGGCTCATTCAGAATGGGTGGCCAGAGCAATTTTGGGTTTTTGCTGAAAGGCTTCTTACCATGTTTGCTTAGACCATAATGGAAAAGGTGCCAATATGACATCCAATATGGACACTTTGTTGGCCATCTGAAAATTCATGTTATAGCTACCTCTGCTGGATGGACTGTCTTGGTAAAATGGGGTTTCCGCTAAAAGGCTTCTTATGGTCCTCCAACATTTCTGCACCTTTGTGAAGGAGTTTTGAAAAACAGACGTAAATTGACCATCTGATCAAGTCAAAGGCGACTGCTTGCATTATTTCTTCTTAATTTGAGACTGCTCTGGTGGCCTGGTAGTTTAGAGTATCCACCTTGGATGCAGGAGGTCGCGGATTCGATCCCTGGCCAAGTCAAACCAAAATCTTATTAAAAAATGGTACTAACAGCTGCCTCGCTAGGCACTCAGCTTTAAGAGGTTAATGTTAGGACTAGTCGGCCTAGTGTCAGGATAATGTGACTGGGCGGGACATCATGCTACATGTCTGCGGCATGATGTCCCATGCTAGACATCACTATAAGCTGCCACGCTGCAGACATCGTAGCAATATGACTGAAAATTTTTAAAGCTACGTTACAAATCCAAATCACACACACACACACACTTCTTACTTGAGCTTATAAACACAATGAAGTGTACAGAGATAAGTGAAATTTAGCCAAACTTTTTAGTTCTACTGGTCATAGATCAGGAGAGCTTATATGAAGGCTTCTTGTCTGTGATCTGACATTGGTCCTTTCATTTGCACAAGAATGTCATCCATTGTCCATCCATCCATTGGCATATATTTGTTATTGATACTCCTACTGAACTACTTGGAGGATTGCCATGTAACTTTGCACGCACATTCACCCCAACATCTAGTTGGTAGCGCGCGCGCGTGCGTGCGTGCGTGTGTGTGAGATTTGGATTTTTAACATTTGGACAAAAACTTGATATTTTGCTGGAAAACCCTAAAGGTTTTCATGGAAACAAGAGATTTCTGTTCAAAAAATTTTCGTCAGAATTTTTTATGAAAACAAGAAATTTATGTAGAAAATTATTTTCATCTGGCTGAGACCCTGACAGGATCCCTCTCCCATCTGTTACACTCATCCACTATTACATGAAAAACAAGAATGTTGGCCATTAGAATTACATTGAACCACTTCTTTTAAACAAATCCTATCAGATTAAAATCCTTCATCCTCCCATGTTCTTTATATGATTCAGGTACCAACCTCTGAAAATAGACTATGGCAACATGTACTGTGTATCCTGAACAAAAAATTTGACTTTGCTTGTTTGGCAAAAACATGTTGGATTCGAAAATCACTTCACAAGTCATTGAAACATCTCTATTATTATGACCATCCATTAAAGAGATCCTAAATTTTATCATCCATTTTGAAAGGGCAGCAACATATGTCAAACGATTGGTACTTTATATAGCAGACACCATAATACAGTGGAATTACCAAGGATCAAAGTCAAATGTTGCTGACATTATCTTCTGCTTAAGAACATGATCCAGTTGCTTTTAGGAAACTTTACCGCATACAGCAACTTCGGTTGGATACAAACTTCTAAGAGTGAAGAAAATGGTCACAGCTATCAGTGCTTCCACTTACTCATCCACTGTCTTGCAATAATATTTGTAATTATAAGAATTAAACGTCGTATTTTATATGATTCATGAAGTCCTGAAGCTTGAAAATCTATTGCACACTGTGCATTAACAGCCATAGCTTTGCTGTACCTGTCAATGCAGTGTATAACTGATTTTCAAGTTCATGAATCATGTAGAATATAAAGTCCTTAAATAGTCAGATAGGTAAAAATTTAACTGATGTGATTCTTTGTATAAGGTTGTGTTCTTGCAATACATTATATGCCTGCTTAATGAAATGGTCTCAAGTTTAGGAGAGTGTTACCAACTGTGATGATTGCTTCCTGAAGATTGACTGATATGTGTGTAAAGACATCAGTAGATATTGGATAGGGGAATGCTTTATGGGATTTGATAGGGAAATGTTTTATTTGCTGTAACTGAAACTGCTGTTGCACATAATAAAAATTTGAAAGAAATTTCCAAATTCTTAACTTTTTGTCAGCACTTTCAGATGATGAATATGTTGTCTTTAAATTTATACATGATTGTATGAGGAGATTTTCAACATTACAGTATAGTGTGTTTGTATCTTTTATCAAACAAAATACTTTGCTATATTGATGGGTTATTTTGAAGGCTGGTTTACTTCAGAGAGCAAATAATGTTGGGAAAAGATGGCTTAATTTCAGACTAGTTTTTTTTTACTCAATGATGTATTTCAAATTTTTAGGGTATGTATAGTATTGGTATTAACCAATAGAAAACAGTATGTTGTATGTTAGGTGTAATTTAATTTCACTCATTTCAGAACGCACAGCAGTGCATAGGGAATCCTGTCTTATGGGCAAAGTAATCTCTCTCTCTCCCTCTCTCTCTCTCTCTTTCTCTCTCTCTCTCTCTCTCTCACATTTACTTGCAAGGGCCTAATGTAAATTAAACATAGGTTATAAATTAGTAAATGTCTGGAGTCTTTGGCTTGTCAGCATACTTCTGTAATAACGTTTATATCATCTGGTAGAGTTTTGTATATTTTGAAATTAATTTTGTCTTTGAAATGTAGCAAGGTAATCCAGAATACCACAAAAGAAACCCCAAAACTTACGTCTCTTTTTTTATAAAATTTTAACTATAAACCCCAATATTGTGCTTGTTTACATTTTGAGGTCACATGGCTATAAGACCAAATGAGCTTATGGTATGGCCTTGTGTCCATTGTCATGTGTAACGCATCTTTCCATCAGCAATTAATTGTAACCACTCCTGAGTCCTAGTTTCTGATTGGATTTCAGTAAATCACAGAAAAAAGGGTTTTATATCATCAGAATCTCAGCCCAATTTGATAAAGAATGAGATCCATGCATATTAATGAGATGATATTGATCTATTTGGCTGAGCTTGTTACCACTCTGGAGGCTATATTTGTGATCCATTGTTGATCAGTATTGGAAAAGATATCTGACTGTAATGCAATCTTGATTGCTCGATCACATCAAATTCTCATTATCAGATTATCAGAAAATCCAGATTATGGGCCATGAAGCTTCTAATCATGATCCAGATTTTCTGATACTGACAATGATGTGATTTAGCAATCAGGACCAAATTATTATGTTAATGTTATTTTTGTTATTTACCTTTCAATTTTCAGATAAGTCAATAAAATCCCAAAACGTAACTGAAAAAAGGAAATTGTTTAACATTTCAACCTTCTGATTTGAACTTCATCTTAAATCAGAAACTGAATTTCATTGTTTTTCAGAGCTGATATGTGCATGAATATCAGTTTTTTGAATGATTCAATAACACAAGTTACTCGGGGAGGGGGGGGGGCAGCACACCCATATATGTGATTTACATTTATTGTGCATTTATCAAATTGTGCATCATGGAAGGTATGCATTTATCAAATTGTGCATCATGGAAGGTATCACCAACAGAATAACTAAGAAAGTTGAAAACTGAGGTTCAGCTGTCAGCATTTGAACTGTTTCTTGCAATACAGGCTCAGATGGGGACTTGGCATATTAATGACAGCATTATTTGGACAGTTATTGACAGTGGGATTGAACAAATTGCTGGGACTTGATGATACAGAATTGTTGAAGAGAATTCAACTCATTTCATTTGTATGTCAAGTAAGTCTGTGGCATAGTTATAGACTATGGCAGATTTATTCACGCTTGTTCAGTTGTAACCAAGAAACCTCAAAAGAAATGTAGTTCCAGCTTTGTGTGAGAGTATGGTAATACAGAATCAGACAGTGACAGTATCATTTTCATACTTTTGGGATTTGATGGTAAAATTCGGACTCATTCTTAGGCAGAAAGTAATAGGTACGTAAAAGTTTTGAGCACTTTCAAAAGTAACTGGATCAGTATATAATAATGAGATGATCTTGTATCTGATTGGCTGAGTTCTTTAGCTCTCCTGAAGTCATATTTTTGTGTTTATTATCATCATTGTGAATGCTATTGATTATGAGCAAGAGACTGTGGATATTAATTATGCCTGTATCTTTTGGAAGAATTTAGTGACACGTGCAAAATCAACATATGGTATGGTTTGCTTCTATCCATTCTTCAGATACATTGTAGAATAAAGGTAAAATTTTGCATACATGTATTTTTTGTAGGTGCTTGCTGAGTCACTGTTACAGTCTGTGGTTCATCCACTTGCCTGGCTACATCAAGGCTAACCAAGCAACATACAAGGCATTAAAGACAGGCTATGAGGTACTCAAAAGTATGGCAAAGGCAAAACTCAAGTCACCAGATGAGGTAAGACCAGTATACATTGCAGAATAATCTTGTATATAAAATTGTTGATGACAATACATCTTTCTTTATTGCAGCAACTTTTCTCAAGATTGATGTACAGGTGTCCAGCTGTGATGCATATCAATAAGAGAGAGAAGGAATAATGGCAAAATGATGAAAGCAAAAGTATGATTCTGTGAATGGTTTCTTTAATGCCAGCTGTAATGGAAATTACATGAACAATTTATTAAACATACGCTGTGTGCAGAATTCATAGAACCTTTGTTGACCAAATTACTAAGATTAGCTAGAAGTGTATTATTAGCATTTATCACAAAATGTTAACTTTTACCAGCATTATAACATTACATCATAAAATTGGATTTCAATATTTGACATAACAGAGTAACACCATATGGAGCAAATTAGTGATGGCAATTATAATGAATAGAATCTGAAACTAATGTTCTTTGGATATAACAATATGCCCCTGGGCACATGCAAAAATGCAAGACAAAGATAGTTTATGAGTCTGTTTTGTTATAAATTTTTTTGTCTAATCATTACTTCTGTACAGTCCTCAAAATAAATGTAATCTCTAGATAGACGCTGTAATGCATTGTTTTGTATTCTCAGGTTTGCTACAGGGTCATGCTACAACTTTGTGGTCAGTACAACCAGCCAGTGCTAGCAGTCAAAGTATACTCAGAGATGAAAAAAGCTGGTGTGCAGCCTAATGCCATTACGTATGGGTATTACAACAAGGTGAGGCACTGTCTCCTCAGATACATAACACAATGATAATTATGAGTACATCCACTATTTTGCAAATCCAGCCCCCCTTCCCCTCATGTTCAGGGTATTTAGTGCTCAAAATATTCCAATATCCTGGGGCCCCTAAAGTTTCAGAGCAGGCCCATTCTTTGTTCTAAGTAAGGTACCCATCATGCTTATCAAAATTTTTTTTTAATTTGCCTGAGAAAACTGATAGTTCTGATGAAATGTGGAAATTTATTTTCAAGATGTTGAAGTACATAGTGCAGTCTAATTTTAAAATCAGATCGCCACTGTCCCACATGAAGTGGAGATCTGATTTTAATCAGATTGTAATACGGCATTTTGATGCGAAAACACAAGTCTTTTCTCCCAAACCCACTGACTTGGTCATGTTTCGAAAAACACGATTTTCAGTAATCTTCGAAAATAGAAGAAAAACCACCACTTTCAGTATATGCCCGTTACATGTAGCATGTATAAATGGTAAACAATCATGATTGGAGTTGATGTAAAGCTGTCCTTTGGGTAGTTTAAATAGCAGCAGTTAATGTCAAATAGATCAGGTATAAACCACTGTTTTACGTAATACTTAATTACTTAATTGGCTGAGAATAGCCAATGAGAGGTGTTTGCAGACTGAATGGGTGAGCCCATCATGCTAATTTACATAGGTAAAGATCACAGAGCGGGACAACCCAGTATAGGTAAATCAGAGAGATGCTAGATGTGTGTGGGAGAAGAAAAGTTATTACATATTATTGCCTTGAACGAGAATGTTTAAGCCACCTGTATTTAAGTTTATTGACAAATTTGTGAAAAGTGGCAAAGTTTCTTTGAAGTTGGATTTTACTCCTTGTATAAAACAAAGCATGATTAATTCAGTTGTCAGAATAGTGTTAAGTGTGATTCATTTTTTAAGGCAATCTAGGAAGCAATTAGCTATCAGCAAAGCAAGGAGCCCAGAAAAATAAATTTCAGAACTCATGGTTGATGGAGTTTTACTTTGTGAATTCTTTGCACATACTGCAAACAACATATCAACATGCACCATCACTATGTGTACAGTGTCTGTCAAAATGGGAGCACGACCTGTATGTAACATATTTCACCTACGGAATTTGAACATTCAGATTATTTCTTTTTATTATTATTCATTATTTTAATCTTCTTAAAATACTATTAATTAACCTATGCTTTTCAGGATGATTTTATGAAATTGATTGAAAGACAATAATAAGCATCTCATATTTGCACAGTTGATTTGTGTTGATAATAGTAATACCACTCATACTGGACATAGGTGTTTATTACTGCCGTAATACCTATACGATCTCATTAAACTTGAAATTATTATGCCACCCTTTCCCCAATGATATGGTCAGCCCTAAATGTGATGTATATTCATTTTCCTGTCAGATACAGTTTTGACAATGCTAAGGTTATTTTTGTCCAGTTCTGACTGGGATTGGCTCAGAGAATCCAACAGAGAAGTTTGAACACCAGTACCATCCAGTCTCTAGTGAGTGTAATGATGAACACTTAATGACACTTGCATTACCTTAAAACTCCCTATTGAACCCTGTTGAATTAATATTTGAAATGTAGCAGTTGCAAAATTTTGTGACAAATAATAATAAAAAAGGGAGAAGTTTTTGGGCATAAGGAAATTGGAGTCAGGGCTTTTGGAATTTGAGTTGGGGCTTTTGAATCTTTTAAAGTCACCAGCACTGGGCCTGTATCTAAGAAAAATTTCTTTCAAAACTGGTGTTCCTTTTGGTCAGAATCTTGTTTCTTGCTCTTCATGAATCATGTCATACTTCAGAAACACTTCCACCTCCATGGCATCAAGTTATCCTGAATCGTGTCATATTTCAGAAATACCTCCACATTCATGAAATCAAACTTTCATGAATCATATTTCAGAAACACCTCCAGATCTTTGGCATCATATTATCATGAATCTTGTTATGGCATCAGACAATCATAAATCATGTCTTACTTCAGAAAAACCTTCACATCCATAGCATCAAATTATCACGAATCACACCATACTTCAGGACCACCTCCACATCCATGGCATCAAACTATCATGAATTACACCATACTTCAGGACCACCTCCTCATCCATGGCATCAAACTATCATGAATTACACCATACTTCAGGACCATCTCCTCATCCATGGCATCAAACTATCATGAATTGCACCATACTTCAGGACCATCTCCTCATCCATGGCATCAAACTATCATGAATTACACCATACTTCAGGACCATCTCCTCATCCATGGCATCAAACTATCATGAATTGCACCATACTTCAGGACCATCTCCTCATCCATGGCATCAAACTATCATGAATTACACCATACTTCAGGACCATCTCCTCATCCATGGCATCAAACTATCATGAATTACACCATACTTCAGGACCACCTCCTCATCCATGGCATCAAACTATCTCGTTGACATTCTGCAAAAGCATCATTTGAGCAATCTTTTGTAGATGTGAATGGTGAACCTTGCTTGACCCAAGTGCATATCATGCCAATGTCTACTGACACTGGAATGCAGTCTTGTTGAGTGTGTTGATTTTCATCCAGTGTAATAGAAATATTTTGAGGTGCAATAAATGAAGAAACTTTATGATAAATCACTAAAGAAAATCTTGGACATTTTTTTAGGGAATATGGTTTGTATAAAAAATTTCAATAAAATATTTTAAGGATTGAAGATGTTTTACCTCTATTTTTTTTATTATTCCTTTTATAAAATGTTACAGTAAATACTGTCATGAGTGACCTCTGCTATGAGCGACCACCTGCCATTTCTGACCACAATCGTAATTCACGGATTGATTTTATTATACAGATGCTCTGTCGTGAACAACCATCTGCTTAACGCGACCAGTGACCATGATGTCTTGGCAGAATATGCATTTAAACACTGCTATGAACGACTGCATCGCAATAACGAGGATAAACTCCACCGACCTTTATTTAATCCCTATAGCAATGACCGCCCATACCTTTCTAAAGAAGAAAAATAGGCTGGCTACTGATATCTAAAATTTGATAGGTGTGCTTATAGTATTTATAGTTTTTGTTGTAAACCAGACTAAAGTACATGAAGATTATTCCATAGTCTGGTTCCCTGCTTCGTATGCTCCATACGTTGTTCTCCACTATTCGTATAGGAGAGAGCAATGCAGGGAGCATACGAAGCAGGGAACCAAACTAATTATTCCCGCACTTAGCCTGCCTCCCAGCCTTTGTAAATCATATGTACGAGGAGGACCCAGCATCCCTATGAACAACCGTATCGCGAGAACATAGACACCACTGACCTATATGTAGTCAATTGTTACAATGACCGCTTAATTAGTAATGATTGTTAATGATCAAAAACAAACATAAAAAAGAATTACAAAAAAAAAACATTGTGGCTACCGGTGATAGATGCTACAGTCCGTAAACCAGGCTAATGTACATGTCACAAATTGCCATTGGAGTGCCGAAATTGACGTAGTGGTCGCGTATATTGTCTTTAGAGGTAATCCATATTGCCTGGGGGTGAATAAGGTCATTGTCTATTAAACTAGCAAGAGAATCGTTTTCGGGATTCAATTGATAGTGTCCAAGACTTGTTTTGTTTGTTGTTTTTTTCCCCCGATGTTAAGTGATTACATCCCAATCACAAAGCTGTCGTCTATTCATGTTAGAGCGACTGGGTTACACACTTTGTTTATACAGTTAATCCTTGTATGTCTTCTTTGAATGAAGCCATTGACTTTTGTCTCTGAGTAAATGGTTCTGTTTCTGGATGAGATAATTGTTCTTTTTGTTTTATTAATTGTTAGATATGCAATGCACATGTATAGATTTTTCACATTTTCCCAAAGCCCAGTCAAACCCGTCTTTACGTTCAGTATTACAACTGAGCACTAATAATGTTAACACCTAGAACCTTAATAACTACGAACAAATTTTAAGGCTGGAAAAATAATTATCATAACTGAAAGAAGTGAAAAAGAGCAGACCACTCTCAAAACGTCGATATAAAAGATTTTGGATGTTATAAAGGAAAAGGAGTACATCAGAAATGATTTCATATCCAGAAATATGTGATCTTCAAATGCAAATGTGATTTCATGTTTAATGATAGAAGTATATCTTTATTGCTATATAATTTTGGTTTTAGATGAATGCATAGAATATTTTAGCAAGAACTATTAATAAAGAATAGAATATATGTATAGTGATTGTGGTTATTTTTTTTAAAAATTGTTCTGAAACTGGACCTTGGAAACTGGTCTTTTTCTACAAACCCGCTATGAGAGACCACCTGTCTTGAGAGACCACTTTTTGTTGGCAGAAGGGGCAATCTCTCATAACAGGTTTTACTGTAGTAGCTTTACCTTTCATATTTTGTATTGCTATCCTTCATTTTCCTTTTTATGGCAGGGTACCATATATTCCTAATGTTTTTTTTGCAATTCTGCAGCTTTACATTTTTTAATTTTACCTTCAGTTTGTGCCATATAGTCACTATGTGTCAAAAATTGCTGCATGCACCCACCCACCCACTCATGCATGCACATGTGCACACACTATTTCATTCATCTTGCCATGGATACAGTAGGATGCAACGATAGCTGATTGTCCCACATAGTGTAGTGATACCTGAAAATCTTATAGGTAGTGCTTATACTTTAAGAGAAATGAATCTCAGGATGGGAATTTCTTTACCTCATGGGTCTTCTCAGTTTAGCTACAGGTCTCCTTGTCTTGGGTGACTTGCTCCTGAGACTCGAGTGGATGATTTTTCTATCTCAGTGGTAGTTGAAACTTTCCCCACTTGACCAAATGAAAAAAGTTTCAGACTACTTGAAATCTCATCTGGGCAGATGGGAGGACCTTACTTCATTTATGGCAGGTTTCTCACTGCAGGATCAGCTACTGGATAGATGTTGTGACAGGCTGGTTTGTCCAATTCCTGCCTTTCTTCAAGAAGTGAGCTGGGTTTGGCCCCTTAATGAGTGCCACTAAACATCAGTCTCTTTGAGATGAAGCAATAGTGAGTGAATTTTGATTATGGCAGGGAATGTCTGAAAAGGGTTTTCCAGAACTACCTATCACTACAGTTTGCCCATAGTTCTTATGGAGATCACTCACAGATTACGGAACTATGGGCATGAACAGTTACTAAGGAATCTGTTAGGTTCAAACTACACTTTCTGCGCTGTTTCTGTATCGTGAGTTCAGTGTTATTCTTTGGTTTGTTTAGCACTGCTTGTAAGCTGGACTTGTTGTGGTTATTATGATGTGGGCATGTGCAGCATGTAGCAAATGAATCCATTCAGTAATGTTTACTAGGGTGAAAAAGACCACAACTCTATGAAACAGGTGATGAACCATCTGATGATGAAACTAGCACCATGTCTCAAAAAGCTAAAAAGCAGTGTGTTTCCATAATTGCATTTCATATATGCAAAATGAAATGTACAGAAAAGCATCCCGGTCGACATAAAAGTGATAAAAGTGTCCATTGTGTTCACTGCAGTGTGCTGTATCAACCTATCTGTTAAGCATGATGGAATGGATGATTGCGGGTGGCACATGGAAACAAAAAGCATCAAGACAACAATGCTGGTATACACAAGCCTTATCATCAAATCACCCACTTTTTCACCTGGAAGGAAACTGCATCAGTTCCAGTAGTTGTGGAAGTTACTCATTTGGAGACCTTGCGGGTAGATCTTGTTGCAGAACTGAACTTGCCATTCACAATAGCAGATTGCCTGATGGAAGCAAGAAAATTGCATGGGTGAAAGTTATTACTGAAATTCCATCTTCAGAATGTCCCCACAGATTGATCTTCCAAATCATGAAATCTGTTGAATGGGTTTTTGGGGGGTGGGAGGTGGTTTAGAGGTTAAAGTGGTTGGAAAACATTTATAGGGAAAAAAATGAATGCTTAGGCATACTAAATTTTAAACTTACGATTTATTGTTGAGTGCAAAAATGGAAGTTTTCATGTGTTATTCAAGTCACTCAAGGCTCTTTGTATGTGTTTTACAGAATCATGAAGTTCATACTTTACTCATAATTCAGTGCTAATTCATATTCCACTGCTATTTGATTCCTACATTTGCCTCAGAGGAATGATAGTGGATAGAGGGCGCTGAATTATTTGAGTGAGACACCTCAGCTGATCCTATACCTCCATGTATATCATTCTACCATTGTTTTCTCTATTCCTCCTGCCCCCACCCCCACCCCCCCCAGTTCATATCTTGGCTTGGTAGTTGTCAGTCATGATGATTGGAATTTTGTAGGGGTGAAACGATACACCTGTGCCACGTATCAATATGATTCACAATACACAGCCTGTGATATGATACATCATCGATACACATATTAACTTGATGGTCTTTCCATCTTTAGAAGGTCAGTGGTAGATGGTGCCCTTTTTAGGTGATTTACTGGTTCTTTTTCCACTATGCAGATTACAGACAGACATATGCCATTCTCATCCATGACAAGTAACAAAAATAGACAAGACAACAAAAATAGATAATAAAAATACTTTCAGACAGACTACATTTTAGTTGTCAGTGATTTGTATTCAGCATTTTAGGCCATTTAAGACTGCTACATTTGATCATATGCAGGACTCAGTTTGGCCACAAGACAGGTCATTATTTCATTTTATTTATTCTTAATCCCAATAGGGAAATAAAGTTTTGTTGCACTTAATCCCACAGGACTAAATTGTTGGAGAAAAGAAATGAAAATTACATTTTACTTCTAAATCGTCTGTATTTTAATTTGGCTTGATATTCTGCCTTGTCAATATTTCCTGAAAGGGTGATGGATGGGCATGCCATTTAGTTTTTTCCATCCAGCATGAACACCAGACTCATAGTTAACACCATTTACAGGCTCAAAATCACCCACTGTTATCTCCATTGACACTTTTCCCAGCTCCAATGATCTGATATACTACATAACCTAAAAAAATTTTTTTCATCATAACCATCATCAGCCAGTATTTGCCAAATGAAATTGTCATCCGAAGATGAATCACACTGTGAGAAACAGCCATTTTAGGTTTCTAGGTAAGCCATATTTTAAACATGCATTTGTTAAACTTCTTTGATGCAAGTACAAACAATGACATAATGCTTGGTCACAGGGCACAATGTGCCAATAAAGTTTAGTTTAACAACCATTTATGTCATGTGACTAGAAATGCAAATGACGAATTTCAGGTCAAATGCTGTAGTTTTGTCTCATCTGGTTGATTAATTTGTTCAACTGATCACATTGTCATGTCATTGAGAGGCTTATATACCCCTTTGTTGCGGGCATCACTAGTGAAGCTAGTGATATTGATAATGGTTTGGCCATGTGACAGTTGTATTGTCACGACCTT
The DNA here is from genome assembly GCA_016617855.1 of Megalonaias nervosa. Classification (NCBI taxonomy): domain Eukaryota; kingdom Metazoa; phylum Mollusca; class Bivalvia; order Unionida; family Unionidae; genus Megalonaias; species Megalonaias nervosa. Next base: position 61,516 of record JAECUM010000220.1, on the reverse strand, counting down.
TTGTTGTAGCATCCCAGGTTTCAAATTAAACTATTATAGTGGGGCTTTGGCTAGATGGCAGATAAAACAATTATAGAGAAATAAAGTTATTAATGAGGGGTATCAACAAAGAAATGACTAGAAAATGCATATGAATTTTAAATTTTTTTTTTTACAGACACTTTGTTTTCTGTATTATAGATCAACAAAGTTAGTTGCTGTAACACTATAGCCTTGCCAGCTATTATACAATTTATTGGTTGAAATAAAGTCCACAGGTGTATCAAGCCAACTAAAGCCAAATCGGTTTACACAGAACACAATAATCAGCCTTGTGAAATGATGGTACAGTCTGAAGAAATAATACACCCAACCATATGTCAATTTGACTGACAATCTTATAATTCTACTGGGATTAAAAATCAATTATCAATAGTTTAATTTGAAACCAAGATGCTACAACAATAACTAATGACAATACAATTGTCACATAACCTAATCAGTATTCATACCAGCTTCATTGGCGACAAAGGGGTATATAAACCTCTCACTGGCAAGAAAAAGTGATTAGCTGAACAAATGAATCAAAATGAATTCCCTCTGATGAGTTAAAATAGTAACGAAATGGTAGGGAATGCCTCCACATCCATTCAGTCATCATCTTCCCTTCTTATGATACTAGTTGTTCCTAAATGAAAATGGTGCCAGTCATACATCCATTATGGCTGCAACAACGACTGTTGTAAAAATTATGTTTTCACTACTCCCCCTGAATGGATAATGTCATGGGGTTTTCACCGATAGACTTTTAATGATGTCCATTTTGCCTTAAATAGATATTGAACTTGGCTGGCATCCAGTAAGTGTACCACAGCAGCTCATTTGAAAATCTTGTTATTCCTGATATTACAACTATATGGTCTTTAAATAAGTAATAGAAAAGCGTGAAAACCAAAAGGTTTTGTAAAATTCAACAACCAGTTTAGTAAAAAGAACTTACAGTATTGCAAAATAAATCCCAAATAATCCTAGAATTTCAAACATGAGTCTTAATGATTAAAATTCAGAACAAACTTTTGTGGTATTCTAAAATAAATCCCAATCCTAGAAGTGTTGATATGCCTGTGGTGGCCTGTGTTGTAGGGATGTGCCAACAGTCTTTTGTTAAATCACAATAATACAGTCCAAAAATATATCCTTATCTCAAATTTAACTATAAATCCAATTCTTTATTTTCAAAAATATTACTTTTGAGCACTTTGTATTTCCAGAGAAGAACAACTTGAATTAAATAATTTGATAAATTCCAGCCTAAATGAATTACTGGATGCTGGAAGTGTCAGTGTGCATGTGGTGACCTGTGTTGTAGTGATGTGCCAACAGTCTTTTGTTGAATCACAATAATACAATCCAAAAATATATCCTTATTTGAAATTTCACTATTATTTTTGAGCAGTTTGTATTTCCAGAGAAGAATAACTTGAATTAAATAAGTTGAATAACTAAATTCCATGCCAAGTGAAATACTGGACACAACAATAATACAACTGATTCTGCTTAGATCTTACAGCATAAATAAATAAATTCTAGAAAAACAAGATTATATAGTCCTCTATTTGACCTCAGGTCATGGGGTTTCCGAGTGGCCAAGTGGTCTAAAGCGCTTACCATTAGGGATCATAGCCATCTCACCTCTGTCTGCATGGGTTCGAGTCTTGGGTTCGGCCAATGTGGGTATGTGAGAAAGCTTGCCAGTAGCTTCTCGTGGGTTGGTGGTTCTTTCTGGAGTTTTCCTGGGTTCTTCCTCCACCATTTATACTGGCTGCCATGTATAGCCTATGTTGTGCTGAAAAATGACGTTAAACCCTACAACAACCACCTCTGGTCACAATTAACATTTTCTATAAAAATAAAAAAACCAAACTATTACCTAATCGAAAATTTCATTCAGGAAGGTTACAATTAGAAGTCTGTTACTAAAATTTTAATAAAGAACATGGTAAACACACTGTCCTTGACTCTGGCAAAGATAATATTTCTAATAGTTAACCCATACTTATAGAGAAAAAAAATCAGCTATGTATTGTTTACAAAATTTTTAAAAAAATCAGTGATTCAGGTCAGGTAGAAAATGGACTTGATTTTGGACAAAGTCAAGTCCAGAATACATTTATCCATAGCATATATATATTGAAATTTTAATTTTAAAAAAAAAAAACCTAACAAACAATACAGGTAAGTATTGTATAATTAAAACGAGTTTTACCCCCCCTCCCCCAAACTGCATTTATCAGATGATGGAATTGGGAATTTAAGTGGTACTGGTATTAAATAAACTTCCCTTTTAACAGCTCCTATTAAAATTTTACCAGGCTGTTCTTGAAGGAAGGTGGCCATCTACAGTCAGTAAAGGAGCCTTACTGTGGAGGAAAGTGAGAAATGTGATAATTGCTATTGCCAAGTTCCGTAGGACCATCCGAAGACGGAGTGTATCTTTGTATTCTAATTCTGGCAGTGAGTATGATCAGATCAGCCACACAAGTGTTGATAGCTTCCTAGAAGACTCAACAGGAGAAAGTAAACATGAACCTATTGTGCAGAAACATGAGACAGTAATCCCAGTGATAAACCAAGACACAATTGTCAAAGACACCAACAAATTCAAAGATGACATGGCTAGTTCAGGTAAGAAGTCTTCATTAAAGTATAATTTCATCAACCTTATGAAATTACAATGTACAGTATATTGGTCCCCCTCTTATACAGCCACCCCTTCTGCACCGGGAAAGTGGCCTTATAAGACGGGTGGCCTTTCCAGAGGGGGACTGTATTTGTGAGATGTTTATGTACCTTATATACTCGTGTATAAGCCGAATAATTTACGAAAAAATAAAGGCCTAGAGGAAGGGGGGTCGGCTTATCCGTGGGCCAGTGTCTAAACTTGACAGTTTTTAAGTTTTTTTTGTTGACTACTGTGAAGGCTGTAAATCTTGGGACACGAAAAAATAATTGTTTTCTGTGCTCTAAGACATATGCATGTAAAAAAAAATCATTTTCGGTGACCCGACACTTATTAAGCTGTTATCAAGTACTATGGTTGATTTTGTTATTATTTTGCATGTGCATATTTTCTGATTTCTCCAACATGAAATTAAATAAAGGTAAATACAGACTTAATAATTCGCAGGCTGGTTGAATTTACCCGGGGAGACCAGGCTGAACTATAATGTACAGTATTTAAACAGTACGAAGCATGCATAGCGTCACTTAAATCCTTATTTATCTTAAACATTATTTAATGCAGCTTTTGCTTTATTCATTGTTTCGAGCAAATTACATTCTTCCAGATAACATTTCAACTAGTCCTTATTAGCTGTTTCATTTATGTTGAATCACGCACTCACGAGTTACTCATTTTCAATGATGTAAGCGATCCGAAAATCTGTGGTAATATTTATGAAAAAGTATGCGCGTTTAATTGCACAAAGCACATAACCAGCATAACTTACATGTTCACGAAGAGTGGTAATAATAATGGCTAAAATTCTCATTATAGATCAACTAAGCTCATCATCAATCTATGTTAGTTTTGTGTTTTGGCTGTGAGTGTGTGTGATTTAGATTTTTAACGTAGCTTTAAAATTTTTTCAGTCATATCGCTATGTGTTTTGGCTGAACAACATCTTAACTTTCCACACAATTTAAAGCTTAATGTTTTCTTGTCTCCTTTGTTCCTAGTTGGTGGATTTGTCTTTCGTTTTCTGACAGCAATACAGGCCAGTTATTCATTAAAACCCCGAAACTGACTTTTTTTAAAGGGAATTTTGACAGGCAGCTATACCAGTACACTGATGTGTAATGTAATTGCCTTCATTCCATAATATTAGCACAATTACCGTAGTTTTGTAAAATGGGGTGTAAGGCATACCGGTCTACTTTTCAAAAGCCAAGTAGGGAGACTGAATAAAAAAATAGAGATTGGGACCTAAAATCGGGAGGTTTTTCGTGGCATTTTTAAAGCCTTGTTTTCACAAAATATTGATCGATCTTCCATTTCTAATATGGGCGAAATTTGCAAAGGACGCGCGGTTTCTCCCTGTGGCGCACCTTTTTTTCCCCCAGGACGTGCCCTATTTTCATATTCTGGTCAGCTATGACCAACCTGCACAATAGCTAAAGGTTAGTCTTAAACAAGCAAGAAAGCCACCGCGACTAATTAAAAGTTAATTTCTTATCGATGCAACTATTTTGTGACAGCGACTGGCCCTCTGATTCATAGAAGCCACGTTCTACACTACCGTCTGTTATGCAAGCACCAGCAACTGATTGGCATATAAGGGATACCAATTTTGCTGAACTAAAGGTACCTAAATAGGCAGCCTCACAGTACCGTACATGTGGCAACTATTTTCCCCTTGTTGTATATCTGACCTTATTCCCTTATTGTCAACTCGTAAGGCATTTAGTATTGTTCACTATAAAACATACATGTTCTGAATTAGTTTTTTGAGGACACATATGCCGCATGGTATGTATTTTCATTCCTTCTTTTAATTTAATGATGGTAATTAAAGTTCGTATATACGGTATAAGAATGCCAGGTGTTCATTTGTGTAAGTTTCTTTGGTGGGAACATAGCTACAGCATTCACAGTGATTTAGACCAACAAGTAGGTCTCCACTTTTTTCTTTTTCTGAACTGGGATTGAAATTAATTGCCAACAGTTTTATTGTTGTGGTTTATTTTTTTGTTCGGGTTTATTTTCTGATTTATGTATTGTTGTTGATGAACAAAAATCATAAATTTATGTGAATAATGTTTAAACTTACATCCTATTTTGTGAAGAGGCGAACTCTTTCTAGTAAAGTAATTATTTCGTCACGACAATATTTGCCTGTGATACAACAGGACATGGCTTCCATGCATTGCATACAATATGTATGTAGGACATATATTTATGTAGGACTTTTATTTTTAGGAGAAATGAAAATCGAAGACATAATGTAATAATTGGGAGTTCTCTGCAAAATTCTGCAGATATTATGAAATCGGGAGGTAGGCATGGAATGACTCCAAAATTCGTGAGTTTTTTTTCTCCCGGCGTGAGAGTTGACAGGTATGGTGTAAGGTCGCTTACATCAAAGCAAACTGCAACTCAGCTTTTACAGTATTAGCATAATTTTCAAAGGATTATTTCTGAAACTTCATTATTATATTTTGGAGATATTAAAGTTTAGTGCAGTGGTGCCCATGATTTGACTCCAAGGGATGTACTTCATTCAGCGGAATATACTTCATTCAGCACGTGTTCAAAGCTACAATGTACATGCAGTGGCACCATTATGAAATACTTTGAGTAGCCTAATTGCGAGTGTTGAATCAAGCCATATTGTTGTTCGTTGTGTTGTCATACTGGGATCAAATTTTAATGAGTTATTTATTACAATTTCAGGGCAAAATAAAAACATAATTACTGGTGCACTGATATAAAATGCCCAGTGCAATAATGCATAAACAAACATTAATTGGGTCTGAAGGGAGAGGTAGTGTTACAGCAACTCGCGATTGTTCAATTCTTGTCATCGTTCGATCAAATTATACACAAGTCTAAATTAGGCAGAAACAATAAGAAAACAGAAAATTTAATAAATTACTTTTCAAACAAATTTATACCATTTCATTTTAATAATCATACATGCCAAGCCCAAGATAAGTATACGTGGACTTTTTGTTAATCTAAGTTTGCCCAAATAAATGCATTTAGAACTTACCTCGTGCATCTTTTGATGTCTCGGAGTTGTGGGTCAGCTTATGCGCGGGTCATGCACTTTTTTAGTGTTTATACCTGTTAAGTTGGGGGGGTCGGCTTATACGCGAACGGGCTTATACGCGAGTACATACGGTATATGTGTATATAGTAGGAAAGCTATATTTAACTTAAAGGAATTAATCTTCATTGAAAAGTAGCAGTAATTATTAAAGTGTATATCTTTTCTTAAAAAACAGTTATTTCAAGTAACATAAATTAATAGTTCTTATTCTTTGGCATGAAATGTGAGTGGGATATTGTTGGCATGCACATTACAAATCCAATGAAAAATGTTATTTAAATCTTGGTACATATGTTGTTTCATATTTAAAATTACTCTCTTTCCATTTAATCCATTTTCCCACTGCTAGAGAATATTCTCATTATCTTTTACGATCTTGTTTATTGGAGTCTTCCCAGAATAAAATCTTTCGACAAGTGAACTCTCCCCATTGTCATCAAGTCGAATAATGTTTACTTTTTCTTCTAAAGTATTATTTCTTCATTTATATGATGACATGTAAAGGTTTTGTAACAGTTTATTCCTATGTTGCTAATTGTATAGTACTGCAATTTAATTTTGCAGACGAAACTATTGTACATGTAAAACCGTGTTATAAAGGAAGTGATACATGTACTGTCACGTGATTTTTCGGTCTTTGTCTGGTACCCTGTTTTGTTCAAAGTTGATTGTTTCTGTGTGTATGTGTTAATCCGCAAAATCTATTTTCAGCCTATCTGACCATGTAATGATGTTGACAATTACATCAGTTGTAATCGTCAATTTAAAAATAATAAAATTTTTTTTAAAAAAAATCCGCTGTGTGAAGCCCAAAGCTCTATCAAAACATTGCTGACTCCATTTCTATCTGACCATGTTATGATCTTGACAATTATGTCTGGTCGTAATTGTCAATTAAAAAAGAAAATCCACTGTGTGAAGCCCAAAGCTCTATCAAAACATTGCTGACCCCATTTCCTGCAAACATCAGTGTTAATGGGGGCCCCAAGTGGCCAAGTGGTCTAAAGCGCTCACCATTACGGATCACTGCCATCTTACCTCTGTCTGCGTGGGTTTGAGTCTCGGGTTCAGCCAATGTGGGTATGTGAGAAAGCTTGCCAGTAGCTTCTCATGGGTTGGTGGTTCTTTCCGGGGTTTTCCCTGGTTCTTCCTCCACCAATGATACTGGCCGCCATGTATAGAATATCGTGTGCTGGAAAATGCCTTAAACCCTACAACAACATCAACAACAACAACAATCGGCGTTAATGATATAATAATAACCTTACTTTCGCCAACACTTCTTTCAGTAACGAAAACTTGACATCCGGAAACCAACATCGGGAAAGATAATCGGATTACTTACCTTACCATAATTAAATATTGGTTCTGGACATATATTAATAATAAAATGTGGCCGCTTGTAAGGGGTAAATTTTACATTTGTGCACTAATATGTTGGTCACTGGTCACATTAGAAGGGTGGCCTTTCTTGAGGGGTACTTTTGAACATAAATTCGTCGGTGCCAAGGGATTCTGACCGTAAAGAGTGGGTGGCCACTGGTCAGGGGGACCGTTCATGAGGAGGACCACTGTATATCAGTTGACCATGTAAGTACCACATCATACTATTTTTGAAAGGCATTCTCTCATGTGGTGAGACTTGAATATCACTTTTCTGCTGAGAGAGGCATGAGGAGACGTGGGTATCACTTTTACACTGGTGGGGCTGGATATCAGGGGAAGGGAGAGAAATACATTCTTGAATGGGTAGCAGATCATGCAGTGTGTTGAACTTGGGTCTCCATTCATCAAGACGATTGGTTTGGTTTTGTCAGTTTAATGCCATTTTTTCAACACATGGCAGCCAGTATATTTTGGTGGAGGAAGAACCACTGAACCATAGTTAGCTACTGGCAAGTTTTCTCTTGTAACTGTTTGCTGAGCTGATATTTGAACCCACACAGACAGAGGTGAGATGCCAGCGATCTGTAAAGGCAAGAACCCAGACCACTCAGTCACCTGGCATCCTTCATCAACATGAACTTTATGTTGTTACCCATATTTAAAAGGAACTTGAGCTGTATTTAAAGTGCAGCAACCAAAATATGTTTGACCACCATGTTGACCATCCAAACTGTTCAGGATCTACTAATATGTGTGCTGGACTTTGTACAAGAGATTCTAGATGTAAATTTATACAGTTTTCTAGACTAAATAAGAATTTATAAAAAAAACCCATCAAAATCAAATATTCCTTTGCAGCTGAAAATAGTTGAAAGAAATTTTTAGTTATGACTGCTTCACTGCTATGAAACATTGATATGGATTTGGAAAGCTTATTCTCTGGTACAACTGAGACTTTTAATGATTGAGTATTGGATACAAGGCTGAGCCTTTTTTCTTGCAAAGTTTCTGAATCTGACTCCTGTGGTTAATTCTGAGCAGCTTTGCTTTGCTTTTCTTCTTTCCTCTCCAATTTTGGTGGTCATCCAACTCCCACGAGTTACAGCCTGAGAGGGGGTGGAACGGGCTATACGAACTTCTTGCAACACCTGTGAAAGCAAAATCTTGAAGGAAATCTAAATGAGTGGATAGGTTTGGAGTCAAAGTGACCAAAATATGTACAGCCACTTATTAAGCAGCTTGGCTGGTAAAAACTTGTTAGATCAGTTGTATGTGTGGTTATCTTTATTCAAGAGGAAATTGGTTCACTTCTTGGTACCAGCTGCAGTTATTACATATACAGTATTTGATTAGGGATTCAAGGTTAGTCTTTGTTATACATTGTGGTAAGTAGCTCAAGAAAATTTATTATGACTTGCAAAACCTTTAATGTGCCTAAATACAGTTTTGGTCAAATAGCTTGCCCCATTGTATACTTGAGCACCTGCACAGAAAAGTATATAGTGTAAAATCATTATTAGAGAATAGACATGATTTTGAGATTGTATTTGAACCTGTTCAACCTGTAGAACTTTCATGGATATAATCATGGAATGAAAATGAAAGACAATTTGTAACTTGTTATATTTTAGGTGGAGCAGACAAAGGTTATTCTTCTCTGACGTCAGAGGAAGCAAAAAACGTTTCAGCACTTTTGAATTCTGGTGAGACAAAGAATGAGGTACATCCAACAGAGAACAAACTAGTGCGAGACCTGAAGAATACACTGCGTTTCACATTCCCAAAGAAGAAAAGAAAGAAAGAGAAGTCTCTTACAGAAGAATCAACCAAAGGAGGTTGGATTTTATTGAAAGCATTGTTTGATTCATGTCTAAATTTATACATCACTTTTTATCACATCTGCTTTATCTCTTAGCAAGATACAGAACTTAGTACTGTCTTCCTCATTATAACACCCTTCATTATAATGTGTTTCCATGTATAATGCAGTTCAATTTATTGTCAGGTCAGCTTCAATTGGTAGCAAGATTAGGACATGATATCACTTTCTGGCAGTGACAGCAGTGTTATCATCAACAGTGTTAGATTTTATACTACAGTTTGTTTTAAAATGTCTTATCCCTTTCATTATAGGGTGCATTCTGTAGGTTAGACTGTTTTCCTCTGAACTATGTATCAAGTACTCCAGCTGGGTTAGGTGGAGGCATGAGGCAATATTAGGATCAGGGCAACTGGAGAGCTTTGAGAACCTTAACCTATTTCTCTTCATGCTTTAGTTAAAATACATTTTTTAATATTACCTTTAGCATTACACAGCTTTGTTTCAAAGTTATATTTTCTTTACCTCTGTATGAAACTTAAATAAATAATACAAGGGTTTTCACAGAATACTATATCTTACCTTATATGGCCTTAGCCAAACACCATTTTGTCGCTTTCTTTAAGTGAATTCTCCATTTCATGCAGAATTCTGGAGGGTGGTGGTGGTGTACAGCTGCTCAATTAATAACCTTAACCGATGAATATTTAATATTTGAACAAACTTTAATCATTTCAAATTGGTTTAGTATTGTCAGATTCTTGAAAAATCCCATTTGTGACCAATTGGAGATGTTTTTACTACTGACCTGATCACCATGAGTATAGGCAGGATTGGCCATTAAAAGAATAAAAACAGACCACAAGTATAGGCAGGATCTGTCATTGAATGAATAAAAACAGACCACAAGTATAGGCAGGATCTGTCATTGAATGAATAAAAACAGACCACAGGTATAGGCAGGATCTGTCATTGAATGAATAAAAACAGACCACAGGTATAGGCAGGATCTGTCATTGAAAGAATAAAAACAGACCACAAGTATAGGCAGGATCTGTCATTGAAAGAATAAAAACAGACCACAAGTATAGGCAGGATCTGTCATTGAATGAATAAAAACAGACCACAAGTATAGGCAGGATCTGTCATTGAATGAATAAAAACAGACCACAAGTATAGGCAGGATCTTTCATTGAATGAATAAAAACAGACCACAAGTATAGGCAGGATCTGTCATTGAATGAATAAAAACAGACCACAAGTATAGGCAGGATCTGTCATTGAATGAATAAAAACAGACCACAAGTATAGGCAGGATCTGTGATGAAAGTGTTAAATGAAAAAGGAAGAGTTGTACATCTCATAGTTGACGGCAAAGATTTTTTAAAAATAAAGTCCAGCAAGCATATTTAACTTTCTTCAAAAGATCATTGTCTGCTGACCACTGATGACATTCATTGTGATTATTAAACTTCACACTTAACTGGCTGTCGTTAGTTCTCTGGTCCAGATTTCCCCTTGAATCACTTTGCATTTTGCAAAGAATGGAGACTGTCTTTATAAGCATTAAAATGTGGTAATGACAGAACAAGCATGCTGAGGCTACATAAAAGGTCTGACTTCAGTTTTCCTGTTGCTGTGTTTTAAAGGTTGCTGATTGGTCTCCAGTATTCCTCCAAGCTAAGTTCACCCTAAGGAGGAAATTTCTGGCTTAGGCTTAAGATATGTTCTTCAAGGGCTTCTTTCTTTTCATGGCTCAGATCCAAATGTCCGTTGGCAAGTTTCACCACTGTAAATAATTTTTAAAAATAGATCAGTGAAAAAATACATGATATGAATAATTTATCCCAATTTTAAAATTAATTATCTTGTAATATATTTTTAACTCACTGATATATTTTATCTAGGACTTGAACTTAATTTATTTGCATGATCCAGTCTCAAATAATGCCTTGTGTTAGTATGTTTGTGTTCATTGCAGAAGAAATATTACTCCTATGTGATGGTGTCTGCATATCCCTGGTGATACAGTTTTGTTCCTCCATATACCATCTTAAAATCCAGTTGAAACACACAATGCAAACTTGTGACCTTTGCCACTCACCAGCACATCCTTAAACTTGTAATATTTCCTAGCAGTGGCTTTTTAGCATTGGGAGAAAACAAATGTCGAGCATTTTGACATGAATACTTTCTTAGCATTGGGAGAAAACAAATGTCAAGCATTTTGACATGAATATTTCCTTAGCATTGGGAGAAAACAAATGTCAAGCATTTTGACATGAATATTTTCTTAGCATTGGGAGAAAACAAATGTCAAGCATTTTGACATGAATATTTCCTTAGCATTGGGAGAAAACAAATGTCAAGCATTTTGACATGAATATTTCCTTAGCATTGGGAGAAAACAATGTCAAGCATTTTGACATGAATATTTCCTTAGCATTAGGAGAAAACAAATGTCAAGCATTTTGACAAAAAACATAAGATCTGTCCTAAAATATTTGTTAAATAATTGTGAACAATTCAGTGACAATAAAACAAGACAGAAGATCTAATTAAAGTGTTTCAGCTAAAATCATTTTTGGTCAATCGAGATATTTTATCATGCATCTGCCAAAGTTGGCTGATTTTTAATCTAAAGACATGAAAGCCATCATGAATTTCCTCTTATCATTTATTACTTATAACACCTCAAAAAACATCCCTTCTCTTGTTTGGCCATAACCTCTCCAAATAATATTATAACACTAAGGTAACCAATTATATATAGACGTGCAAGCTGCTTTTTAACAGCTATAATCTGATTACTTTTTTTTTAATTTTCAAAAGCGTTAGATTTCAACTATGAAACAGAGTGTATGGTATACAGCCTTTAAAACAGTAATTTGGTTCTCCATTCAGAGGAATCACGTGTTTTGCAACCAGAACTTCTTGTTGCATTTTTCATTTTACTAGATGTGGAAAGAGATTGAGTCGGTAACAACAACAGCAACATTGTCAACTGTCCTTTTGATTGTCAGCTGCCAAAACCTGGACATGAATAATGAAAATTTAGCGTGAAGTATTCCCACACTGTTGTAATCATTCACAGTTGAAACCATATTTGTTTACTTCATAGACAACTGTTATTGCTAATGAGTCTTATTGTTTTCTGTGCAAAAAATCATATGTAAGTGAGCCAAGATTTGCTTATAAATGGTATGACTATAAACAGATTAAGTGCAGCCAAGATTTGCTTCTAAATGGCATCAGTAACCAGTTTGGCAGTCCTTTACCATGAGTGGATATGCTTACATTATTAGACATTTATTTCATTTTCAGAGAATGAAGAAAATACATTTATAGATGGTGCAGCGATTCCAGAGCATGAGCCTCAAATCCGAAAGAGACTGGGCAGTATTGTTAGGAGGTCCTGCAATAGCGTATCCAGTATTGGCAGTTTGGAGACTTTAAAGGGCAACATTATCAGTAAGCACACTTAATTAAAATAAGGAAAAATAAATGCAGAAATACCATTTTTATTCTCCATCATATACATTTGTCAGTCACATTAACGTTAGGAAAAAACTCAGCTACCTTTTGAAACCAGCCCTTTGAAAGTCAGAAATGTAGCCTTTCTTGTCTTTATAACATATAGACAGAGGAAACAAACTCTTATGCATTATCGTCCCTTACCACCACTAGATGGCTACCCTTCAACCAGTTATTTACGAGTTTAAGCTTTCACTGTGGTATGATGAAAACATCATCTCACATTGTCTCTTAGAATTGTGCAAGATTATCTTTACATTAAACCATACATAAAAATGTGTGGTAAAACTTTCTGAATTTAGGTTTTCACAAAAGGTCTGGTAACCTTTTTTGTGATTTTCCATGGATAGATTTACATATTTTTCAAAGTTCATGGTCTTTGCTTTTCTGACCTGGTAAGTCACATGTGGTATTATACATGCTGGTTGTATTTTTATACTGCAAACAATGGTTGAATTTTCTGATTATATTATTATAAGTGCCATTGTTGATTTGTTGAAATTTTTTGCTTGTTATTTCCTGATTTTGTCACTTGCTATGTTTTCAGAAAACAATGGCAGCAAAGTGCTCAAAGTTAAGAATGTTATGGTCAGCAAGGAGGCTCACTTCACTTGCCTCACTTGCACTAAATGTACATGTACCCTGCCTTGTAATGCTAATAGCTTCCTTCTTTCATCTCCTACAGTCTGCTCAAATTGGCATGAATTTCAGTCATCTCAGCAAAATCTGGGACCCTGGAAATTCTTTTCTCTGAAAGCCCAATACTATTGTCTTACTCAACAATGTACACTGAGACATGTACAACATCAGTGTTCCAGCTCAAAAAGAACATTGTGGTAGTACACATTTACTCCACTGTTCTACAAGGTCGATCACCATGTATTCAGTATGACTTCAAAGCTTGTATGGAATAAGGTGGCAACATCATCATTGTTGGACTTGTCATCATTGTTGATTTTTTAACTTGGCCAAAGTACCGGAAATGAGCTTGTGTGTGAATCATTAGCCAGCATGGCCTAATTGATAAAAATAAGGCAGTGCATTATTCTGTGGTAAATACCCTTATGGCTTCTTCTAATCTTGATTTAATGCAAGACACATTTCTCCATTCTTTGTTTTGAAAACCACATCGCACAGATAGAAATCAGAACCATTGTCAAGATGGAAATATCAAGAGGGACAAGTTCTTGGGCAGTCTTGATCTGACCAATGCATACTTTCTTGTCCCTGTTCACCCAGCTTTGTGCATGTTCCATCAGTTAGCCTTCCAAGAATAGTTTACCAGTTTCATACTCTTCCTTTTAGCCTCAGTAACAGTCCATGGGCATTTGCAAGACAATCAACGGGTTTGTTTTCCTGTTCAGGACCTCCTCATTAACAGCAACTTAGGCATATCAGGATTACATCCTTCAGAAATGTATGGTAAATTCAGTTTACTGCCAGAAATGAACAACCTTCTCTTACTTTTTCCTGCGCCTGGGCATTGTAGTGAATTGGGAGAAGTCATATCTTATCACCTTCCAACACTTCATCCATCTCAGTATAAAATTTTTTACCCATTGTGGTATGGAATTTCTGAACATCTTCAAATATAGAGTGCATGGATTACTGAGCTCTAACTAGAAAACAATTCCTGTGTTAGTATTAAGACAATCAGTAGCTTATGGCAGGAATTCCTCTGGAGAAGCCTAAGGGTGTAATGATATACCAATTTACTGGTAAATTGCAATACAAATGCCCAAAACGGTATATCGAGATATGAGTATAATAATACCAGTATACCGGTTTTTTTTCTTCACCAACATTAGCCGTCTGGAACTAGCTTTGAGCACACCATTGCTAGTTTCATCGTTCATGATTTGTGGCCGTATAATGTTGTATCAAACAAAGGATTTTTAAACATGGCATCGGTGCTTGATCCACGACAGGTCTTCTCTGAGAAAATTATCCCAGATATGTATTTTCAAGTCAAGGAAGACATAAAAGCATGCTTGCACTTGGCATCTAAAGTTGCATTAACAACTGACAGCTGGACTTCCAGAGCAACGGAATCATATGTTACAGTAACTGCATGTTTTATTTCTCTTGATTGGAAACTTCAGAGTTATGTGCTACAAATATGGGGTCTACCTGGGAGTCACACAAGTCAAAATATTGCTGCAGTTCTGTTGTCAGCTGTTAATATATGGGGAATTTCATCCAATCATCCACTGGTAAATGACAATGCTTCAAACATGGTTGTCACAGTATCAGAAGCAGAATGTAACCACACACTTTAAATTTAGCTGCCCAGAAAGGTCTGAAAATCAATGATGTTAGCAGAATTCTTGGCAGGATCAGAAGAATTGTCAGCTTTTTTCACAGCAGTTCAGTTGCTGCAGGAATACTAAGAGACAAAATTGAGCCCCTAAACTTACCAAAACACAAACTAATTCAAGATGTTTGTACCCGATGAAACTCAGCAGCTGACATGATTGAAAGGTTTCTGGAACTACAACCAGCTGTAAATGCTGCCCTAACCAGCAAAGAGGTGCACAGTGTGAACAAAGATGTAAGTACCTTATCGGAAACTGACATTAGCACTGCTGAAGAAGTATTGGCGTGTTTGAAACTACTACGGGCAATCACAACAGTGTTGTGCACAGAAGAAACACCCACCATATCCATCATTCTTCCATTGCAGAATCAACTGTTGACTACACTTACGGTACCGTCCGATCATGATTCAAACATTGGTGAAATACATGGAAGCAACTATTGTGAACGATATTTCATCCAGATATGAAGGAAACAAGGATTTCCTCCAGATAGCAACTGCTCTGGACCCCAGGTTCAAAAAGCTCCCTTTTCTGACTAACAACAATCGATTTGAAGTCTGCAACCGCTTGGCTCTGGCTGCATCCACTTCTTACGAACAGATTCAGCCAAAGAAAGTTAAACAGGTATGCCAGAAGGATTCAGCTACTGATGTTCCACCTCTTCCTGCATTACCAGCCTTGTCAGCTGAGGATATCAGCACAACTACATCTCACCAAATGAAAAGAATAAAGACAGAAGATGCTTCTGACTCATCCACATTAGCTAAAGTTGTCTCTGTTTCTGTCTTATCTACATCTGCTGAAGCTTGCATTGCTCTAACAGATGCTAGTTCTTTTTCTCCAAAAATAACTAATGCTGGTCTTGCTTCCATTTTTGCAGATGTATATGTTGTGAAAGCGGAGAAAAATACTAAGACTGTTCTTGAAAAAGTAACTGAAGAAATTGAGAGCCACAAGGATCAGGAGTCCATTCCTCTTGCCCAGAACCCATTACAATGGTGGCAAGATCATCAACATCAGTTTCCTGTGTTATCCAGTTATGCAAGAGAGTTGCTCTGCATTCCAGCAACATCTGTCCCTTCTGAAAGAGTCTTTGGTATTGCAGGAGATATTGTTTCAAGCCAAAGGGCAGCAATCAGTGCAGAGAATGTTGATATGCTACTATTTCAAAAGAAGAACATGACTATACCTTAATGTCTTCTTTGTAAACACAGTGAACTATGGGCTTTGATGGATTCACTTAAGAGGGCTAGGACACATAAA
This sequence comes from Megalonaias nervosa, assembly GCA_016617855.1. Classification (NCBI taxonomy): domain Eukaryota; kingdom Metazoa; phylum Mollusca; class Bivalvia; order Unionida; family Unionidae; genus Megalonaias; species Megalonaias nervosa. The sequence goes on along the minus strand of JAECUM010000220.1, from coordinate 45,386 downwards.
CAAGTTTCTCTTAATTTGCCAATCCTTTGTTTCAAACACAGCTATATATGCTGACATCTTCCAATTTTGTCCAGTTGTAAAAGACTTTGTTTTATCTAGTCACTTTAAATATTTTGTGTTCTTTCTTTTATTGGAGAAATTTATAGTTTGACAGTGTTGCCAAGTTATAGATGAAAACAAGGTGTTTACATCAGTGATCAAATTACAGTATTAATTTAATTTTGATGGTCACAAAAATACTGTTTCTAGTCAGCCAAATTAGGTTCTTCTGTGAGTTTATTTCAGCTGCCTGCTAAGTAATTAGTCTCTCAGGTTCAAACCAAGAAAGGTTTGGAATCACTGATATTATTAATTTACTATAATATTCATTTTTCTAATCAAAGTAGGATATTTATCAATGTGATAATTCCTGATTATGTGTAGTTTTTCTTGTGTTTATCCCTTGTCATGATTGTACTGCAAGAAATGAATCTTTAGATTGTTTTGATCTGAAGACTTTCTAATCAGGCAAAATAATTCTATAACTCTTTTCCAGTATTTTTGTTTCTTGCTTGTAGAAGTTTCCACATGTTGGTATATTTATTGTTTTCTAAACAAGTAATGTGATTATTACAGTTACTGGGTGTTTTGGTGGAATTAAAAGCAAGATGGTTTCTTCTTCATGTTTTATTAAATAAAGGAAATTGCTCATTATTTCAGTACAAAATATGCAAAATCAACATTCAAGTCATAAATGCTATCAATGACCAATACGTATTTATACGTATTGCAATACAGACATACCATATTGCAATATATTGCAATACATTTTTTTCCTGGCAATACTCATCCCTAGAGAAGCCTGAACCAGACATTATTGCCCCACTTTGCTTAAAGTAAGCAGCAGCTGGAGAAGACACCTAATTTATAAAAACTTTTTGTTCGAAGACTGCAATAAATGCCTTTTGTTTTTCGAAGATCAAGTTTGTGTGAAAATAAACCTGGTGGATTTGGACAATTTTGTACTGGTCACTTAGCTCCTCAAACAAGGGAGTAACAAATCACTTGACTTTGATCTGGATATAGGCCACAGCAGTAATCTATCAGACTGAGTGAACTTCATCCCCTTTCAATGGCACTGAATTATCACCAGTCAAGATCAGATGGTTGCATGTTCTTGTGATGTAACCAGGTTTTATATCTAAAAACCAGATGTTATCTGCAGGCAACCAGAAAGTAGTCATCCACTCTTGACTTTTCCCATCAGCAGACTGAGAGAGTCAGTGGTGCTAAGCCTGGTTCATGCTCTCAAGTATTATTTGAAATGCACAGAGAAAAGTCTTTTTCATTAAATGAAAGCTGGAAAGATTGGTTTAACCCCTCAAGCACTTGTAACAGGATGAAGCTGGAATGGAATTTGATTTAGTGAAGACACTAAAGAGATGTTTATTTATAATGTAATTGAACAATGAATGAATCTGACACCATACTCGTGAGCATAAAGTCCAGTGATGGATTTAACAGAATGATGTGCACCAAGTTCAACAGCTCATATAAAGAAATGATATGGTTCCTAAATAGAACTAATCAGAACATGTAACTTCAGCAAGTAATCAAACAAAAATCAGTGTATGGAACTTGTAAACAAATATGATTGACACATGGATCTATTCCCATGAATGATCAATGTATAGTATTTATACACAACTATGAACAATGTATGATTCTGTCATCAAGGGTATCAGAGTATAGAATTTATGCACACTATGAACAATGTATGATTCTGTTACCAAGGATGATCAGTATATAGAATTTGTACAAAAATATGTTTAATGTATATTTCATCCACAAGAAGGATATATATATTGATTTTCACTCATATAGTGATATTGAATTGTTGACTTTACTCATATAGCAATATTAAATAAAAAAAATGATTCAGAAATGGAATATGTATCTTGTGGCCTTCAGTTGATGATCACAGTGTATTTCCAGTTCCACAGCTCATGTCGGATGGTTAGGGAGCCACCACACCTGGCCTGCCCCCTTCAGTCTGCTGAAGAATACCTAAGTAGGTTCCTTATTCCCAGCAGGCCCATTGATCCCAGAGTTTTAGCCCCTCAATATGAGTAAACCAATACCGTCCTCTGAGCCAATGTCAACATCAACAGCAGCATACGGGTTATACAACCATCACCTAAAACAGCTTTAGAGCTTAAGATTGCTCTGTAAAGTAGACAGCTTCCTCACAAATTTCAAGTTGTGATAAAAGTCTGTAAGTACCCTGGTTGTTGTGAAAGTCAACAGTCAGAGAACTCAAGGTAATTGACTTCCTTGTTTGCAGAAAGTTTGCATGTGCTGTAAACCAAACTCAGTATTGTCAAATAACCATGGCTAAGAATCCCCTCTCCCTCAGTTAACACTTATGCAGCAATGAAACGAGAGTACGTTTTCGTTTGTGTATAATACAGTGACATGTATACCCAGTTGTGTGACAGCTCTGATATTGTGACTGAAATGGGTAATATGCTCAGTGTATTTTGAAATATCAAAAGATCAGATGAATTTCATGAAGATTTCGGCTTATGAGATTAGAGCCATCTTTGCAAGTCTTGTGTTAAAGCACATTGCTTCCATCAGAGACATAATATAAACCATTTGTTGGCATGCAGAGTCAACCTTCTCAAGATTTTGATTGTGACAGCTGGCATTGCAGAAACAAGAATTTAGTTTGGTGTGCCCCGTGGCTGCAGCCCAAAAGGCCACCAGGCCCATTTGATGTCAGCAGTCTCATTATGGGCATGGGTTTAGCACTTTCACTAGAATTGTCCAAACTTTTTCCTTGTTAAGGAAAGTGACTCTTTTCTGCTTATCCATATGTTTTATCACTGTTATGTGATCTTTGTTGTATTGTCTTCATGTTAAATGAGCAATTTATCCTTATACAGCTATTTTGTTCTGTAAGGGTGCTTGTGGTAGAAGTTGGATGCCCATGAATTATTTCTTCTTCTTACCTATTCTAACATTAATGTAATCTGAGATGTATTAGATGGAGAAAGTAAATGTTTTAGTAAAGTATATCTGCATGTTATTTTGACAGAAAAGATGAAATTATTAATTTTTCCAGGATGGCTGGTTTTGAGAGGTTGCAGAGTTCGTTTTGGAAAGTTAATATGATCAGTTAAGTAATGTCACTGAAACATAATTTACTAAAAAGGTTACTTAACATAAAACAATCTTGTTTACGCATGTAAATGTGACAGCCTTGGTAATCAGCACGATTAGCAACTACTCCTGAGGGCTCACATGAAATAGTCCACTGATCTAATACCTGTTCACTCGCATGCACAAAACAGTTAATTTGTTGAGTGTAACCTACCACTATATACAGAAGTCATTAATATGGAAAGTTTATGAATGAATAAAGATTTTTATTTCTACCTTCAATTCCACTGGTCAGAAATGGCTTTCTGTGTAGACTAATAGGTATACAGTATGTAGAAATCTGTCAGTTAAGCATAAACTGTTGGTCACAGTCGTCTTCATTATTTGTAAGAATGTAGCAAGTTATCCAGTTTTGAGACTTTAACATAAACAGTACACAAGAAATGAACTTTCAACACAAATTTCATCTAAGTTACTGGAGCATGAAATATAGTTTACAGAGACCTCTTTTTGAAAATAAAGGTGTAATACTTACTGTATATACTCTCTAATAAGTTGATTCAACTTTAAGCTCCCCCCCTTTCCATTTTAGGGCTACAAAAAGCCAATTTCTCTTTGACCATCCTATAAGTTGAGGTGTAATTTGTAGGTCAGATCTGTCTGATGTGGCGACATGTCATCAGTGAGTCATAGTTGCACTTTGGAAAAATAAACAAGCCTAGATAGATAGGTAGATAGACAGATAGACCCAGTGTAAAATACAATTATATTATTTAGTGAAACCTTCCACAAATAAATTGACAACTTAAAGTTTGTCCTAATTAAATTCATTAAAATCCAAGATGCTTGACATTTTATATCCATTTATATGATAAATCCATATAGGTCACATGTCTCTGTAAAAATAGTTCAGAATGATTTAATTCACAGCATCCTGTAATGTGTTAATTCAACTAGTCTCACAAATAAACAATGAAAGTTATGTTCACATTTTTTAAAATTCACAGTATCCTATAAATGTCACTATCTGATGTCATCTGGTACAAAGTCCAAGATTTAATCCTCATTGTCTGATAAAGTTTTGAAATCCTCCTTCTCGTCTGGTAAATTGTCATGGTCTAGTCATCATAGATATCCTCTGACTCTTTTTTCTTGGTTTCACTGCAGGTGCTTATGTATAGACTGATCCCTGTATTACTTTGATAATAACAGTCTGTGAAATCAATTAAAGGTTACAACTGAACATGTATCAGTTGTGCAGCAGGATCATAGGGAGTTCAAATAACCACCCTCTTTTACTTGGCAAACTTGTGACTTGAAGGGACCAATACTCTGCTATCTGAAAAGTATTTTCAGGCATTCAAGACATTTCTTATTTTTTAATTGCTGAGTATTGAAACCATCTCTATATTCTTGAGTGAAAAGATTTTCAAACTAGTCATTGTGACAATCACATTGGATGTACAGTCATCACCATGTTCATTTAGGACATACAAGACACCATGACAAGACTTTCTAATTACAAATTTTAAAGCTGCCTTCCATTTTAAGTGATAAAAGCTCATGACAGAGTGATGTTACTTTTTATCTTAGTCTTATTCAGAATGACAGAAAGTTAACATCACAAACAAGCTGCCATATGAAGTATAAAGTAACCTATGCTGTACAGAGATTTTCTACACAGGGAATAGCACTGCTGTGATGATCAAAACCTCTGAAACAATACACATTCCTCCCATGGTCTGGTTGCTATTATATGAATGGTCACATTGACACAAGGTTTTCACTGAAAGACTTCTTGGGATGTCTAGTTGGTCCAAAATAAAAAGGTGCCAATCTAAATTCCAGTATATCTGCCAGGAGTGCCAGCTTTAAAATCTTGTTATGGTGACTTCTCCAGAATTGGTTTGTATATTAACATGAATATTTTGCTAAAAGACTTCTAATGATTTCTAGTTGATCCTAAATGAAAATGGTACCAGTTGGACATGAAATATTGCTGCTATGATGGCCATGTTGAAAATCTTATTGCTACTTGTCCTGAATGGATGGTCATATTGATATGTTTTTTTTTTTTACTACAAGACATCTTTAGATTATAAGTTGATCCTGAGTGAAAATGGTACCGATCAGACATCCAATATGGCCAAAACTAATGTTATTGTTACTCCTGAATGGATGGTCATATCATGATGGGTTTCCTGTATTTGGTCTTGAATGACAGTCACATTGGGCAGTTTGAAAATCTTGTCACTAATCTTCCTGAATGCATAGTTATATCTTAGCAGGGTTTTCACTTAAAGACTTCTTATGATGTCTACTTGGAACTAAATAAAAATGGTGCCAATCAGACCCCCAACAAGGCTGCAAAATCTTGTTATCACTACCCCTCTTAAATGGATGATTATTACTAAATGGGATTTTCATAGAAAGACTTTATGTCAGATTGGTACTAAACCAAAATGATTGCCAGTCTGACATACAGTATAGTTGGCATGGTATCCATCTTGAAAATCTTGTTATGTCTACTTCTAAACGGATGGCTGTATGCACATGGGCTTTCATTAAAAGACTAATTATGGTGTCTTGATTGCTCAAAATAAAACAAAAAAGTGCCAATCTGACATTCATTGTGGTTGCTGTGGTCAAAAATCTTGAAAACTACTTCGCCAGAAAGAATACTCATAGTGAATTTGGATGTTTACTCGAAACAATCTTTGCCTGTTGTCTAATTGTTCCAAAATAAAAAAATTGGTTACTGATGAGAACTTGAACATGAAGGCTGTGGTGGCCATATTGAAAATCTTACCACTCATTATCTCTAAGAAGGATAGTCATATTAAGATGAAATGGAGGCCAATATGACATCTCAAAATTTGCAACAGTTTGTAGACTTGTAAAAGCTACTTCATCAGAATGGATTGCATATTGACATTTTTTTAATTTATTTTAAATTATTTCTTTCTTGCAGTATATAGTTGTTTCTGTATTAAAATAACACTTATACAGCTCCAAAATGGCTGCTTTCATGGCCATCCTGAAAATATTTTATGGCTACATCTCCTGAGTGTGTTTGTGTGAGTGTGATTTGGCTTTTTAATGTAGCTTTAACAATTTTCCAGTCACAGTTCTATGATGTCAGCAGTGTGGCGGGGCCCCGAGTGGCCGAGTGGTCTAAAGCGCTCTCCGTTACGGATCACTGCCATCTCACCTCTGTCTGCGTGGGTTCGAGTCTCGGATTCAGCCAATGTGGGTATGTGAGAAAGCTTGCAAGTAGCTTCTCATGGGTCGGTGGTTCTTTCCGGGCTTTTCCCGGGTTCTTCCTCAACCATTAATACTGGCCGCCATGTATAGCCTGTCATGTTCTGAAAAATGGCATTAAACTCCACAACAACAACAACAACAACAGCAGTGTGGCAGTTTACAGTGATGTCTAGCACTGGGGCATCATGCCACTGACATCTAACATCATGTTCCACCCAGTCACATTATCCTGACACCAGGCCGACCAGTCCTAACACTAACCTCTAAATGCTGAGTGCCTAGCGAGACAACTGCTATTACCATTTTTATAAGTGTTTGGTATGACTCGGCCAAGTTTGAACTGACAACCTTCCACATCCAAGGTAGATACACTAACTGCCTAGGCCACTGGAGCAGTGCTACATCTTCTAAATGGATGGTCTTATTGACATGAGGTTTTAACGTAAACACTGTCACAACCTGTAGGTCATTCTAATGAAAATGGTGTTCATTTGACTGGCACCATAGCCATCTCAAAGATCTTGTTATCACTAAACATTGTGCACAATTGGTTGCAGTGACACTTTTCATTGAAACATTTCTTGCAGTATCGAAGTGGTGCTAATAAAAATGTTGCATATTTGACAATCATAGGGTTCCCACACTATCGGGAAATTGGGAAAAAGTCGGGAGAAATGATCATTTTTTTCCGACCATGAAAAGTCCTTGAATTTCGCAAATATTGATGAAAGTCGGGGAAAAACCCAGGAATTTTCTGCCACCACTTGACTCCCGAAACAATCATGTAATTGAGACATAACTAAACTGATTGTGAGTTAAATTTATCAAGTTCTAACCAGAATATTCAGAAGGTGCAGTATGGCTCATTTCTGTGCTTGCAGTAAACATATATGCGGAGTCTATCCAAATGCTCAGTGGATTAGATTCATCTAGCCCATTTTATCCGGAATACAACTACGGGCGTAATACCTCATTCTATCCTGAACATGCCTGTGGTCGTAGTATCCCATTTTATCTGGAATACGACTATGGTCGTACTCTACTACGTGTGTGTGTAGCGTCTCTAGAAACACGTGTTATACATCACAAATACTTGTGTACTTCTTCACAAACACAGGAAATGGTTAAAGCACGCATGCGCAGTGAAGTTCTAAAAAACACATGGTTGGAAAAGAAATTGTTGGTTTGAAAATCGATCGATAAAATGATGGACGACAACTCAGATGTAAACGTGGATACTGATAGCAAAAATAGCGACATTGAAGTTGACGATTTGGATGATTCTGATGATAATATTGACTTAAATGATGGGTTAGATATGAATCAAGTTGATGAAAGAGATAATGCATGGCTTCATGCACTTTTCGACGGTGATTCGGAGAATGAAGCTGACTTTGAAGGCTTTCAAGAGGAATGGGTCCAGGATGATTTTTCTCTTCGGTTGCAGCCACGATTTAAATTGATAGAAGGGGCAACTGTTCAACACCCAGAAGAAGCCAATGCACAACATTACTTTGAATTGCTTTGGGATGATTTAATCTGGAAAAAACTTGTTGATGAAACAAACCGTTAGCTAAAATCCCCCCTACCACCAAAGTCACCAAGATGGATGCCAAATTGTTCCAAGTGTTTTGTTGTGCAATTTTAGTAAAATTATTATAACTTTTGAACTAACATTGCTAGAAACTTCAAATTTGGACCAAAATACTAGAAATAGAATTATCTTTATTTTATTCCATACTATTTGGAGCATTTCATTCATCTTCATGAAGTAAAGATTCACTGAACATCATGGTAATTTTTTAAATTTTTTTTTTTTCTTTCAAGCCATATTTCAAAATACAGTTGTGAGCATGTACACTGGTAAATTTTAATAAAACATATATCGCTGTGTTGCAAATTTTATTACCTTTTCAGAGATACATAGTTTTATATACTTTAGAAAAGAAATAACAATGTTACAACATTTTTAGTAAACATGGCAAAGGTCATCACAATTTCTGCTACTGCTGCTGTATGAGGCTCCGTTTTACCACAGTGTATTTAGAATTGCTTCTCAGGAACCAGGCACTGCAGTTGAAATTGGTAAACAGGATAAAATGGGCTAGTAGACTTTTATTTTCAAAGTCAGCTCGATATCTGTGTCTTCCTTACCTGGAAGGTATGAAAACCAGTCTAGCATCTCAAGAGGCCAACATGGTGGTGGCAAAGCGTAGCCACTTACCGGATGGCATAGAAAACTTTAAACATTGTTAAATCAAGTTATACATGCATGAAATCAATATGAAAATTACTTATTTTCTCAGAAATTGTGAGTATTAAAATCGTTATGTCTTTAATCTGCTGAAAGACAAGATAAAACTACGGCGTTGATGAAATGTGACCTGGTACTCGTGATTTGCATTGCTAGCCGCATGAGTACACAAATCTACCAACCCACATTTTCAAATGTTGTTGAGAAAAAATAAAAAAATATTAAATGAAAGTCATATATTGGTTGTTAAATACAAAAACGAAGGAACAAAAAAATTCTCCATATTTATGTATTCCAAGAACAACTTCAGGAGTGTTGTTGTTATCACGTGACTACCACGTTGACATGTGCTTTCTGCTTGATAAATCAGACTGGCCAGATTGCTGGTGTTTACAAAAAGTATCTGACTTTCCTTTAATATAATTGAATTTCTGTACAACAACATTATAAAGGAGTTTGTTGTTGATATCACGTGACTACTGGACGCCTGATGTCGTCGTTTGAGATCTGTGAAGTCATGTGACTAGTAATGAAAATGGCCGGTACCGGGTCAAGTTTCATCTGTGCCATAGTTTCATCTAGTCTGTCAGCGGATTAAAGACATAACGATTATAATACTTGCCATTTCTGAAAAAATAAATAATTTTCCTATTGATTTCATGCAGGTATGAGTCGATGTAACATAAGTGTAAATTTTCTAGGCCCGCTGGTAAGCAACCACAGTATGTCGCTACCGCACGATGGCGGCAAATTCCAAATTTTTGGTATGCAGTTGCAGTGAGCCCACACCCCAACCTAAATGTCCAAATATGAAAAATGGGGTGGGAACATTCGGAGGAAACTCGGATTAGAAAATGGACTGCTATTCGTTTCAAGCCAAATTTGTAGTTGAAATTGTTGAATCTTGGAGCTGAAATGAGAAATTGTCATCCCTTGTATTATATATTAAAAAATGATGCGAGCCCCCGTATCAATACAGGTTTGGGGACTGGTTTACAAGAAGACAAGTTGATTTTACAGAAATTTCAGTCCTTGTTTATACAATAGTATATAATTTTGAAGGTCTTTTGTCAAACTTTAAATCAACCCTTTTGAAAATGTTTTTTAAATGATGGATTTTTAACCAGATTGTCTTAAGGAGATTAGGTTGTTTGAAAAATCTTGATTGGGATTTTATTGGCACAGATAAATTCAGGGTTAAACTTTTTTCATTACAAGACAAGATTCTAATTATTTGCGTTTATTGGTTTTTTTTATACTGTAATAGGAAATGTTACTTTCTATGAGATGCATATATATATTGCTATAGAATTCTTTAGGATTAAAGGTTTGAAAGGAAACAAAACATAATTTATGTTCATTATGTTGTTCCCACTTAGCAACATAATGAGGGTCAGCAAAATAAAGTTAGAATTTTTATTCTGTACAAAGAAATGACTTTACATGTCAATTTATAGGAATATGATCAAACTTGTTTCGTGTGACACATTTTGTGGTTTTGTACATGATCATCTTTTCTGACTTCGATGTTTTGGAGAGTCTTGAAAGAGAAACATCTTTAGATTTAGAAAATGCACGTTTTATAATCTAAAATGTTCTTTAATTCCATTCAGTAATGGTCATATGTGAACCTTGAAAAAATTAATTTCATCCTGGAAAAACCCTGGAAATGACCTGGAAATTTATCTTTAGAAAAGTGTGGGAACCATGCAATGCAGTCTTTGTGAAAGACTTTTGAAAACCAAAGTTTCTTGTAAGCATGAGAACACAAACAAGTATTATGCATTTAATCAAGTTTGTGGATATATGTGAAGAATACATTGAATGGCACCAGTGACTTGAGAAATATTACTTACAGATTTAATCTATTCATGATGCCATTTTTAAGGTCAAAGGCCCTGACAGAGAAATTTGGATTGCACTCAAGGATTCTGTGAATATGTCAACTTGAACACAATAAATATTTTTATTCCCAAAGTTGGTATGTTGAATTTAAAAAAAAAAATATCAGACAGTTCCAGTTCTCTGCAGTTGAAAAGAAAAATGGTCTTATCTTGGTTTCATTGAAGTTTTCTATATGCAGTGGCGTCAGTCCCTTAGAGGGACTCTAGTTTTATTGTTACATAAAGATCTTTGGTAATGGCATATTTAGTTAAGATTGTAATTTCCCTCAATTTTCAAGTCTTTTGATGTGAATCAATTAAGGAATTTTATGATGGTGTACCATCATAGAAAATATTGGAATTTTTGAGGAAATTTTGTTTACATGTATATATAAAAATGGCCTTGCTTTTTCACAAAAATTTTCAATTTTACCATTACCTTTTATTTTCTGTACCCTTTACGGAATTTTTACATCTTTATCTTTTATTTTTATCTTATAGAACTTCATATTTACCTACTAAAGCTTTTTGTCTAATTCTTTATATGTACTTCTACAACTTTGCCTTTAACCTGCACCATGTATTGTGCAGACTTGCCATTAAACCTACCTACCCACCCACCCACCCTGATTATTATTTGCAAACACACAATTTATTATTTTCCCATTTAATTTTTTTGGTTGATCTGGCATTTGATACTGATTTTGTGTGTTTCCATATAGCAAAGCTAGACTGGAACTATTTAGGTGTTTTAAGAGACATCTGTGCATCAGTATTCTTATATATGCCGGATCAAATTAACCGTAATTTGTTTGAATTTCATTCACACTGTAGGTGAAACTGTTTGAAAAGCATAAAAAAAGAATACATAATATGATGAGACCCTGCTATAACACAGCAGTTGGGGGTTCATAGAACCTGACTGTGTTATAGACCAAACCTTGTTATAACCAACCAAGTCAGTTAGCTGAAGAAAATGATGCATGTACAGGGGACGAGGCTATTTATAGGGAGATGAAAACATGGGAACAAATTAAAAAGTTTAGCAAACATCTTTGTGAGATACCCCTTAATGAACTTGAGGCCAGATATCTATGGTTTCAAAAGATTTGGAAATTTAATTTGTGTTTTATGCCACTGTTGGTAGTGATCATAAGCATAAATTTTTTCCTGCAGAAAGGAAACTTTCACAGCACAATAAACATGTTCCTGTCACTTTGGAATATGCAACAATCCATCAGATTCTGTTGCTTTTATTTAAGTGTGGTGTCCTTTGATGAAAGGTTCTTTGTTTTTTATTGAAGATTGTGGTCGGCTTTCTTTGATGAAGGGTGCATGCGTTATTGAAGTCATTGCTGAAGGACAGCTTTGGAGGTCCAAACAAAGGCCCATTTCTTATTGCAGTGGCAACATCAAATAATTGTAGAACATCGATTGGGACTGATTTGTTTCATTTGTTTAGTATTTATACAGAACGATTGATGCTTCAGTTTTCTTTGATGATTCAACAAAATTATTTTTTTCTGGGTACATTTAAAAAAAAGAAATTAGCCATCATTTGGTAGATTGTAACAGTTACTATTCCTGCTTTCAGTGGTTGGTTGATTGTGGCTAGTTCTGGTAGCATGACTGTTGGATAGACCAAGAAGTAAATCTACGTTTTTTTTATAAAAAAATTGTTGACATTTCTGTTAGTGGAGTGATGATGCCTTCCACACATGCATCAGAAATTTAGAAAAGATCAACAGACGATGGATATACAGGTGTTCTGTTGTGACAGGGATTACTACAGACAATGTGAATGTTCTGAAGGATTTAATTCTTTGAGTGAAAAGAAGAGGGATTTTACTTACCATCTGCAAACAAAGGTCAGTCTAAATAAATATGCTGATTGCTAGCAAGCGGCTGATTGTCCAACACTATCTTGTCTGAAAGATTCATTATGAGACAGTGCCTTGTCTGGTTGATCTCCACTCTCGGAAATGTTAAAAAAAAAAAGAAAGAAAAGAAAAGCGGAGATCTCACAGCATACAGTACTCTGGCCAGATGTCAGCATAAGTGGATTATGATATAACTGTACTGTTGAGAGAGCCAACAGTGTTCAAAGAGCCAACAGTGTCGCAAAAAAAATGGCCAGATGGTATATTTTGTTGCCAATAAGGAAAAAACAAATCACAATTTGTGACATTGGTGAACCCAATGCAATCCCTGAATAAACTTTCTACATGTTATTTTTTGTACTTTTAGACAAAAAAACTACTTTTTCATGTACAATAAAAATACACATATATGAAATTTCAGACATAATCTTTTATTAGAATTCATACACAATCTCTTCCCCAAAAATGACAATAAAATTTTTACTTTTCTTTCTCATACTTTTAAGAAATTTATTTTATGTACAAGAAAATTACAAGAATATGAAATTTTGGGAGCCACACCATAATCGTTTTCTATCTGAATTTGTGTTATAACGGATTGTGCTATAGCAGGGTCACACTTTACAGTATTTGTATATCTTCCCAAGTCAAAACTCATTTGATATGGCATACAAATATCTTGGCCTGATAGCCAGATCATCCCAAAATGTTGTTAAAATTGTTCTTTCTGCTAACTCCAAACAAAGCATATATAGTTTTATGTATGTATCACCTAATGTTCACATTTCACAGTATGATACTATTTGCATTTATAAAAATGTTATGCTATGATTTAACTGTTTGCAATGTCTGTTGGTAGTTTAAGTAAATACTGCTCAGTTGACATGTCATATGTTTATGTGACTTGTAATTTATGAAATTGTTGAATAAAATGCCATGCCATTCACTGAATGCACCTTGTGGCATGTAATATTATTTAACTTGTTTAATAAATCTTATATCTAATGAACAGTCATTTAGGATTGTCCATTTATTATTGCAGTTTGGAATTCAGCGGCTGGTCTGCTGACTATCAGCAGTGCCATGTTTGGAGAAAACTTGGATACAGGAGTTTATCTGACAGGTGTGGATTTGAGCAATAGCTTGAGCTCAGAGATCATCACACGGAAACGACATAAAAGTGCAGGAGACCATTACCTGCTCAAGAAACGTTCAGGTAGCTTGTTTGAAAACTGGAGAATGCGCCATACTAGTGGTGAGGACAAGTTAATAAAATTGTCAGAGTTGAAGTTGAAGGAAAAGGATGAAAATGACGTTCTCAAAGAAACAAAGGTAGTCAACATGAGTTGACACAGGTGTCAGAAATTCAGTATATTGCAGAAGAAATTAAGGATAGTGGTGTGGCTTTAGATGAAAACAGCCATGATACTGAACGAGTTCTTGGTTCTCTTCTAGAGGAAGTGAACAAACCTTTGCCAGTTTCATGGACTTCAGAAGCAGACTCTGTGAAACAAAATGATTCTATTGACACACAGAAGAAAGCAGTAGAAAGTTGTGAGGATAGACCAAGAACCAGTAGTGTTGGATCTGGTCATTATAATGGTGCAAGAGGGAGAGCAGGAAGTGTAAAATCAGATGCTTCTAGTCCACAACATTCCCTTCCAACTCCTGTCACGGAGAATGATCCTTTAGGTTTATTCATAGGGGACAAAAAAACTTCACTTTCAAAGTCAGCGTCAGAAAATATGCTTGGAATGTCCTCTCCAAAACATTCCCCAAGTAAAAGAAATCATAGGTCCAAATACATTCCACCAACTCCATTTGCTAAAGATTCCAAAGTGACACCTGAAATTAATCTTCATGAATGTAATAACAAAAAGGATTCATCTGCAATCTTGGGTAATGTTCATGACTTGAGCACATCATTGCAACCATTATCTCCTGTGGAAAAAGAGCAAAGTAAATTACAGATAGAAAGGACAAACAGTTTTCCAGACTCATTAGGAAATGTGGAAAAATCCAGGCTTAATTTCTGGCCCTTGCCTTCTCAGTCAGAAGCTTCAAAAACCCTTCCTCAGCAACAGTCCACTGCTTCTTTAAATGAATCTGTCAAAGGCGATACTATGCCCAAAAATGAAAATTCTGAATTCAAGTTTTTCCGTACAAGCAGCTTTAGAAAACATAAAGACAACTTAAGTGGAATGTTTAAATATGCAACTGGTAAAGTAGGTGCTGTGGCAAGTAAGCTGAGTGAGATTAAGCAATCCATGACACCAACAAAGGCCGATTCATTGTCTTCACTTACCCATTCAGCAGATGAGAGTGACAGTGGAACTGATGAGTCAAGCAGTTCGGTCAGAAATTCTCCAAAACGTAGAAGTTCAGACTTTTTGAAGCGAAGCAGTGATTCTTTAGATAAGCATAGTTTAGATGGACCCAAGCATACACCACAAGGTAATGAATACATTTTATAGAATACATTTATTAACCAGAGCTGTTTAAATAGAATTTTGGTTGTCCACATATCATAAATCTGTGTTTTCATATTTAGTAAAGATTAAAGGTGATTTAAATAAATTACTACCACAAAATATATAAAATGACAAGTACAGGCAGATACAGAAAGCTTCTAAATGGATCTGGCCTCTAGAACTCAGCTAACTAGGTATCTGGAAACTTGTATTGTTTTTTATCATACTTGCCAGTGCTCCAAGAACTTACTAAACTTTACTACTTGAAAAATTTAGTGGCCATTTCAAAGTTTAGGTCACCAACCCCAAATTACTTAGTTTCCTTTGACATTAAAAGCAGAAATCAGTTGAATGCAGAATTGTTTGCCCAAGATGACAAAAAGTGTATGTTTTAATTAAGGCAAATTAAAGAGTAAATATAAAAAATGTATAAGGTCATTTTTAACAATATTTCAACACCTAATAGAACTGTCAAAAGTCATATGCTTCAACATTCGGTCAGCTATTTTAAGTTCACATTTGGAGCTCTCTAAACTGGCTCTTTTCATATTGTCTAGCCTCAGATTCACTGATACAGGCCTTAATTTTCTTTTGATAATAGTTGATGTTAAGCCTTAGCAATATCTGTAATTATGGTAAGCAACTGACAGTAATTTTACTGACAACTGAATTTTCTTTCTTG
Source organism: Megalonaias nervosa (assembly GCA_016617855.1). NCBI lineage: Eukaryota > Metazoa > Mollusca > Bivalvia > Unionida > Unionidae > Megalonaias > Megalonaias nervosa. The sequence goes on along the minus strand of JAECUM010000220.1, from coordinate 29,808 downwards.
TTGTTAACATATTCCCAGATCCATACCATTAGCAGAGGTTGGTAATTGTTCTGTTTTTAGACTGGTAACTTATAGACTAAAGCCAGAAGTCATATGTAAAGATGCTACTTTATGAGATTATGCAACTGCCAGATTTTATTTTTGTGTAAATGTGATACATATGTATAATGAGAAAGTTTTAATGTCATTGTCTGGTTGTTGCAAATATGATTTTGAAGATCACCAGAGGGCAACCAGTTGACATACTTATTCATCAATTCTGAATTTTGCAAATGCTACAAATTTGGAGTGCTGCTCATGATTGTTTTATGTCTGTGTCCTGCTTTTTGTTATTTTTTTTGTGCTGCATTTAGATGCATTGTATTCGCATTTTCATAACTTTTCCCATCCCATTTTTCCAGCCAAACAACAAATCAGTTCATCTTTGTAGCTATGCTCACTCAAGTACAGCAATAAAATACACTGCTAACCATAATTATTCAGTAAGATTCTTTTTCTTGGTTTAATCAGCAAATTCCTTAAGAAATTACTTACATTTTATTAGTAAGACAAAAATGTACTTGTCCATGGAAAAGAAACTAAAAATTTGCGTGATTGGAAGTTGATATGTCCAACTCTGAGCAACTTAGGCTATAGATTTCAACAATTCTGATTACATTTCTGCTATCCATTATGCTTCTGGCATAATCATTATGTCTTATCTTTTCTGTATATGGATTAGCATTTTGGTACGTTAAACAACAAGAAAAATAAGATAAAGCAATAAAAGTTGTGCCTGTAATTTTTATTGTCATATATTCAATCCCACACATTATATAAATTTGAGAATAATCTGAAAATGAATGCTGCCACTTAAAATAGCATATGGGTATGCTTGCCCTTCATAGACCCACACGTAATTTCTTAACACTATTATTATGTTCTTTTTACAGCAGTTGTATGTGATGAATTTCCAAATTCAGTTTCAAAATTCATGTAGCAGATCTATTATAATTTTGAATAGAATTGGTAAACAGATTCTCTCTATACATTTAAAAAAATGGCAAACATTGTTAGTAAAGATGTGACACATGGATGTTAAATGACTGACAAATTTGAGGAGATGGATCTTTTTAAACTTTGAAACATGTCAAATGAGAACAAAGGAGATGTTGATACTTTACAAATTGTAAACCCCCCAAGCTATGTAACACAGCACTGAGGTTGAGTAGATTGCAGGATTTGTGGACTAGACTTGACCATCACTCAGTTGAAGTTGGACATGTGCTATTTAAAATGTGTGTTGTATATACATAACACTGGTCTACATTCTTTTAGAAGTCATCAGCTTTAGAGATAAAACGAGCTATTTGCTGAATTCAGATATGACAATTAAAACAACTGATTGGCTACTGTTTCCAATTTGCTGAATTCAAATATAACAATTAAAACAACTGATTGGCTACTGTTTCCAATTTGCTGAATTCAAATATAACAATTAAAACAACTGATTGGCTACTGTTTCCAAGATATTTAAGTTTTTACATTTTACATCTATGTATATTGTGTAGATAGTAAAGTTTTAATCATAAATTGTAAACCAAGGTCTTTTCATGTGTTTATGCTTGCTTCACAGGATAATATTTCACCTGTCCTGATATAACACTTTAGAAAACAGCAAAAGGGTTATATAAATAAAATTTATTATGAAACAAAAGGCAAAAAACTATTTAGTTCTTATTCAGTATCTACTTGGCGCATTTTGGCTTGTCTCTTGAATTCATTAAATGTAGTACCTCTTGCCACTGTCAAGCAATAGTCTGCAAGCATTGATGGGTTCCATTTGCCCTGATAGTGTTTCTCCATTGTTGCAATGTCCTGGTGAAATTTCTCACCATGCTCATCGCTCACTGCTCCGCAATTCGGTGGAAAAAATCTAGATGAGAGTGCAAAAAATGTATCTTTAGTATTTGTATGCCTTGAGGTTTTCCACCAACTCCTTGAAGCTGTCTGCCTTGTTGTTTCCGAGAAAGTTTGTTGCTACTAACTGGAAGGCTTTCCATGCCGTCTTTCCTTGCCACGCAGTGCACGATCAAATGCATCATCTCAAAGAAGTTCATGAATCTGAGGACCAACAAAGACACTTTCCTTTATCATAACTTCACTTAACCTTGGAAATTTTCCATGGAGGTACTTGAAATCTGCTTGTGTTTTGTCCATGGCCTTGACAAATTTCTTCATCAGACCCAGCTTGATGTGCAAGGGTGGTAATAAAATCTTCCTTATTCAACAAGTGGTGGATGCTGAACACTTTTCCTCCCAGGCCCCAATGACTGTCGGAGTGGCTAATATCTCTTGATGTAATGGGAATCTCTCGCATGACTATCCCATTCGCAGAGAAAATAACAGTACTTTGTGTATCCAGTCTGCAGACGAAGCAAGAGAGCAAGAACCTTCAAATTGCCACAAAGCTGCCACTGATGTTGGTCATAGTTTATGCACCTCAAAAGTTGTTTCATGTTTTCATAGGTTTCCTTCATATGAACTACATGACCAACTGGAATTGATGGCAAAAACATTGCCATTATGCAGCAAAACAGATTTAAGCCTTGTCTTTGATGAATCAATGAACAGTCTCCATTCATCTGGATCATGGACGATGTTGAGGGCTGCCATAACACCATCGATGTTGTTGCAGATCACCTTCCATGAAGAAGAATGGGACAAGATCCTTTTGATGGTCATGGAACATGGAAACCCTAACATCGCCTGCCAGGAGATTCAACTGCTGTAGGCTGGAGCCCAACAGCTCTGCTTTACTCTTGGATAGTTTCAAATCCTTGACAAGGTCATTCAGTTCACCTTGTACGTGTTAGGAGATGTTGTTCAGATGAGGAGGATGGGAGAAAATATGGGTTTTGTGACATTGGTGGTTCAGGACTAGAAGTGTCATCCTTTTCATCTTCCTCATCTGACTCAAGTGAGAATGATTCTGGGGCATCAGAAACCGGCAGTCCTTCTCCATGGGGTACTGGGCATATAACTGATGGAATGTTTGGATAATGCACAGTCCACTTTTTCTTCTTTGAAACACCTTTCCCAACTGGAGGCGCCATGCAGAAGTAACAGTTGCTGATATGATCTGTTGGCTCAGGATCTCCAAATCATTGGCACTGCAAAAGGCATAGATTTCTTTTACCTGTTCAACCACTGGCGAAGATTTGTTGCACAAGTGTTGCAGCTTATATGTGGGGGCCCACCTCTTGTTCTGATCTCCAATTTTGCAGCCAAAGTAAATGTGATAGGCTTTTATAACCATAGTGGTTATACTGCGCTTCTGTGATGCTGAAGTCACATCACCACAAACATAGCAGTTACCTGCATTATTCACACAAGTACGAGGTATCTCTGCTCGCTTTGGCTAAACAGAAATGTGTCCCTTTCCAAAATCAAACACGGACAAATAAGAGAGCATGACACTGTATGATTTCTAGAGCTGATATAGGGCAATTTGTTCAACAGAGTGATGTAAGCTTAGTTATGATTGCATCATCCATGACTTCTAGGAATAACATGATGCAATTCATATCATGTATGATGCAATACCAGCTTCAGATTGCATCATTTATTGTTTTGCCTAAAAAGCAAGTACTGTCCAAACCCAGTCATAGATTTATTAATAGATCCAGTCAGAGATGTAGTTTAGTCATTTCTAGTTTAAACTGAGATCCCTTCCCTTTATTACTCACTTTTCCTCCGCTATTCCCAAGTCAAGGGTCGTATATACTGACCGAGTATCATATCTTTAAAACTAGAGCCAATCAACAATTTTAAGCATCATTTTCATTTTCAGTTACCCAGAATTAGTAAAGCTTGACTACATTTATTTTGGAAGCATGTTGGCTATAGACCAGTGATAATTTGTTAGCATGTTTTTTATATTTCTGTTCTGGTATAATCCACATGGATTTTTGCCCATTTGTGATGAGAATTTTAACCAGCTGTAGATCCAGATTAGTCGCAAAACTGAATGTACATTTTTAATACAGTTGATTGTAATTATGGCATGTAATTATACTGTTATACTCAGAGTGCGCACTTTGCCACATACAGTACACTTACACCTCTCTAGGTGTTGCCAGATATGTGATTACAGTGAAACATCCCTAGTCTGGCAGACTGGCGACACATTTTGTTTCCAGTTCTAATCAGAACTCTGATTACTTGCTACAGTGACTGGTTTAGGGAAATTGCATTGTAGTTTCTTTTTTATTCACCATTATTCATGTTTCACTTGTCAGTGATGGGCAAAGTATGAACCAGAATTTTTCTTCCATTTTCAAATTGGGGCTCAGTGTCTATAGAATACTGCAACTTTACACATAGAAAAAAAGCCAAATTGGGAAGTGCAGATTTTTTTTTCTTTTTTTTTTCACTGTTAATTCACAGAAATTTACAAAGAAAATATTCTTGAAAATTTAAATAATTCACCAGCCTGGGTACTTTGACATTTTTGATCCCATGCTACATTCACTTTAGTAACTTCTTTCCTTGTCATATGATGCTAGTAAAGGACATGTAAAACTATTCTAAGTTGACCTATGTTGTAAGCTGAATACTGGGCTCAAAATTTACATGTAAAGTACATAGGTGAAGTAAATCATGGTCTAATGAGAGGAACAGAAAATGTACAATACTGGCAACATTGAAAGGGATTCAAGAAGATATCAGTGTGGGTGAGTGCAAGGTATGAAATGAAGTTGTATGCTGCTGCAAGGTAGTGTGCAAGAAAAAATAGATGCACCTCTATCTGTGATTATGTGCACAAGAGAATTAGACTCCATGGGAAGTGTGCTTGATGTTGAATGTATTTTACAGTAATGTGTGTATGGAGGGAGAGAGATATGTTAGTGAGTTTTAGATATTATTAAAACTTTGAATCCAACATCCAGCAGTAAGCATGAAACTAGTTTAAGACATAATGTTGTTGAACTGACTTTGACAGATAACTAAACTGGTTAAGTGTTACATTACTTACGGCTCAAAAAGTCCTTGTTTATTATATCTGAACAAATTAACAAGTTTGTTATTTGCATATGAAAAAAGGCATCCAGATTGGATTTGGTTCACTGATTGCACAGTCAAGAAGGATGACAGATTTTATGTTTTACTGCATCCATTGTGCACACAAAATGCTAAGTCAAGTAGGTGTTTGTACTTTAACAAACAGTGCTAAATTTGCATATTTAATGAAAGTGATCAGATTGATGTTAGTAAAATGGTTGCATTCCTTCTTTGAATTTCTTCTAAATCTGCTAGAAACAAATTGACAAGGGAAGTAGGTACTTCACACAACTTCCTGCATTAGCAGTCTAAATCTAATATGAGGTGTATTTTCTTGACAAACTGCATCAGATTCTTAACTCTGCTTGTCATGGACTAGAAGAGCTCATTGGATGATCTGTCATTCTTTAGTCCATTGGCAGAATCATTTTTATCACTACTGCTCCTTGGAGGATTGCCATGAAACTTTACATACACAATGATCCCATTGTCTAGTTGGTACTAAATGAAAATGGTGCCATTCCATGTATGCCATATACCCAGACAGTGTTGGGGTTTTTGAGACTCAAAAAGTGTGTTTTAAGGTTCCATTTTAGAGGGTTCATTGTGTATTACCAAAAAAGCAATGTCGAATTGAGAATAAGCTATCCCTTCATATAAGCCTATAGAAAATGTTTGGAAATTTAAATCAAAATAATAAAATAAAAACTTAATGTTTGTTTTTTAAAAGCATTTAATACACTTAAAAAGAAATACAAAATATTTGGCAACTTTGCTTTGTCAAATATCAGTGCCATATACATATACAAATACTCATATAATCACAACCACACTGATATTAAATATAAACATACATCAAGTTTCTATCTTTAAATCCATTGGATAGCAAAATATATGCTTAATTTGATGCAGTTTTGCTGCATTCATTAGTTCAGTAAGTGGGTTGAAGGTAATGCAGGTGTCATTAGCATTCATCTTTGCACTCACTAGACAGTGGATGGCACTGTTGTTTAAACTTCCCTTTTGGATTCTCGAGTGAAGCCTGGTCAGAACTGAGTTGTTCATGAAAAGGACAATGTTAACATTGGCAGTACTGTATTTGTAGCAATTTGACCACAAAATATGCTTGTCTTGATAGAAAATGAATATACATATCACATTTGGGAAGGGGGAGAACATAATATCTTTAAGTTTAATAGGGTCTTTACAGGTAATATGGTAGTAATAAACACCTCTGCCCAGTTTGGGTGTTAACACATTATCAGCACCAGCAAATGATTATTATTGTCTGTCAGTCAGTCTGTTCCTTGGCTAAATTCAACATGACAAGCATGGGTCAGTTAATAGCATCTTAACAAGATTAAGATAACAAACAGAGAATAAGGAGAACTAATCTTAAGGTTCATTTCATCATGTGATACATACAGTTGGTGTTCCTATTTTGACTGGCGTTGCTTACTTAATTATGATATGTTTGCAGTATGTGCTATGAATTAAATGCTCCCCCTAAATCTGTCAACCTGGGGTTTTGAAATTTATCTTTTCTGGGCTTCGCTTGCTTTGTTGATAGTGTAATTGCTTCCTGAATCACACTCTTCAAAAATGAATCACACTTGAATAACAACTGAAATAAGTTTGTTTGCATTTTTATATCTGGAGTAATAATCCAACTATAAAGAAACATTGCCACTGATCACAAACTTTATCTTCAACATTCTCATTCAGTTCAGTGATGCCTCTGATGTACTTGAGCACATTTCTTCGATGTACTTTACTTAGACAAATTGCATTGTTCTACTTTATGTACTTCATACAAATTAGTGAAATGGACTCTCCCACAGCAGAATTTGATTTGACATATCACCCTAGCCGGCCTTGCAATTGTCAGACAATTAAGTAATCAAAGAAAGGTGGTTAGTCCACTGAACTTTTTCCCTGCTTCTATTATCAGCTGTTTTCCCTGCTTAGGGATTTTTTTAGCAGGACTGCATGCTTTTCATACATACTGATTGCAGGCATAATTTTATTGCTTTAGTCAAGAAATGTAATTTTTAAAAAAAATTTTTTAATGAGAAAACTTTGCACCTAAGATTCCTGAAAATCATGTTGTTTTTTTAACATGATCATGTTGAGGGGTTTAGGAGTCCAAATTCCTGTTTTTGTGTGACATGGTGTGTTATGGCAGATATGGTGACACTCAGACATCACAGCAGCTATCTTGAAAATCTTCTTAATGCTACTCCTTAATGGATGGTCATGTCAGAGATGACCATGCTCTTTAAAATCTTGTCGTTTTACTCTTCCAGAATAGTCAGTCACATGGTAATGGGGTTTTCACCCAAAGACTTTTTATGATGTTGACCTTAAATGAAAATGGTGCCAATCTGAGGTCCAATACAACCACTTCAGCAGCCATCTTGAAAATCTTGTTATTGTTTCTTCTGGTAACAAAAGGTTATACTGACATAAAGTTTTCACTAGGAGACTTCTTTGGTCTTAAATGAAAATGGTGCCACTTGCATATCAAGTATGGCTGTCATGATGGATATCTTGAAAATCTTGTTACAGCTAATTCTCCTATCTGGCTGGTCATATGGACACTTTGCATTCACAAGTAGACTTCATATGATGTTTTGTTGCTCTTAAACAAAAATGTGCCGATCTGAGGTCACAGGTGGCCAGCACAGCAGTCATCTTGAAAATTTTGTTATTTGCCACTCCTGATGAACAAGATTCATATTAACATGGAATTTTCACTTGGAGACTTTATGTGATGTCTACTTGGCACTAATTTAAAGTGGTGATAATCTGATGTCCAGCATAGCCACCATGGTAGGCATCTTGAAAATCTTGTCATCACTGCTCTTAAATGGAAAGTCAATTATCAGAAGTGTTCTTACGGCATACATGTGATTTTACCAGTGGTAAGCTAAATATAATGTTTTGAAGGCCATGTACCACACTTACCAGTTTATAGTTGAAATCAACTGCTTTTGAAAATTAAAAGAATTTTCATAAAATTATAACCCACCCACCCCTGGTATTTTTATGTGTTCTATCAACACAGTAGAGAAACCTGCCAGAAACAGTCTACTCGGTACTAGAAATGTTCCACCAGTACATCATCTGGTGTAATGATGCATGACAGAGCAAATGGGATTAAAATTGTTAAATAACAGCTGATGTGCAAACACAAGGAGCCGTTAATTGATTATCTTATTGTTGGAATTCAGGCATTTCAAGGCCAAATGCCACATGTTTTGGGAGGTGTTACAAGTAATAAAGAAATAAAAGGTCATGATGTCTCTTGATCCTTTAATGAAAATCAGCAGATCTTTGGCAGAGGGAGATAAATATTTTGATTTTTTTGTCATGTTGTTATTGTATTGTTCAAGATGTTTTAAGAGGAATATTTAAGGACAGCTCTTGTTTATTTTGGTTCATTGCAAAATGCCGATACATGTCCTTTCTCTCAGTGCTAAGAAACCACTGGCTAAGAAATATTACAAGTTTAAGAATGCATGAATATCAGAATTTAAGCATATGCTGGCGAGTAGGTAAGGTCTTGAATTTTCATGTTATGTTTGTATTTCAAAGGTGTGCATCTTTTGGTGTTTTCATGCACGTAAATTAAGTTCAGTCCCAGGATAAAATGTATCAGTTAACAACATATTACACGGTAAAGAATTTTGGGATAAATTTTTCATAAAAGTATAAATATGCAATGTTTTCTTTGTTTATTTCAAGTATAAAATCAGTCAGGGGGGTTTGAGGCGTATATTTACAGTGGTGATACTTGTCAGCAGATTTTGGGATCTGAGACATGAAGAGAAAAAAGTCTTTGAGGATGAGACTCAGGAATACATCTTATGTCTAAGTCAGGAACTTCCTCCGTGGAATGAATATGACATGGAGGAATATTGGAGAGCAGTCAGCAACCTTATATAAACCCAGCAACAGGAAGACTGAAGTTGGAAGTTATTTGCAGGCTGAGAAAAGTTGTCCCATCATTACAACATTCTAATGCTGATACAGAGATGGCATTCTCCATTCTTTGCAAAAATACAAAGTGATCCAAGGGGAAATCTGGACCAGAAAACCATTGAAAGCCTGTTAAATGTGAAACTTATTAATCACAGTGAATGTCATAAGTGGTAACCAGACACTGATCTTGTGAAGGAAACTGAAAATGCCTTTGGATGTTATTAGAAAAATCTCTGCCGTGAATCATAAGATAAACAACTCTCTTTTTTCAATGACTGATAATATAATGACTCATTATTATTGCCACATTGCTGTCAGAGTCTGAGTCTGATTTATCTTCAAAAGTTGCTGAACTATTATACTATGAAGAGAATACATATTATGACAAAAGTGCATTTATTTTTGTTTTCAGTCCCTTGAAGAACATAAAATGTCTGCTGATAAAAAAAACCTATTGGTTTATAACTCAATCTACAGGTCAAAATTTTTAAATCTACCGGTTTGAAATCCATGTGTGTTATGTTGTTTAACTGGTCAAAAATTAAAATGATGCAAACTGACATCATGTTATCCATCTTTAAAATATTATCTCTCTTCCTCCTAAATGGATGGTTATGGATGTGCTCTGTACATATGTGCTTCTGTTAGAGTGACAGGTGTAAGATGGAGTTGTTTGCATTTGCAACATGCATAGTGGAGAGAATGTTTGCAGACTTCTGTGTTACTTTCATATGCTTTTGCTGAAATTTCTTTGGATATGGTACTTGTGGAAATTGTACTTGATCTCAACTCATAGCTAACCAGAATGGCTGCTCCCATTTTCTCAAAACAAAATTAACCCAAATTAGTCTAAAGTACACTATCTTTAACAGTTATTAAAGTGGGGTAAAGGAATTTTTACAGACTAGACAGTACCAACTTCTGAAATTGCAGTGAATGAATTACAAAATAAATAAATATTAAAAAAAGAATGTTGTTGACTCGTCTTTTTACAATTTACATGTACCTCAGGAGTCTAGGAAGTGAAAAGGACCAATCTCCAATAGCAGTTTTTTGATAGGTGCACATCTGAAGCAAGGCCAAACTGTATACAACATAATTCAAATTACACCCATCAATCATACACCAAACTAAAGAGAATTAAAAGTTCTTTTTACAGTACCTAAGATACACAAGTTCTTTTTTTTAAATGGCCAGTATAACCAGTGAGGAAAACAAGGAAAATTCTTTTTCTTTAAAACTCTAACCCATTGCAAAATACGAAACTTTAGAGTGCCACCTATATCAATACAAGGTTTTCACCAATAGAATTTTTATGTTACTTACTCGGTCCTAATAAAAATGGTGCCAGTCATGCATATACTATGGCTGACATGAGATATGGCTTGAACACCTTGCTGTGACTGGTCCCCTGAATGGATGGTCATATTGACATTTGGTCTTTCACAAAGATTTTTACAGATGTCTGCTTGGTCCTCAATGACAGTGGTGCCGATCTGATATCCACTACATACACCACAGTGGCTATTTTAAAATATGGTTATCGGTGAAGAATGTCATAATTATTCAACACTCATCCATTAAAGGAAGAAATGGTCTTATTTTGAATTCCCAGAAATTCTTTTCAGCCAAGAGAGCACAAGTCCATTTGTGGAACTGTTATTTATAAAGTTCTGATTGGGAATTTTCACAATCAAATTAGGAAAAATTGACACATTGGGCATTGAGAATGAGGCTCAATGAGGCTGAACTTTGACCCCAGAAAAGGTCCTGAAAAATACCTGATACGTGTTGCATTTGGAGAGCATGTAAGTTTTCTGATGGTGTTTGTTTTTAGCTCTACTAGCCATAGACAAGGAGCACTTATGGAACAGCCTGTTGTCCATCATCTGTCATTCTTACGCCTTTTAGCACAAGTTTGTTATCACTTTTCCTTCAGAACTACTTGGAGGATTGCTATTAAAATTACATGCACATTCATCCCATGCTCTAGTTGGTCCTGAATGAAAGTGGTGCTGTATGGACATCCAATATGGCCACCATAGGAACTATCTTGAAACTTCTTTTACAACTTATAATGAATGACAGGTGATATCACTCGAAGATTTTTCACAGAATTTTTTGTATGATGGCTGGTTGGCACTAAATGAAAATGGTGCCAATCTGACGTCACTTAATTACATGTGTATCAAATGTTGACCTCTTCCCAGATGATTCTTTGCTTTATTCATCTGAATCCATCATAAATGTTGTGCAGTCAGACTTGTACAATGACTTGAACAAAATCGAAGCTTGGTGTCAGAAAAATCATATGCATATAACTGCAAGTAAAACAATGTATGCTGAAAACAACATCACAAAGACAGTTACAATTTGGCCAAACACATTTAGATTTAACCATAAAAGAAGGTATAATTGGGAATGTGGTCAGTCAGAAACAGTTGGTTGTATATGTGGACAGATTTCTACAATGGAATGATAATGGATATAAAGCTGAAAACACAAGAATGACATTACTTTCTAAGATAAATATCATACTGTGGAATCAATAATTCTCAATTATAATGCTTTTATTTGGCACTTTTGATTATTGTGTCACCATTTGGGGAAATATTGACAGACATTCAAAACTACAAAAAAGAGCAGAGTTGAATCGTACTTGAAAAACCATTTGTTGCACCAAGCAACAATGGCTTGAAATGGCTGGATTTATATGGAAGGACTGATTACCAGAAAAGTATTATAAGAGTACAAGTCTCTGCAAGGAATTGCTTCACAATTATTCTTACAAAATCCTGTGAATATGCATTAAGATCTCTTCATGATCTTTGACTTCCCAAGCCATGGCTGGAATCCTTCAAACAGTCTGTGCAATATTCTTCAGCTTTCATATGGAACAGTGTTCCTCAGAACATTAAAAAAAGTAATAATCTAAAGTTACTGAATCAAAAAGTCATAATACACAGACACTTTATATTACACCACTCTGAAGATGACTCATGCACAGATAACTTATGAACCCACTTATAATGTGGGGGTCAGGGATGGATTCCCCAGTCTTTTTTTTTCTAATATGCCAAAGGAATTGACCCGCATTTGTTGAATGATGAAAATCGCAATCAAAATTTGTAATTGAAACCCAGATATAATTAAGAGTTTAATGTTGTATTTTCTGAGTTTATCATGGTATAAGCTCTCAGTTGCAGAATCACACAGCAAATAACACCCAAAGGGCATGATGTAAGCTGTGTGAGTTGGCAACTGACAGTTTACACCATGATAAACTCAGAAGAAACAACATTAAACTCTTATAATCACAATTCTTTACAATTTTATTTATTTCGTTATTGTTAATTTGTTTTTTTTAAAGATATTTCCAATATCAGTTTTTTAGAGCATTATGTAAGTGTATGAATTCTTGATGAGGGGGTCTGCTACGTAGCTATTTACAGAACAGAGGATTCTCCATCTACAATGTAATATCTTCATCAGCATTGAACAAATAATTCTACCAATGGTAGGTGATCTAAGGTTTTGAACATTACACAGCATGGTCTTAATATTTTATCTAAATTGGCATATGTGATATGAGTAGAAGTTCAATATTCAAAGCAAAGGATGTGTTGTTTTGTTTTGACATACAGATGACTCTTGGATTTGATGCCTTCATGAGTTTATTGTTACTCTGCCAAATCATTATTGTCCAGACACATGAGTAACCAATTTTCATTTCTTTAAATCTATTTTCATGTTCATTACCAGTTTAGGCTACCTATAGGGGCTACTTACAAATGAAATTAAGATTATTGGTAACTGGTTATAGCGACAGGGGTCCAATAGTTAAACAGTGCAAGACATCGACTATGACAGTTATGGGGTGTGTAGGAGGATTTCTACCCCACACCTTGATCGTAACTATCAAGGTCAGTCGGGCATCTTACATTGTGGGTCTGCGAATCCAATTGTTATAATGTTAGTCTTTGAACCCCCCTCCTCCCAATCCCTATATCCATTTACCTATTGTTTTAAATTCATTTGTAACAAGCCGCAATGAAAGTACTGTATAAAATTGCCCAGTGTTCTTCTTGGCAAGATTTTGAGTTTACCAGCTTTTTTTTGTTTTCAAACCTAATCAGAGAAAGAATTATTTATCTTCAGAAAATTATAAAGATTTATTATTTGATTCTGTCCAATCAATTTATTAAATTTTCTAAATGTAATATAAACCCACCATTCTTATTTCGTTTTCAAGGCATGCTTTGTGTATGCCTTCTAACTAAGTGTTTACATTAGGTCCTTTTGCATGTGACTCATATTCATAGAAGCAATAAGTAGTTCTCCATCCAGTTTATACAGAAATAAACGCATCTGGGTCTGATCACATGGTTATGTTCTGACTAATGGAATCTTCATTACATTTATCAACCGATGCAGTTGAAATTATTAAGAAATAAATGGCAGTTAAACAGAGATTTTGTGATGTGAAGTTTGTGTTTTAATCATAAATTTTAATTTTGTTTCAGTGTAATGACCATAAAAGCAATATGCCTTCTTGTATTCCGACATCAAAAATGTCAATCTCTTGTCACAGCTATGTCAGCAGGCATTTCTTTAAGAACCTAATTAACAGGTGACTGTGTTTTGATCTCCAGTTTGTGGACATATTTGTTGTATTGTTACACTCAATTAACAACTGACCTGCTTTGTATTATCACATAATTATGTCCTTTGGAATTATAAAAAGTTAAAGGCATACAAGTCCTACCTGCGTATTTAGAACTTGCGGTCAGGATTGTTTGTCAGGTCAACTCATTTCAATTGATCACTGGAACACTGTTATAAATAATATTGTGTAAGTAAAAATTAAATTACCTTAAATTATTCTATTCATTCGCAAATGTGATAAAGCGTCTGCCTCAGATGCAAGAGGTCGTGGGTTTGAACCCCGGCCAAGTCATACCAAAGACTTTTAAAAATGGTACTAACAGCTGCCTTGCTAGGCACTCAACATTAACACATTAACCCCTGGAGGTTTTTGTTGTATTCGCCTGAAATGCGAGTAGGAAACACATTTTGGTGGCTATTTTTGAATACATCCTAATACATTGACCTCCAACATATTTCCGGTTAACCTAATGCCTACTTGTGTTAGAAATATTGTTTTTCATTGGCTATTTCACCCGCGCATGAGCAGAAAGGTAAAAATTGGAGTTTTTTTTTTTTTTTTTGCTTAACGGACCCATCATTTTTGTATCGAGACCACTTTTTATTCCAAATGCCCATCTTATCCTACTTTTTGCAAAGGTTAGCCAGTCTGTGTGCAATTCAGACCGGTCTGTCTTAGATCTGAGGCCAAAAAGTCTAAAATCCGGGCACAAAATTGGATTCTGACATCGGGCGAATTTTGGATGGAAAAAACTCGGGTCCAAAAATTACGTTTTTCCCTCTGTATTTTGTAGTGCAACTAGAATATCCAGATTATTTGGTATCATTGTAAAGCTACATCTGTCTACCTTTCTATAATACCACCCACTTCAGTGTATCATACATGACCTTGATGTTACAGAGCTCGGAAGTAGGCTACTACCTCCTGCAGTGCAAACATGGTACCAGGGGTTAATGAGTTAAAAGGTTAGTTTTAGAACTGGTCAGCCTGGTGTCAGGATAATGCGACTGGGTGGAACATCATGCTGCATGTCTGTAGCATGATGCCCCAGTGCTAGACATCATTGTAAACTGCCACACAGCAGACATTGTAACAATATGACTGAAAAATTTTGAAAGCTACATTAAAAATCCAAATCTCACACACACAGATACATTTTGTTATGGAGAAATGACTTCCAGAGGTTTGTCATGAACTTAAAATTACTTAATTGGCACTCAGAGGATGAGCAAAAGTTTCACTATCACTTGCAAAGAAATCAAAGCATCAGTATTTCACTATTAAAACTATTTCAATAAATCAAGTTTCAGTGTTGATGGCTTTTGCATGAAACAGTTGTCACTGCTTTTTTTTCACAAAGGAATCTTCTTTTGTTGTGCAAAATGTAATGAATGCTGCACAATGTTCTGTAGGTAAACAAGAAGTCACACATGTACATGATGTGTTGTAACCTCTTGTAGTTGTTTTTCATGATCTTTCTGAGATTATCTTGAAAACAAAGGTAATTTATACAGAAAAGCAAACAATTTCATAAGAAAAAGCTGTTTATTGACAACTATTCCCAATGCGTTTATAGAAGTTTTTAGCCATTAAGCAGCACTGCTACTCCCCTGCCAGCTCTTCCTCTGTCTTCTTGATTATCGAAGGCTGTCAGACATGGCACCTGCATCTTCATTTATTAGAGGTCCTTCTGTAACTGATGCCCATGCTTGTATTGTGGTCCCTGTTGTTATCAAAGGAAAGGTATATGTTGTGAATACTGTATGTAATTTTTTCCACATTTTAATTGAGCTACCTTCTATAGTAAAGTATTGATATTATAATATGGCCATCACAGCAGCCATCTTGAAAATCTTGTTATCTCTACTCCGCTTGAATGAAAAGCCTTATTAATGGATTTTTACTGAAACACTTCTTATGATGTATAGTAGGTTCTATGAAAATGTTGCAGAGTATACATTGAATATTGCTGTTACAGTTGCCATCTTGAAACTCTTGTTATCTCTACCTCTGAATTAATGGTTATATCAATACAAGGTGTATTCACTGAAGGACTTCTTGGGTCTAGATGGTCATAAATGAAAAATGGTGCTGATGTGGCCTCCTATTAATGCCACAGTGGCCGTCTTGAAACTTTTGATATTGCTGTTCCTCCTAGATGGCTGGTCATGTTGACATTGTTATTTCACCAAAAGACTATTGTTGGTCCTGAATGGAAATGGCATCAGTCTGTTACCTGTTATGGCCACCAAGGCAGCCATCTTGGAAAAATCTTATTGTTACTCCTCCAAAATAGACAGCCATTTCAGCATGGGGTTTTTACCAAAAGACTATTTATCATGTGTAGTTGGTCCAAAATTAAAATGGTATTGATCTGATAAAGCTGTCTTGAAAGTCTTGTTTATCATTACCTCTCAAAGGAAGGTCATTGCAACATGGAGTTTTCCATTTGAAATGGAGTTTTCATCAGAAAAGTTTGTATGGTATCTAGTTAGTCCTAAATGAAAATGATGCAAAGTTCCGTTAAGTATGGCCACCATGGTGGTAATCTTAAAATGTTATCTTGATTTCTCCCAAATGAATGGCCATATCAGCATGCGATTTTCACCACTAGACTTCTTAAGATACATGTTCTGTCCGAAATGAAAATTGTGCCAATTGTGCATACAGAATGACTGGAACAGTCTTATTGTCATTACTCTCATGAATGGATGGTAATAATAATAATAATAATAATAATAATGACTTTATTTAAAGAGGGTAACACAATTAGTTAAGAACTAATCTACCTTGAGGCCCTCATACAAAAGAATTTATTTATTTTGGCTGCATCTCTGAAGCCACTGGATATATTGGGTTTGTAAGAAGGAAATACAGTAATCCCCTTCTTATACGGCCACCCCTTCTGCACCGGGAAAGTGGCCTTATAAGACAGGTGGCCTTTCCAGAGGGGGAATACATTTTTTGTGAGAAGTATATGTAATGTAAGCAGTAAGAAACCTACATTCTTCAAAGCAGTTAATATCTTCGTTTAAAAGTAGCATTAATCATTAAAAGGTTCTTCTTGTTATAATAATATACTTATTTCAACTGAATATGCATTAATAGTTCTTATTCTTGGCGTAAGTGTGATGTGCGAGCGGGTGTTGTTGTCATGCACATTGCAAAACCATTCAAAAACGTCATTTAAATCTTGGTACATACATAATTCTCTTTCCATTTGCTCCATTATCCCACTGCTGCTGAATAACCTGCTTATTGGTTACAGTGTTGTTTATTCGAGTCTTTTCAACATAAAATTTTTTATTCGAGTCTTTTCTACCTAAAATCTTTCGGCAAGTTCCCCCTCCCCACCTCACCCGATGTCGTCGAGTAGAATAACCGACTTTTTTCTAAAATAATCATCTCCATTTACGTGATGCCATGTTAATGTTTGGTAATGATTTAATCGGATATTGCTAACTGTATGCAATTTAATTATGCAGACGAAACTTTTGCAGAGCGGACGAAATGCCTTCTTCGTAAAGGAACGTGTTGTCACGTGATTTTTCGGTCTTTGTCTGGTACCCTGTTTTGTTCAAGGCTAATTTATCTGTGTGTGTGTCTGCAAAAAATCTATTTTTAGACTATGCTGACCCTGTTATGATCTTGACAATTACATCCGGTTGTAATCATCAGTGTTGCCAACTACAAGACTGAAAAAACAACTTTTCTGCATTTAAACAAAATGCCATGTGTTTTTTAAAGGCAGTGATCTTGTCATGTGATTCATTAGTTGCAGTCTGGTACCCTGTTTGTGTTTACATTTCTTTACACTAATATGTATGCAGATTTGATCTGAACAATAGCACCTCGTGGCCTTTAGGATTTGTAATCTTGACAATTATTGTCAGTAGTAACAGCCACTAATTATGAACAAGCTCAACATCTTACTAACGGAAGCCATAAAGGCTATCAAGCCATTTTCCCGCTGACTTGTGTATTGTACATCAATACCGCCACTTTTCAGCTGTTATTACTGTTCAATAATTGTAATCTTAACATATATCAGAGTGACTAAACCGGACATCTCATGTTAACACAGCAGTAAGTCTAATCGGTTTACGTGTACTTGCCTTTTTGTATGGATTAAAATTTGAGTTTTTCTCAGCTTTATGGAATAAATATGGCTTCTTGTGAGGCGTAAATGATATAATATTAACCATAGTGGTACATGTACTTTAGTCAACACTTCTTTCAGTAATGAAAACCTGACATCGGGAAACAGAAATCGGATTACTTAACACACGTTATGAATAAAATTGGTTCAGGATACATATTGCAAAATAAAATGCGTCCACTTGTGAGGGGTAAATTTTGTATTTTTGCACTAATATGCTGGCCGCTGGTCGCGTTAGCGGGGTGGCCTTTCGTGAGGGGTACTTTTGAACACAAACTCATCGGTGCCATCAGATTCTGGCCGTAAGGAGCGGGTGGCCGCTGGTCAGGGGGGCCGTTCAAGAGGGCGACTACTGTAGTGGGCATTTCTAATCTCAACTGGAATACTATTCCAGAGCAAAGTTCCAGAGTATTGGAAACTATTTTAAAATAATTCCTTATTTGGTTTGGGAATTTTATTCTGTTTGGTAGACATGGATTGCAGATGGGTGGTATTGCCAGATAGTCCATACTGGAATAGTGATTGTAAATATTCAGGAGCACTATTGCTGGATATCCTGTACATTAATTTGGCTTTTCTCAAATGGATTCAGTCTTTAATAGGTAATATTTTTAACTTACAACTAAATTTTCCTTGCTTTCTTTCTGGATTGATATTGACCCAAATGCTTTTTTGAAAGATGTGCCAGCTTTACTATGTTTTTATCATTTGAATTACCCCATACTGTATTACAGTAGTGTAAATAGGGTTGTATGTAACTGTTATAAGATAGTTTTCTGTGCCTTTCAGGGAGAAAATGTCTTATCCTACTGAGAAACCATAAACTTGAATTGACCTTTTTACTGATATGTTTGATATGTTCAGTCCATGATAGGTTATTATCTACAAAAACACTAAATAGTCTGTCATGACAGACCATTTGCAAATTTGTCTCCTTCCATGTCAGACACAGTTCATCACCATCCAGATTTGTCCTTTTTTGCCGTGTTGGTCATATTTTCATGGGATTTTCACCCAAACACATCCAGTAGAGTCTACTTAATACTGAATGAGGAAGAATGTTCAATTCTTGTTACCCATACCAGTTTCTCTGAAACTGTTAATTTATGGTTATGAAACTGATCAGATGCATTTATCTTATGAAGTAAATCATAGGTATAAATCTGTTTTCAAACTCGATAAATGCCATTAGACACAGATTTCTTTAGGAGATTCGCAGCTGACCAAAGGCTCTCGTTGACATCACTTGGTTGTGTGTAATTTAGTGAGGGCACAATTGGGGCAGCTATAATGCTCCAAGAACACTTCTTCCTGTTGCAATCAAAATGCAGTTTGATCTTGCTATTGTGTAATATTTCTTGTATATACAGTAACATTGTTATATAGAACAGAAATAAAATACTATCATTGTTGGTATCTTTTCTTCCAAGTTTTTTTAAATAAAAGTATTACATTATAAATAATGATTCCAAGATGTGGGTGTGACGTTGACTGTTAAATTGGAGTGGTGGGGGAGGGTAGTATCTCAACTGCCATTATTTGGTGTTCATATTCATTTAATGGCTAAGTATATTTTGTGTAAACTAAGCAAGCTTTTATAAATGCAGTTTAAACTTGAGAATAAAATTCTGTCTATGAAATGATGTCAACCACTTTTCTGTCACAGCTGTCAAAGAAATGCTGATTGCTGTTTTAACCTTTTTTTAATCTTCCTTCAAATCAAGTCATATGTGGTATTTGTTAAAAGCTAAATAAGATTTCTGCAAACTGTTCAATTTTCAAATCGTAATAATCATTTTGAGATATTTTTTAAAATCATGCATAAAATTGTATGGACACAACCCAAACACATTTTAATCCCAGTTTTATTAGCACTTTTACTAGTCATAGGCAGTTAGAGCTTATGGGATGGTCTGTGATCCGTTGGCCATCAGTCCATTAATATATGATTGTTATCATTACTCCTCATAAACTACTTGGAAGATTGCCTTGTACACACATTCTTTCCATGACCTAGTTGGTCCTAAATGAAAATGGTGCTGCCCAGCAGTGTTGACCCTCATATAATGAGCCTTTGTAACCCAATCCCCCCCCCCCCCCCGGGCATACTTCTTCATAAAGAAAATAAAAAATTGAAAAATATGCCCAAAACTTTCCATTAGTCAATATTTGTCCATGTATCTGTTGGTGTTAGCAGTGGCAAAATTCACAAAAAGGTGATAAAATTGTAAGATGTCGGTGAATATCTATTTTAAAACAATGTATTTGGCAATTGAAACAATTAAGTTTATGGTAGTTGGCCAAGTTTTAAAGTGTTCATCTGCCATTATGGTGTCATATTTTCAAGGTTACAGAAACAGTTATGGCAAAGATTTAATTTATTTCACAAATAAATTTTAAATTTTACACAAGAAACTAAATGCAAATACATATGTCATTTAATTAATGATTTATAAGTTTTGCAAGAAAAAGTAATTCAGAAAACATGTTGGTTGCAATAAATGTTGGTAGGAAGCAAGTGTACACTAAAGTTAAGATCAGGAATGGAAATTTCCATGTTGCGGCTCATTTTAGGCTAACCAGATTTTTAACAAGGTAACAAGTTTCTTGAGCACATGGTAAAAATTTTAATCGCAGTAATGATAGTGTTGAAGGAAAATATGATAGTACAGTGCACATCAGAAAGTTAAGGTGGCAAAGCTGTTGATGCAAACAAGGTTATCTCATTTGAATAGCACTTTTATTGCACTGTGTACTGTTATTTTCATTTGTCCCTTTAAAATGGGTGTCCCCCAGATATAGAGAGTGGAGGTCACAGTGTCCTCTGCGCTTGGGATCATGTGTGCAACATTGGCTCAGATGTCCAGTGGAGACCATATCAGCCATCTTGAAATCATGTTATTGCTGTTACTTCAGAATAGATAGATCAAGGGAGGGGATGTTCACTGAAAGACTTCTTATGATGTCTAGATGAGCTGATGTCCAGTATAGCCACCAGGGCATCCATCTTGAAGATCTTGTTATTGTTACATCTCCTGAATGGATGGTGGGGTTTTCACTAAAACATGTCTTGTGAAGTCTAGTTGGTCCAAAGTGAATATGGTGCTAATCTAATGCCCAATATGGCCACGATAGCAACCATCATAAAAATCTTGTTATAGCTTATTCTCCTGTGCAGAAAGATTGACATGAGATATTCATCAGAATACTTCATATGATGTGATGTCCTAATGAAAATGGTGTTAATCTGATGTTCAGTATGGCCACCACAGTAGCCATTTTGAAAATCTTTTATTCTTCTAGCTGGTGATATTGACATTGGCAGCCACCTTGAAAATCTTGCTATTGCTATTCTTTTATAATGGTAAGCCATATCTGCATGCAGTTTTCTTTAGAAGACTTCATATCATGTCTAGTTGATTTTAAATCAAAATGGTGCCACCCAGACATTCAGTATGGCCACTCTCAGCATTCTGATAGCGCAAGAAAGAGACCAGAAAGTAGAAAGTGTAAAATCTGCTTATTCTAGTCAAAAACATTACCATGCAATTCACAGAGTAACCTTCAGTTACGCCAGAAAAATGGCTCTTTCAAAGTCAGCATCAGAAAATATTCCTGTAGGGTCTTCACCATAGCATTTACCAAGTAAATGGACGGAAGGACCTAAACACATTCCATCTGATGTCTTCGATCTGTTGATAGATGTTATGAAACTATAGTGTTGATGAAATTTGATATGGAACCCGCCATTTGCATAATGCTAGTCACATGATACACTTGGTTGTTCAACTGATTTGATTGGCACATTGTGCCCTTGAACAAGCATTATGTTGTTGTTTGAACTTGCATCAAGGAAGTTTTACAAATGGGTGTTTAGAATACAGGCTACCCAGAAAACCCAAAATGTCTGATTCCCAGCGTGGTTCATCTTCAGATGAGGATTTTCTTTAGCAAATACTGGCAGATGATGGTTATGCTGACAATACTTTTTAAAGTTATGAAGTCTATCAGATCATTGGAGCTAGGAAAAGTGTAAATGGAGATACCAGTAGTGATTTTGAGCCCAAAAATCGTGTTAAATACGAGTCCAATTTACATGCTTAGTGGACAAAAAAGACGGCATATCGGTCAATCACCCTTTTAGCAAATTTCAAAAAGGCAGAATACCGAGCCAAATTAAAATAAATTCAATTCAAAAGTTGAATGCAATTTTTTATTTCTTTACCAAAACAATTTAGCCCAGCAGGATCATGTGCTACAAAACTGTATTTCCTTATCAGGGTTAAGATAAACTGAATAAATACAAATGAAAAAAAATGAAATTTAGAATTAAGATATTTTGATCAAAATACCTCTGCCAGGTGGCTAAGTTGTGTCCTGGATCTGATCAGATGGAGCAGCTTTATATAGCCAAAAATATTGAATACAAATCAATGTCAACTGACAGGCAATCTGTTTCAAAAGTATTTTTGTTGTCTTGTCATGGATGAGAATGGCATATAAATGGGAGATAAGTATATGTCTGTCTGTAATCTGCATACTGGAAATACAGAAATCACCTGAAAGGGCACCACCTGCCACTGATAGATCTTCTAAAGATAGAAAGACCAATGCATATTGATAATGTATTATATTGTAGGCTGTGTATTGGGAATTGTATCGATACACAGTACAGGTGTATCATTTCACCCCTAGTCATTAACATCCTCAAATACTCAAACATGATTGTTGTCCACATTACAATATTTGTTAAAAAAGATAACATACATTTATTTGAGCAAAAGGTCAAACTGAACTTAAGAATGTCTGAATGATATCATAATTTTCATCATTTTATAAAGGATTGTGCTGCCACTGAGTTTCATTCTTTTAGCAATCAGATAATGTGTTACATTCATTTTTATTATACAGAGAACAAGCAGGCCAGCCCCTTCACACATGAATTTGAGGGTTGTATAGACTCTCCAGAGGCTAATGATGCAGATGTCCAATTTGCCGATATTATAAAAAACATGTCCAACAACATTGCTGTAGAGGTTGAAATTTGCTCGCTGAGTCGCTGTGGTAGGTGTCAATCCCTTTTGTATGATGAGGAAATAATGGCAGGCTGGTCAGCTGAAGATTCCAACCTCAATACAAGGTAATGATGATAAAATCTATAATATTGGTATAAACAGATAAATTTCTTCTCAGCAGGAATGAAATAGTCTGATCTATAATAAATATATTGTAACAAAGTACAGTCTGCCAACTTGATTGTACCTCAGTTGTCTTCATTTTTATCCTTTACTGTGCATCAATTTTAAGGTTGAACTGCAAAATTTGAACAGAAGTTATCCATAAAGTCAGTATTTTGGCATCCTTAAGGAGTTTACTTCTTGTACACTAATAATTTTCTTTATAGTGGAAAATTGTTGTGAACACGGATAGGTATTGGGTATAGTTTTATTTCAGCATTAAGGGGATGACATAGTTACCATGGCAGCTGAATCCTGCATAGAATATGTAAAAAGAATGACAAAAGTACACGTTTAAATGTTCATTTATATTAAGCTTTTTTCTTTCTTGACAAATATGTCATGCTTTGAATTTTCTTAATTTATGAATGAGTAAAGATTTTCTAATTATTTGGCTTAGCTTGTCCTAACCATGGTGTTGTAGCCTCAACAAGTTGAGGTTATGAAATGATCCTATAGTTGTTAATGGAGGAACAAAATTTAGCAAATAGTTTTATCTCTTCTTACAGAACATGAGCATCTATATGATATGGAAATATTTTCTGTGTCATGCTTTATTCATTTCTTTAATAATACTTAGAGTAATTGTTGGTTAGATCTTGAATTTATTTTTGGGATGGAATAAACTTGGGAAACTCTTAATAATTTGTATGTCTTGTTACCAACAAGAGTGAAAGTGATGCAAAAGACACCTAGGTGTGAGCGCACACCTGCTGTTCAATAGACAGAGGATCAAATTAATACCCCATCCACAAAGAAGCTAGGGGTCCTAATATTAGTACTAAGGTAGTCCAAGTTCCACCAGTTAATGGCATAGCAGATTGTTTTGATTTCAGTGAAGTGTCAAGATTAAAATACTTGAAGTCTTGGTTGAATATCAGTAGCCTATCATAAAGTTCTGCCACTCCCTCCCCCCACAACTCAAGTCTGGGACCCTTCCCAATAAATAAAAGTTTGGGAATTTTTGGCTTCCAACACATATGTGCCCATCCTCACATAATTACAATCACAGACATTAAATACAAAAATACACTAAGTTTCTTTCTTTAAATCCAATGGACAGTGGAATACAGTCGTAATTTGATATGCCATGTATACTTATGAAACAGTTTGACTAAAAATCACACACACACACACACACACACACACACACACACACACACACACACACACACACACACACACACACACACACACACACACACACACTGCCTTTTTTAGGGCTGCAAAAAGTTAATTTCTTATTGACCCTCCTATAAGGCAAGGTGTATTTTGTAAGTCAGATCTGTCTGTAATGGAATGGACAACTTCTTGTCAGTGAGTCAGAATTGCAGTTTGGAAAAATGAACAAGTCAAACTGGATGGTTGGATAGACATGCAAAATAAAGACTAAATCAGTGTAAAATAAAGACGCTTATATTATTGAACGAAATATGTCACAAATAAATTGACACTTTATTTTGTTCATCTTCATGGAATGAAATCCATAGATATCTATAATGCTTGACATTTAAAATCCATTTATATGATAAATCCAAGAAATCTATTATAGCTTACATACCACTATAAAAATGTACGGTATCCCATAATATATAAATTCCTCATCTTCAGTTTTGTGTTTCACAGTATCTTATAAGTGTCATCATTACTAATGGGGGCCCCATCTGATACAAAGCCCAGAAATTCATCCTCACCATCTGAGTCACCAAATAAAGTTTTGAAATCCTCCATCATCTGGTCATTGTAAACATCTAACCAGCTCATCTCTACTGTCATCTGCGGTTACTTATCTGGGGACTGAGCATGGGCTTTGCAAGTGACACATTGGTTGAATCTGTGAAATCTACTAAAAGATGCAACTGAACAGGTATAAGTTGCTCTGCATGATATCAGGGGATTCTGATAATTACCCTCTGTTACTTGGCAGTGAACGAGTATCAAATTCGCAGCTCAACGGATTTTCAACTGGAAAACAAAGTGGATGCTGCCTTTACAAGCCAAGAGCATATCAGCCCACAAACACTGGCAGATAACATGACAAATATCACTTGAGAATTAGATCTGGCTTGTGAACAAGGAAAATACAAATCAAATCAAAACTTTAGTTGCATCAAATATAATCAGTGTTTATACAGCAAAACACAAAATTTGATACAAATATTGGTTATTTTGACAGGCATGAAAATGGAAGCAATCTACTTATTAGTAAATATCCACAGTATACAACATTGATGGACACTTCACTTTGCAATAGGTAATTTAAAATTGTTAAAATCCAAATCAATGTAGATACAAGTATTGTGTAATGATAACTGTTATAAAATGAATAAACATAACGCATACCATTTATGGGAATAGTGGCTTGAAAACATACAGATGTTTTGATGTGACAGTATTTGTGCATGCTGCAAGCATTGAGAGTTTCCAATATTACCTCAATATGTTGAGCTTATAAAGAGACCAGTACTCTGCAAGAATCAAATTTTCAGTTTAAAAAATGTTGACTTATAGGCAAGATTTTAAAGTAGTCTTTGCTGTTGTTAATAGTTGAGTAGGGGGTTTGAAGGTAATGCAAGAGTCATTTCTGTTCATCTGCACTCATCAGACCTGCCAACCTTTGCGATTTTGCCATAAGTGTTACGAAAATTATCCTTAAAATATTGACTTGCGGCATAAAAGCAAAAACTACGAAAAAATGATCATTGCCAAAAAATCCGGAAAATTTGTTCATCCGTGTTTGATTTGGATCTGGGTTTTGTATTAGAATTAGTTGAAATTGGTCAGGGAACCAGACTAACTTTACTTTAGTTCCTTAGGTGCTTTAAAGTGCCATAACTGTTACACTGTGTAGATAAAGTTAATAAAATTCAATATTATTTGAATAGAAAATAAAATCTGGAAGCAGTATAAAAAAATCCGATGGAAAAATTTGCCATAATAACTGAGAAATACGCTTAGGTGTGTTATAAAAAATAATACACATCGGACCAATTTTATCGCTCGGTAATTTCCGGAGTGTGTAGATCGCCTGACGTCATATTTTGAACACACACCTTACTTCGTTTCTATCGAAACATAAACAAAGCACGTGTTCCATTCCATATTAGTTAGTTTGAAAAGTTTTATCATCACAATCATGTCAAGAGGAGATTGTGGAGGTACAAGCCAGGGCAGCGGGGTCAGATGTGTTGCAGCAAATTGTGGGAATACAAATGCTGATGGGTTTTCCACGCATTCCTTCCTGAAAGACCAAGCACTTCATTGTAGGTGGACAGATTTTGTAAAAATCGAAAGAGTGAACTGGGTTGGTCCGACTGAGTTTTCTGCCTGCAGCTCCTTTTATTCCACACCAGAATGCTTCCCATTTAGGTATAGATTTGAGGTTGAGCATATGAGTAGGGCAACAAAGAAAGTCGAACTCAGTGACGATGTCCCTTCTATCCACCGTGTGAAGGAAACTGACAACCAAGCCAAGGTAACTGCAAATGTATCAGAACCTTCAACACCAAAGAATCAACTGTGTAGGCTTGAAATGTTGTCACCATCAGAGGAAGTAACTTGTCAAGTGTCGCCTCAAAGAAAATAAGAAGGGGCTATTCAAAGAGAGGAGGAGCATGGGTGAGTTTTTAATGCCAAGTACCATATCTATAATATTCAACAGATCAGTCACCGCATCATTTCCATTTGTACCCTGTAGAATGTTCCTTCATAGTTTCCAAAACAAATGCAGTAAATATCTAATAAATCAAGAACTGAGATATAAACATTTGATAAATATTGTCAAAAGTTTCATGTTGCTTTCAACTTAGTTTGACCATGTGAATAGAAAAATCTTTCTGCTGGTAGATTTAGAAGGCTTTCAAATATATTTCATTGTCAGACTAATGTGTGAATCAGATTACATATAGATATTTACAAACATTATGAGGTTTATTCCCATTCCCAATTAATAAAAATCTCAACAAAACAATATGTAGTAGAAATTTGACAATATTGTGTTTTGATTTTTTTGGGTGGTTGTGGTGTTGTCATGTTCAACAATTTTTCAGCCGTATCATGACTGTAATTATATTTAGGAAGTCAGTGAATAGCCATCGGTATAAGTTAAGTTTTGTTTAGATTATTGCAGCTGCACATGAGGAACATATTCATAACAAACAGACAGTGAGATAACTCAGGATCAAGGATTAGAAAATTCATTTGACATTATGAAAGAGGTACAAAAAATTTAGCTTCATTGTGTGTGTGTGTGTGTGTATATATATATATATATTTTTTTTTTTGTATTTTTTTTTGTGAGTGACATTTCTGACAACATGTTTTAACAAAATGTATGTCAGATTTCTAGAAATAAAGGAAGAACTGCAGCTTAAAGGTTTGGAGAAAAGGATAGGTTTGCTTATCATAAGGAATAAATTAGTCTGTATTTAAAAATACATTTTTTTTTATGTTTCAAACTCGTTCTGTTATGGTGGATAGGGGCTTTTACTGAATTCATCATAGGAAATTTGGGAACTGTTTTCTTTATCCAAAAGTAATTTCATCTTCTTAAACTTTCTAAATGCTAAAATAACTTGCCCAAACGAAGTACATTATTCAAAAGTAATAAAACTCACACAAGTGACCTTTTTCAAGCAGATGATTATGATATTGCTAAAGTTACGCCTCTGACTGCATCCGTTGGTTGCCAAGTCAACAAAAAGATAAAACAGCAGTCTAAGAAATGCCAGACTTATATTAAGGCGCCAAAATCAATGACTCGACCTGCAGTGAAGATGATAAGCACAGGTACTCATATACTTTCAGATAATCACCTTTGGTTATGATTTTTTCCAGGCAATAGTTGAAAACAGAAAATCAAAGTCATTTTGAAATGGCATGAAGTAAGCAATATATGGATGGTAGGATGACCATAAACAATGTCCATATATACTGTTCCAATATATTAGTAAATTAAACTTAAATGTATGCTTTATTGTTAAACAAGTACTATTTTAAAGATTTTTGATGACACATGATTGGCTTTTTCTTTTGTCAAGTACTTTGTAGTATACCAGGAAATTGATAGTTAAGTTTAATACCTCAAAATTACCTTTATAATAGAAACACAATATTTAAACTTGCAATGTAGATGAAAGTACATTTTCAAAAAAAACTTATATTTATATATGTAAAATTGTTCAGCTTTTATAAACTATTTTTCATTTATCTAGGAGTGCAGACCGATTTTATTGATAACAGACCAGTGATGAGAGATGCATTCCAGCTAGTCCATCCCAATTACTTTGAGTCTGATACTAGACCAACAGCTAAAAACATTTTCCAACAAAGTGCATCAGCCAGCAGTTTTGAGGAACCACTCTCATCACCAGTAAAAGATGACTTGTCAGACAGTGACTATGAACCACCAACTTCCCCTCAGTCATCAGATGAGGATAACAGAATTGGTAAACAGGATAATAGGTAACATAACCATATTCTTATAGTATGTGCCTATTGATAACCATATTCTTATAGTATGTGCCTATTGATAACCATATTCTTATAGTATGTGCCTATTGATAACCATATTCTTATAGTATGTGCCTATTGATAACCATATTCTTATAGTATGTGCCTATTGATAACCATATTCTTATAGTATGTGCCTATTGACTGAATTCACTTGCATAATCATGCAGACAAATGCCAAGGTAGCTGATACAGATACTGCCCTCTGCCCTTTACTGTAATGTAAAGATAAACTGCCACTACCTTCTTAGATGCAAGTTATGAATTGCTTATTAAAAGACATGGAAGATAATAATGAACATAAAAGTACAGTACGAGTATGCTAAATTGAAGAAAGCCATGCTATTCAAGTTTCAAAACCGCTCTATAGGGCAAAATATGTATTTCACTTGTAGTATGCTTCACCATGGAATGGTTATTTAATGTATCGATCAAATTTTTATTTTTCAGGAATGTTCCAGCTGATGTGGAAACTAAATTTTTAGTCATTGAATCAAGTTTGATGGATTTATTTAGATGTTGTACCAAGTGCTGTTCAAACACAGTTGGTGAAATTGTTTATGTGAATGGATCTTTGGTAAAAATAAAACAAGAATGCAAGAACTGCTCATATGTGCGCCACTGGTTTAGTCAGCCTTTTGTTGCTAGTAAATCAGTTGGAAATTTGCTAATATCTGCAGGAATTTTATTTTCTGGTTCATTTCCTAGCAAATCCTTATGCATGTACAAATTCATGAATTTGCCTTGCATGAGCATATCAACATTTATCAACCATCAGAAATTCTACCTGTATCCTGCATTAAATGCCTAAAAATTACTAATAAAATTGGCTGAGAAGGATATTGATAATCAAAGTCTTCTTAGCAGGTTTAGTCGCTGTCAGCCTCATGAAAGCCAGTGTAGTTCAGGTTTTGATCAGGAAAGGCAGTGCGGATCCTTTAAACAATACATGATGGAATGATGACCCTCACTTCCTTGCCCAAGAAGTACCAACACCACTGAGTAAATTGTGTACATGCTGTATACTGATGTCTTCTGAAATAATAATTTGACAATTAAGTTGAAATAAAATATGCTTTATGCATTAGATCAAATTAGGAAATCAGAAGTTTTAGTAGATAGTGTTGGAAGTGGCCCAGTGGGATTTATCGTTATTTTGTATGAAATCAATAAAGTTAAATGATTCCAAATATAATCTCTCTCTCTCT